>CAESWR010000178.1:1336715-1348549 GCA_903171835.1 Mullus surmuletus | reverse complement strand
TTAAGCTCGATCTAAGATTCTCCAAACATATGAACTCAGTATATGTCAGCTGCTACAGGTGTCAAAACAGGCCAAAAAGGCATTTGGGTGGGGGGGGCACAGGGGTGTGATATACGAAGGTAATGGTGTGGAGACCAGTAAATCTCTCAAACAGCTTTAACGGTTGACAATGTGGGAAATCCAGTTTTCTCTCTCTCTCTAACCTGGAAATTTCCACATCATTGTGGATTTATCAGCCGCTGAAAGATATAGGCCCTGCGCAGCAAGGAGATAAGCAGGAAGGGGGTGAGTGGGGTGTGGAGGTGGTGGTGGCGGGGGGTCATGTATGGATGGTGTGGCAGGACACATACGTCTCACGCACATTGGGGGGAAACGACTCTCCGGGGATTGAAAACCAGGAGGATGGATTGGAGAGGAAAACAGGATTCTGTCACTGTATGAGGCAAAGGCAAACCAAAATAGAGGTGCTGACAGCTTCCTCCATCCACACCCATTGGGAGCGCTTATCCAGTTTTGCGTATTGAGATAACGGAGGATTTATTTATTCAGGTTGATGGCTCTGGTACACTTTGAATGATAAAGGAGTGTGTTTGTATGCGGCGTGATCATCCACTTTGAACGTGCCAATCAGGATTAAAGGTCGCAGTCTGCGGGACAGAAAAGTGTACACTGGAATCCGTACGCGCGCAGTCTCTCCAACCCCGCGCCTTTGTTCGTGGTGCCTCTTTCATGCAGACTCATGCACCTGAGAGCCCAGATCAAACATTGTTCAGCACATTCCCATTATAAAGCGGCTGAGGAACAACAGGAGGAAAGAAAAGTCCACATCAAACATAAAGGCCAGAATATTTTCATCCATTGTCTCCTGAAAAAAACCACATCTAAGACGGGAATAAACGGAAAAGGGGGCTTTTGTTGTGGTTATCCTCCTGGTGCTTTAAAGGAAGGTGTTGGGTTCACATAGATGGGTCCGATGTTATTTTGGTCAGAAAGCACATCTGCTCTGCACTTACTCACATCCATGTTAACTTCCCTGGTGCAGTCGCTTCCCAGCATGGTGATTTATTTATCTGGTGTGTTTTTGGTGCCGCAGAGGGTCTGCACGGCTCCACATCGCCACGGGAGCCTTTAAGAGACGCTTTATTTTCATTTGGGAGCTATCGCATTTGGCTGATGTAGAACACCTACATACCGTTGAGAAGAATTTTGTTTGAAGCAACTTAACTTTCCGGGAAATCCTGCATTTTGTGATCTTTGGTCTCTATGAAGGTCAGCCAAGTGAGACTCTTGGCTGATATTCACACCTACAACTGAGCTGTGAGGGATCGTTTGCAGTTTCCCTCAAGTCAACAGATGAAAAATCTGACCGACTCAGTTTCTTGAGATTTCTTGCAATTGTAGTGAGAAGCTGGACAATAAGGTTGAAAACAGCATATTTGCACACCTATATATATTTTTTAGATCTTCTGACCCGTCACGAGCTGTGTAGAGACTTTGTCACAAACCCAGACAGTCTAGTTAAAAGTGAAGTTTAGAAGCTTTAATCTCGTATGAAAGGCTTGTCACATTTGTCAAACTGCATTTAATGAATAGTCATCATTAGAGATCAGGGAGAAGAGTGTGTCTGATTTCCAGTGTGTCACCAAGTGGTACAATACTGAAATACCAGTGTGCCCTTTGATCCGTGAGTTTGTTGATCCGAAATGAAGAGCTCTAAGAAGAAATACTCAGTTATGTTAAGTTAAACTATTATTATTATGATTTTTACTATCTTACAGATAACTATTGCTGCCAGTTAATGTCGCCATGATTTTGATTTTGATTTATTTTGTCATGACATATTTACACAGTAGGCCCAATTTCTTAACATGATTCTTTTCTGTCCAGATTTTAATGTTGCCATGATTTCGACGTTTTCTTATTTCAAACATATTGACACAATAGGCCCAAATTCTCAACATGATCTTTTCCGTTCAGATTGAGCAAGAGTCTGCTATTTTGAGCTCAAAGAAGATCCATACTTCCGTCTCCAGTCTAACTCTGCCTGAGAACCACACGAAACTCTGTCTCCATAGGTGGCCACGTGAGACCTCAGAGCCTCAATGAAAAACAAATCTCACAATAGCATCCAGTGGAAATCAGCAAGAGATCAGAGGGAGCCTGGCAGCCAACGTCAGGGATGTTTGGAGATACTGGGAAGGCGTGACCGCGCGGGTCAAGCCACCGCTTTCCTCCGACCCCCTCTGGGAGGGACCCCAGTGTCTCTTACAACAGGAAGAGACTGAAGGTCACGGCACAGGCCTATTGTTTTCCTGTGCGTGTGACAGGCGGCTGTCTGTCTCACTTTCCTGTCTGACACACACCTGAACACACAGCAAAGAGGCCAGAGGATTTACGGTTGTCTATGTGGGTCAGAGCAAAGAGACGCACCTGGAAATAATCATACTTAAAATCTGAAATCTGATGGAGGCAGCAGCATTACCAGTGAGAGCGACGCTTTAATGGCCCAGAGTGGCTGCAAGGATCATCAATATTCAAACTCCTAATGACTTCATTTCCCAGAAATCATTACATCAGTAAACAGACGTCCTCAGGTTCTTCCCCCGCTGATGGCTCACAAAACACTTACCGCCGTTTGAAAGAATGCTTTCTGCCGCTCCAGTGCTGTCGACCCGCTTTTATGGCGTCCTGGCTTGTAAAGAGAGTGTTTTTCCAGTGAAATGATGCAACTTTATCGAAAGTGACAATCGAGCAGTTGATCGTTTGAAGTGGCCCTAATGTTTGTGGAGTTGCAACGCTGATGCGTAGCAGGAACACTGCGCAACATCTCGCGACAGTTCGCCCATGGTTCCCCGGCGGCTTAAAAGTTTTTACCGCAGGAGTGTAAAGTGCTGGAGTCCAGGTGTTTCAAATTTTCCCGTGACATGGGTCACTGACTCAGAAGTTGGAAAATCTCATGTGCGGAGTGAAAAGTTTGCTCAAGTTGTGCAATCAAATCGCTTTATGTGCCCATAGTTGTTTCTCGCATCACTTTTATGCGTTCTAATTTATGATGTTTTATGCCTCACTTTTATACCTTCATACATACACCCTGCATTTGTTGCTCATTACTGTTTTATTACACACCTCCCTCTTTTATGGCACAGGGCGATAATAAGCCCTAAAATGAATATATGACTCAAACTTTGCTCATCATCAGTGCACCTACAGTTACTTATGCAAAATGTGAAGGGGGGGTTGAATACATGCTGCAGCTTTACTGAATAAAGACAAACACAAGTGTGGAAGGGCAGACCGATCTCTCGTCCCCACAAAGCCCCTCCGCAGAAACAACTTCACAGGCATTTCCTGCCCTTCAGAGACCCCATAAGGCCTCCCAGATTAGATGAATCACAAAAATAAAGACCATGAGGACCCCTAACAGCTTCTCCAGCCAAACAATTCAAACATCTATTTTAGCAGATAAGGCCGCGCAGACGGGCCGCCCCACCCTCCGAACCTCAGAGACACACGCTCGTCCCTTTGTGCCCAGATAAAGGAGACCGGTGGATGCGTGTAATCAGCATATTATTGATAGTCTTAATGAGAAAGGCTCTGAGTCACTGAAGCCATTAGCCAGGGTAAAAGAGCCTTAATTGTTTTGTGGGTGCGTGTCGGGCGCATGTGTGTGTTTTGTGGTGGGTGTGCACAGCCGCTGCGTTTAGACTGGGCTAATTAAATCCATTTCCTTCGTTAGCAACTTTTTCCCTCCTTAATTAAGAGGGTTAATTATGGGCCCGGGCAGAGGTCGCATACCTTCCTTTTTTGACCTGCAGAGAGCCACAAAATAATATTAAGAGCATTTGTGGCTTAAATTAAACAGCTTTTGATATATATTTAAATTCAAAGAAGTAGCAGCAGATAGCATCTGGGAAATGATATGCTGTCTGCTTTGAATATCAAAGGCGCGGGTAATAACACAGCACCATCTCTTTGATAATGGTCACCTGTGTCTGTCTATGGCAGAGAAAAAACATGGCGTTCTTGTTAGAGGGTGCAATCCAGGTTGCCTGTCAGAAAAGCAACAGGTCTGGCGTTAACGCCGACTGCTGTCATCACTGCCGGCGTGCTGTACAAGTTGATGTCTGCTGCATACCGATGGTGTGGAACAATATTCCATAGCACGCTCCATCTACAGCAATAATATCATTAAGGCTGCCAGACATGAGGACTCTGCCTGCTCGCCACTGGGCACACACCATTAGTTCTGATGGTGTGTGTGATGGTCTGAGTGTGTGTGTGTTTGGCGGGGTGTGTGTGTGCCCTCGGGGTCACACATCCTGTTGGGGAGAAAATGGCTGATTCAGGACTCTCTGCCACTTTGCCTGTCAACTTGGGTCCATGCAGGGTTGACTGGATCTGTAGGCGGGCGAGCATGATGATGATGGTGATGATGATGATGATGATCCTCTGTGGCCATAACAAGACATTAACACCTTTTACAGTCTGGTGGCTCCTCTTAAAGCTGCAGGCATGTTTTGAGGTTGAGAATTTTGGAGGATCCCAAAGTCAGGAGGTGATGGAAACAGAGCTTTCCACTATCATAGATGGAACATTAAAATGTGTTTTCTGCACATTAAGCAGGATCATGGGATGCTGGCGCTGATTTTGGGACTTAACATGACCTTTTAGTTAGGGTGACCATATTTGAGTTTCCAAAGAAGAGGACACTTGGGGGGGAGGGCTCTGGGCCCCATCCCCCCATAGTTGACCATTAGGCCGGTGGAAAATCTTGATACCATTACACCTGACTATGAATTTTAATGATATTTTTGACTTTTATTCCCATATTTGTGAACACAACATGACTTGGTAGGGAAAGCTATGAAAATACAATGAAATGTATTCAATTATTTGCTGCAAGACTAATACTCGAATTAAATACATACATACGATTTTTTATTCTGTAATGTTTTTTCTCCATCCTAATCAATTAATTCAACACACAGCTGCTCACCTCCTTCTTCAGGAGGTACTTAGGCTTGTTCAGGTGGGGCAAAGGGGGACTGACGGACAGCTGCTGCTTTGACACGCTCCACTCCATGTAACCATGCGTCGCTGTGACGCGTACGGGAGGATGTGATCGGTCCTTGCCGTGTCACTCTGTTTGCCTGTGAGCTGCGGTGCAACAGCTTTTGTATGAAAAACATCCAGGGTGCAAGTTTGAAATCCCGCCGGGACATATTTTTTGGTCTCAAAAAAAGAGGACATGTCTGGGTAAAAGAGGACTCCTGGTCACCCTATTTTAATGCAAAACTGCTTTGAGGAGCTGTGAGACTCATTTCAATTAATAGTACTCAAAATGCAAGAGATCAAAGCTTACAAGTAACGACCAAAAGTAGCTATAATGGGTTTTGAAAACTAAACCAGGAACACATTAAAAACTAAACTATTACTCAGACTGACTAGTAATGCCTTGCTTCAGTAAGAGGATGCATCAAGGACGCTATTAAGTGTAAATAACAGAAACGATTAAAGTCAGAAGCCATAGATATTTCACTGCTGTTAAAATGAGCTAAGCGCAATGTGTGTCTGCCATACATTTATAAACAGCATTTTACCATATCAGCTCCGTGAGGTGACACTATGCCGATGCTCTTACAAAGATTGCTCCCTACTTTGTACCTAAGTGGCCAAAACTATGGCAATTAATGCTGCTATTAACTGTCAAATGTGTTTGACAAAGAGGACAGAGATTGTGCAAATTGTGCCTTCTCATCCTGCGAGCGGAACACAGTTGGTGGCCAATAATTTCTCATTCTCAGCCCTGGTTTTTTGTTTTTTTTCTCATCTTCACCAACCCCCACCCCCGCGCCAACATCTAGAATCTTTTCAGGGAGCGGCTTGTAGGTCTGTCATTGCGCCTATGAGCGTGTGCTTGTCGCTGTCATGTGTCCTGCTGGTGCATCATTAGGTATGGCTTTTTATTAGCCTCTGGTGTGTTGGGAGATGGGAGGCGAGTGGTGGGGGGGCTTGGAGGGGGTCAGCAATACTCTGGCAGTAAACTAGCACAGCCGTCAGCCCTGCACACAGGAACAAACACCCCATTAAACCAGGCCTTCACATATTACTGTAATAAAAGCCCCTGCTCTTGCCTTTATGGGCTTTTTAATTATGTCTATTCGTCTTCCCAGGCTTGTGAGCAACAGTTCATGATGAGCCCCATTTTGCGAATACTCTCTCCCACTGGCAGAAAGCTGAAGGGGGTGAATTAAAGTGAACAAGCCAAAAATGGCCCACAGCTAAAATATGACTATTGTTACTAGGATGGCATTTTATGTTTTACCGCGCAGCATGGAAGCCGCACAGTCTTCTCATTTCTTGTGGCATGTTTTTTCCCCCACATTTTAGATGCAGTTTCAGGCAAAAAATAAAAATAAATCGAAACAATTGTATATACATACATATATATGTATATATAAAAAAAAAAATCTCACATCTCAGTGAATTACATGAGAAAGCTCGTATTAAGTTATCTCCCTGAAAAGATCCGAACAACGGCTAGACAGACAGTCGGGCTCCCTACAAAATTAACCATACAAATCATCCATGCATGAATTCAGCAGAATACACACCCCGGCGCATTATGCAAACCATATTCAGTGAGATATTTCTTTCATTTTAATGCACGTGTGTGTGTGTGTAGCCTGCAGCAAAGCATGCTGATTGATAAAGCAATACCTGGTTTGTGTACACGGCATAGATTTTATGGCCGGGTAATTTTCTGCAAGGGTAGACACTCCGACTTAACCCCTTTTAACCCCCGGAATACAGCGCAGAAGCAGCTGAGCATTAAGCTGCGTCTTTTGCAAAGAAACGCTGCATGTGTTTAGCATTTTTAAAAGCAGAGATGCTACAATTAGCTGAGCCAAAATCCACAAAGTGCTGATGGAAGGGAAGAAGCTGTGGTTGGGGTGGAATTTAAAAAAGAAAAAAGGAAGCTTTGACATTAATGTTTTATTGTCAGGTGCAGACCTGTACAGTGGGCTTGTGTGCTTTGCTGGAAATGACAGCCCCCATGAAGACAAGCAGGACCACAGCCAGCGCTGCACCCACCCCACACATCAAAGCCGCAGAGGCAGAGGAAGCTGAGGATGAGGAGCAGAAAATGACAAGAAGCAGTGTGAAAAGCTGACTGGAAAAGATGACTATATTTTGGTTGTTATCAGCGGGGGGGGCTCTTTACCCTACCTCCCCCAGTTACTCCGAGCATCTGCGGAGGTTCTGGAGGAAGCCCGGAATGCGCCGCCGTCTCCGGTTCCTCCATCAGGATGGCGCGCAGAGAAGCCGTCCCCTCCCACTGCATCCTGGGAGAATCACCTTCCAGTTCAGCCGAGGAGCATGGGGAGGACGGAGGAACAGAAATCCACTCGTTTAGCCAGCTGATTAGTACATGACTGATTGGTTGCATAATTAATTAAAGGGATTAGCACAAAATCAATCCTCCAAAGACTCAGAAGTAGCTTGCGTGCCAAGTTAAATTTAGCCGAGGTGGAGCCTCTGCCTGTCAATTAGACCAAGGGATGATTTTGGTGGGGTCATTTCCAGCACAAAGATATCCAAATTTTATGATTCCAACAAAAGCTGCCTTATAGATCAAAAATAACTGTTGGCACAAGAGTTGTTGTCAAAGCCCCCCCTCCATCCCTTTCAGCTTCTGTCAACTGTACCAGCGTCTGCTGCAGGGCTTCTTTTCAATCTCTGCTGGCTGCATCTGCTTTCGCAACAGCCACACACCTTGTTGTCTCCACCTGATGCCACCCATCTGTCCCCCCCAAAAAAAAAAAAAAAAAAAAAAAAAAAAAAAGAAAAGCTCTCTGTTAAAGGCTGTCACAATTAACCAGAACCCCCCCCCAAAAAAACCAACATGCTTAACAGTGTCACAGCATCAGGAGATCAATGACCGCATTTATCATTTAAACAACCAAAAAAACAAACAAACTGATAGAACCAACCTGTTTGCTTCAGTCAAGAACGAGCAGGCTTTGTGTTCCGAGTCAATGGGGAAGGAAAGCGACGTCGCTTTCAGATGGCACGTGATAAAGAGCTGGGAGGGATTAATGAAGAATAATTGTATCCATCTAAAAAGCATCTCAGTTCTTGCACTGTACAATCTCTGACCCTTCAAGCCCTCTTTCCAAACACACAGATCAACTGCAAACTAAATCCAAATGTTTGTGTTTTCTGAAAATACTACCACGACGTTATCAAATTAAAAAAAGTGAACTGGTGTCTAGAATTTTGTGTCCTGCATCACCGGTGTTCCCAAATGCAGAGCGCTGCAACTTGCATTCCATTGTGGTTGCATATTCTCATGGGTCGGCTCCAAAACCTCTGAGGTCATGATGGCTTTTAAACAACACTAACCAGTGTTTACATAAAGTGTCAGGATAACACGAGAGACAAACACAACTCTGGCTACCTCAAGTTAGCCGCCACCATCAAAACACACCTCCCTACATGGCCCAGAGTTCCTGAATAGAAAATAGAAGTGAGCTGGCTACATGATCTGTGTTTTTAAACTATACAAACACGCCTGGCGCTCGCCATACTTACCGAATTCCTGTCATCTTGGTGGAACCTGAAGGCTTTCAGCTGGAAGTGAAGTTTATCCTCCTGGCTTCTCTGCATGAAGTAAGACTTGGCTCCCGTCAGCTTAGCATCAGTTAAACACCTTATATGGGAAGAAAATGCAGGCGCAGGATTGATATTCACAAGTATAGAAACATTCCATCGCCTCCCAGGACAATAAACTCCTTTAGAAAAGCAGCATAAATCTCAATTATTGACTTTTTCAGACAAACACGGCTTAATCGGAAAAACAGATCGCATGGAATCGGGCTCCACCCTCTCACCCGTGGTTGCTGACGAAGGGGTATATGGGCTCAGAATTGGGGTTGGGAGTCGCGGTCGCCACACAGCGGTCTACGAAAACCCTCAGCGGGACGTGCCACCCCTGGAGGACGGACGCTTCGATGTGCAGCACGTCACTCAGGAAGTAGACGCTGGAAGGCCTCAGCGACCGCCAGTCCTCTAATCAAAAGGACCAAGTCTGATTAAAGGACTCATCTCAGATACTCATAAAAACTGAATCACTGGAGATGTTTGGAGTTGTTGGCGCAGTTAATATCCTCATTGTGCAGCAAGGAATTCATTCAAGAGCATCATCAGCCGGCTATTTATCGCTTTATAGCTCAAGTGACCCCGTTGGGTCAGCCACAGCCCACCAAGCGTCTTAATTCCGGCTCATCATCATGCATCTGAAGTTTCCCTCCCGTTTACCAAAGGCGTGCAGTGGCATCTTTAAGCAGCCACTGCGAGGTCTTTAGTGATTGCAATTACACCTGTCGCTCTGGGAAATCAGCTGAACCGCCTGCGGGTGATCGAAAATTGCATTTCACGTGTTTGTGCGCCTTTATGAAAAAAATAAAATATATATCTGGTTGGTTCTTTCCTGATATGCACCACCTGTCATGAAGCGCAGGGAGAAGTGAAGATGCTGCTCCTCCAAGATGCTGGGGGCAAATGGCATCCAAGTGGGCATCAAGGCGTCACTGCTCACATAATGCTTCCTGTAAGAACAATTACATGTAGTTTAGGCAGCTCGAGCAGGTGTTTCTCTTTATTTTCTTTGGTAATGTGCCACATGGAAAATGATAGGATGACAAATCAGGCAGGCATGAGGTAAATATTGCAATAATCTGCTCTAACAGCAGGACCAGGTATTGGCAGACTAATGCCACATAATGAGGCTTTACCTCGGATAGTGGCATTCAATTAGCACCTCGGCGGGGTTGGTCTTAAAAACAAACGTGCTGCCGATGGGCTCAGGGGAGTATATCAGAGAGAAGGTGTAGATCAGGGATTTTTCAGTCATCTAAAAAGAGAACAGAACACTCTAAAAAGGTAGGGGGGGGGGATGTAAAAAAAACAATGGGTGTGAAAACACACAAAAATGCCCACCTTCAAAGTGCTGCCACAGTCCTGCAGCTCCACCCTAAAGTGCAGGGCATGGTTGACAACGTGCAGCACGGTGCAGCCCCCCAGGGTCAAGTCGCTCGGACGGATGAGCTGACCGTTGCCTAAGAACAAAGGGAAGGAAAGGGAGAAGGGCGTGGCGTAAAAAAAAATAAAAATCAAGGACCATTACCCGGGGCCTTTTCTTTTCCTGGCTCCGGTCAATAACACTCACGGCGAGTGCCGGTTCAGCCGCAGGACAAATAAAGACGTTTCTTAATGCGTCGCTGTAAAGGCAGCATTTAAGCGCGGACCGGGCAAGCACAATGCCCACTCTGAGTGAAGAAATAAGAGGAAACATGATATTGATTGCCAAGTCCATAGTCTGTGCCATTTGCAGTAATCAGTGCTGAGTGTCCCTTCCTCACCGTTCCCATTCAATTTTCCAATTCAGGCCTTTTTTGGATGACGAGAGAGGAGGATGTGCTGTGCCCCACCCTTCCCTGAACAACAACCCCACCACCACGAATCGATCAATTTAAACAAGTGGCCAGCAGCCATTACCTAAGAAGTTCTGATTGACCTCGACAGTGACCTCCACCTCGCCGCAATGCACTGCTACGCTGTTTGCTGCCACAGGGGTCCGCTGCTCCGGCATCACCACCACCACCTGCAACAACGTTCGGACAGGTTGAAGCGATTTGTGTTGGCATGGTGCCGCACTGAGGTCAAATGAAGCACCTTTGGTTGCTGCTCAGCCAGCGGGTTGAGATTTGGGCCTTGAATCAGCATCGGTAGCTCTGGCTGCTGCAGCGCCAGGGTCACCTCCTCGGGTCGTTGGGTCGGATTTTGCGCCACACGAGATGTTTTTTGCTCAACAGCCGGCTTCCTGAGCTGGGAAACCCGGAGCCGGTAGCTGTGTGGTAACCTTTGCCCTGTCCTGTTTGACTGGTGACCTGTCGTCAGAGTTTTACTGATGTTTAAGGTCTGGGAAGCGGCGCAAAGGCTTCCCCCCGACAACAGCAATCCAAACAAAAGCACTCCTCGGAGCCCCATGACAGCAATCAAGGCAAAAGGAGCTCCGCTCCTTTCGCCTTTCGAACCAAACCTAGATATGATGAGCCAGACTCCGCCTCCTCCTAATGACTTGATTGGATTCCAGCCTGGAGGATTCAATCTTTTCCAAGCTTTTCCTTTCCGTCTCCCCTTTTACCAAATAGAATTGCAAATGAGATGGCGCTTGCTTGGCTGTGCACTCCAAAGGTCAAATTTACAGCCTGTTTAGTCAGCTTCAGCCCTATAAAAATAATAATGTTGTGGAAATAGTTATGAGAGCATTCTGCTCTGAAAATTAAAAAAAAACCAACTGTGTTTCATTTTTGAATGTCTTTGTGGCTGGTCTGCCAAATCTCCACTTGTCATAATGTTAATAGACAAAGACTTTTATAAACAGAAACAAGGTTGACCCCAACAGAGAGTGGCTTCCACTGCCCTCATGAGGCAAATCAATCAACACTCTCTGGGAGGTGACGTCTTTGCTTTTTGCTTTTTTTTTGGGTTGTGTGCTCTTGAATGTCAAGAGAATGTGGTCAAATGTCTGTGGAGTTCACCAGACTCCCCCATAAAACGGAGATTTATGATCAACCTCTGCAAGAATTCACAAATGTCACCATTGAGTGTGAGCTTGTGTGTGTGCGTGTCTGTGTGTGACAAGGAGCAGCGAGTGCGTTTTGAACCTGTAATGGCTTATCAATCACATGTGGAATGTAATGCCCTGTTTTTTTTTTCATCTTAAATTCCACGTGTTATCATTTGTGCATTTGTGCTATCTAAATAAT
>CAESWR010000178.1:1269950-1282573 GCA_903171835.1 Mullus surmuletus | reverse complement strand
GTGTGTGTGTGTGTGTGTGTGTGTGTGTGTGTGTGTGTGTGTGTGTGTGTGTGTGTGTGTGTGTGTGTGTGTGTGTGCGTGCGTGCGTGCGTGATTTCCATCTAAAGGCCATCGAGGCAGAGCAGCGCTGGCATGCAGTGGCCTTCCACTAAAGCAAGGTGGCACTGTTCATCCTTTTAACCATGCGTACATTGGAGACTTTTAGTGGTGTGTTTGAGATGGTTTTTTTTTGTTTTTTTTGAATGGCCCACAAATATCCCTGATTGCAAACATATATATGTGTGTGTGTGTGTGTGTGGCCACTGTGTCCATGCACTTCCTCTGCGCTTTCCATACAGGAAGGAAAGACTGCATTCACCTAATTAATTTCCAGCAACTTCATCAATTATTAAAAACACACAACCGTTCCATCTGTGCACTGCAACATGTAATAAAGTGTTTACAGCAGCTGTGATCATGTCATGTCCTGGCTGTCGAGGGTGAATTAAAAAAAAACAACACCAATAAACGATTCCGTGTCAGTCTGTCAGAGTCTGCGTGTGAGCAGTCATGAGGACCGGCAATCGTATTAATGCACGCTTTTATTGATCATCGCAAAAGAAATCCTGTTTACTCTTGGCCTCGCTGACTGGACGGGTCAAAGGTCACTCTCGGTTACAGCAGAGAGCTGTCGTAGCGTGCAAGGTCACCTTGATGGGCAGGGTTGAGGTCTTTACAACACACCGCGTATTTCATGTGGACGGGTGAAGTATCCTAAATATCATCCCAGCATTTATTCGCTCTTCTGCCTGCTCATCGGCTGTAGACTGCGTTATCCAGAAACCCTGCAGCCCCTCCTCAGGGACCAGTTGAGTTAAACAATCCCTCCAGCATGTTCTGGATCCTCGGGGTCTCCTCCCACTTGCACAGGATGTTGTCAGACGTCCAGGTGACCTCAGCTGACTCCATTGCGATGCAGAAACTGCTAGGTCCTCTGCATCTGGTCTGGACCTTCTTTGGACCCCCTTTGCAGTGATTGTACCCGCCACAAGTCATGGCAGTGGCAGCTCCTCGAGGGGTTAGAGGGATAGTTCAGATTTTTTGACATGAAGTTGTATGAGATCCGCACTGTGTCCCGTGAGCAGAGTTCTGGCCCGGTTTCGATGTTGCAGAAAGTAGTTCCGTCTAGTTGCTAGGGTCACATGGATAAAGCGTTTTGCTCCAGAAAACAATATGCATTCAAAAGACTAATCCATTTCCATCACAAATTCTTGGCTGCAAACAAGTCCGACCTTGCAATCACCAGGCACTGTTTTCCTTCCCTTCATATCACTGCGCGCACCTTTCTATCAGAGAGAAGACGCGTCGCAGCAGTCTCCTTCTGAGCATGTAAACGCTGTGAAACAGCTGATGATGGTGCGCGCAGTGATACGAAGGGAGGGAAAATAGTACCGGGTGATTGCGAGGTCAGACTTTTTTGCAGGCATGTTCATGATACACTAAATTATGAGCATCGATGGGCACTAAAGAGTGACCATTGAAACCACTGTCCTATTTGCTACTTTAATTTCCAAGTTCTGCTCTCAAAATGTAAGCAAGCCGCTGCTGCATCATTAATTAAATGTGCACTTGATCCACTCTGACAAATCAAGAGTTTGAGCTGAACTCCATTAGGGAAAAAAAAAAGAAAAAAAGAAACAAATAATTGCTGTCTGGGAACTTTTTCAAAAAAACAATTTCCCCACTTACCTCCACAAAAATGTTGAAAAGAATTCATCATAGGACAGGGAGTGTAATTGTTCACCGACTTTATCCTTCATCAATTCAATTATAACAAGACACTCTCACTCTTGTGTGTTTGTACTTTTTCCTTGTGTTTTTCAGTTATTATTCCCAATCTGTCATTATTCACCTAAACTGCAAGAGCAGATAACGACGTGTTTACTCCCCTTCTAAAAAAAGAGATGCGGAAATGGAAATGTAGGTTACTTCCATTGCAGGAAATCAAAAGAGCCAAAATAATAGTGGGGGGGGGGAAATCGTGCCGTTTGTGTGGGTTTGTGTGCGCCTTTGCCATAAAATTCTGTGAAATACGTGCAAACGTTTCCCCGCCGTAGGCTGCATTTATTGCAACATTTTATAAGCCAGTGCCCTGGGCGGTGTGCACAAGTGAGGATATACACAAGCACAGAGTTTATCATTGGCTGTGCGTCATGCATGAATATGGCTTTCACGTATGTCTTGATAATCGCTTTGGCTCTCCAGCACACACGCAGATACGCACACACACACAGCTCCCAGCTAGTCTGGTCACGTTTCTGATTTACAGACGATCATAACATGACGATACAAAGCTCTCGCCCATTTGTATTTGGCACAGGTATCAGTGTGTGTTTATGTGTGTTATTGAAATGAGACAGAGGGGTCACATTATTCAGCAGGAGTTGACACGCAGACTCCCCAGGTCCATATCAATATCTCCCCATGGATGCGAAGAGAAAAAATATGGTGATTTGTTTCCGAGAATAATAATCACAGTCAGCGGGGATGGAGGGGGAAAAAAAAACATGCAAGTTAAATAAACACCACAAACTGTTTAAGATCTCCGTCCTGGGGCATGGAGTTCTTCAAAAAAAACAAAAAAAACAAAAAAAAAGCCGTAAGTGCCGTACTTGAAGGGTTGAGTTTCAAACCACTTTGAAAAATAAGACCCCTCCAAGAATCCTCACTGAGCATTTCACCACATTCATAATTGCAGTCGCTCCTGCAGGGAAAAGGCCGAAAAGTCTGATGGCTAACTTTTGAAATAAATTATTCGACTTGAAATGTCCCATATACAGCTTCTGCAGTGGTTCACGAAGCAAATCTATTTTGTAACCATGAAGGTCAAATCAAGCACGTTAAGCAGCATATCCCAACACTTCCTTCACTCTCTTGCTGAGATTCTGACTACAGTGGCAACCAAGGAATTAAGACACATTTTGAAACAAACAAACTTTTTTCTATCAAATATTTTACAATGTGTCTTATCAATATCTCCCCATGGATGCAAAGACAAAAAATATGGTAATTTGTTTCTGAGAATAATAATCACAGTCAGCGGGGATGGAGGGGGGGAACAATCTCCATATTTTTTCTCTTTGCATCCACGGGGAGATATTTATAAGACACATTGTAAAATATTTGATAGAAAAAAGTTTGTTGTTGTTTGTTGAGTGTCCTGATACAACTTTTTCACTTATGATACAATACTGATATTGCACCCTTAAGCATTGGCCGATATCGATCCAATACGAAATCAGCACGAATCATAGATACTTTTATTACTTATTTTGTAGTATGGAATGTTAGAAAAGGCTTGATCAAGTGATATTACTCAAACAGAGAACAATAGTCAGCAACAGTAGCTATGAGAAAAACTGACCCATTTATTATTAACCATTGAGTTACACACATTTTAACCTTAAACATAAGAATATTCTACATAGAATTGCTGGAGCGGAGTCTGGAATGGACTTATTGAAGTCTTATCGGAGATTTTAGATGCAGGTTGATATAATAATAATTCTTTTTTTTTTGCTGATATTGGACATCCGATATCAATATTGGATCGGGATATCCATCCATCCTGTCTAGCATATCCCAACACTGCCTTTACTCTCTCGACCTGAGATTCCGACTTCAACATCAAGAAAGCAATTAGGACACACTTGGCAGACCTCATTGTAAAATATTTGATAGAAAAAAGTTTGTTGTTTGTTAGCTTCGACATGGAACTGAATTTCCTGCAAACAACTGACTGTTTGGAAACTCGTTAGCACCCGTCATCCCTGAATACATGCTATTCTCCTTGTGTCAGATCTTCTTGCCAGATTTATGAGCTGGGGGATTGAATTTTCAATAGCAATCGCTGATCGGTGGGTCGGGTGAAGGTCACGCAGGCGAGGCGAAAGGCGCAGGAAGTCCTCATCCACGCAAGGACGTGTGCGGCAAAAATGTGACGCTTCTCGGCACCTCCGCAGATGAATTAACGCGTGACTCATTTTGTTTGATCTCTGTTTGATTGAGTGATGAGCGGAAGCAGCGGGGCGGCCCGAATCACTCCCTGACTGTGCTAGAGGAGAGGCGGAGGCTGGTGGGTGGGGGATTGTGTGGAAAAAAACAACAACAATTTCCAAAAAGCAAATCACCGCCACCTCCCCGTACATTAAAAGAAGTTATTGCTGGGAAATCATAAATCCTTCCGAGCCCGTCTCAGCGCCTCCATGCGCGCGTGTCACATCATGCCCCAAGACGTTGCCTGTGATTGATGCTGTCAGCGAGTTTGGGGGAAGAGACGGGGGTGCTTCGGGAGTGAGGGGAGATAAGGAGCGAACGAGGGGAGCAGATAAGGCAGAGAGAAAGAGCTGGAGAAGCATTCATCAGGAGGCGTAATCAGATTGTTTTCGTGCCATGCCGTCTTTTCTCCAGCTGCCAGACCCTCAACTCTTCATCTTTGTTTTCATTCGTTTTCATTCACTTTTCATTTTCTCTCTGTCTCACACACACACACATTCACACACACGTTCACACACACACACCTCCTTTTCACGTCGTTGCCCAGGTATCAGGATAATATTGAATCATGGCGAGACGCTGAGGTGAACGACGGCGTCACAGCGTGATGAACGAGATCGCTGCCTCCTCGGGTGCCTTTTGTTTACACACACCTACACACACGCACACACTTTGTTGTTAATTGATGCCTTCCACTCGTCTGTTGTTTTATTTCCATCCCCTCATTCCATCGCAGCTATTGCTTTTCATTAAGTGGTCATTTCCTTCGCCAGCAGCTTCTAATGAGAGCGTCACGCCGCCATGCGCCCATTTATCAAACCCATGCGCCCGTAGTAGGCGCACATACACACACATAAGCGTGCACACAAAACGAAGAACACACACTTTCCCCTTCGCTCTATCTGCCATCATGTCCCTGTCTCAATTAGGATTGTTTGTCGTCCCCCTCCCCTCCCTCTCCACGTTCGTTTGGCCGCTCAGTCTCATTGTGGCAGCCGTGTCATTGTGTTTGACAGCTTCTCATTCTCGTGTCAGATCTCATTTGACTGCTAATTTCATACACATACACACCTCGCCTCTCCTGGCCCTTGTGTGTCAAGCAGCCTCCACAGAGGTGTTGGTCAGATCTTCCTCCCTTTTTTTTTTTTTTTTTTTGTTCAAAGAGAAACTAGGTGATTGTACAGCTCAAGTGGCATCTCCCTTTGTCGTGTGCACCATGAGAGGTTTTACAGCTGTGAATCCATGTCTGCACACTTGGCAGAGTGACGCAGGCTGCATCCCCACTGTTGGCAAGATAAATTGCACAAAAGCCTCGCTGTGATTGTGGCGCAGCAGAGACGTGATATAACATGGCTGCCTGTGTGCGTGCGGCGCTGCATCGCGCTCTCACAAATCACATTTTTCAGACTGTCATGCTCATCTTCGACTAAGCTGGTTCTTTTTTGCTAATATTTGGGAATATGTAGGGCACCGCTTTATTGTGTCTCTGTCTTTTCCAGCTGGTGGCGGTGTTTGAAGAAGTCCAGCGCGGGAGGTGGACGGACAGTCCCAGGGACAGCATGTCCAACGGTTACTCCAGCTCCGCTCCCAGCCCAGAGCCCCTCCACTACTACTCCCACCTGCAGTACCAGGACCCGATAAGAGGGGAGATTGAAGTCAATGAGACCATTCTCAAAGGAAGTATGTCACATCTATGCTTTAAGCATTTCAAAAAGATTCAGCCTCCCTACTCTGGGTGGCACAAAATATGTACGACACATATAAACTCTATAAAGAGTTAGCTGCAGATCCCTGTTTGAAATTAAATTAAATTTTGGTTATATTGTGCCAGTTAATAGGAATCAATTGTCACTCAATTATCTTTAATGCTTGTACATAGCACAATCTGGCCCTCAAAATCAAGAAGAAATTATTTTTTTTGCATATTACGCATTTTTTCAGTATGGTGTTAATCCTCTTTTTTTCTTCTACAGTTTATTTTTCCGGCAAATGTATTTCTTTCATAGGAAAAGGCAGAGTAAGGTTGTAACCATCATCTGAGAATTAGCAAATATCTGACAAAAGCACAACAAATTGGGTACAAAATAATCAAGAATGACAAAGAAAAGAAAGAAAAGGTCCCCAGCGATGGCATGACAGCCTCAAACCCAACTTTGAGAACCTCTGTTACAGAGCAGCGCAGACATAAACTATATGTAAGAGAAGCTTCTGTGGAAAATCTCGAAACACCTGCGGAACATGAGCAACAATCAACACTTTTGAGTTAATCATATGTTGCAAGGTGGCAAAACGGTGGGAGGCAACTCCACACCATCTGAAAATACATTGGTATAACAGCTGTATCGGAGCTGTGAGATGAAAAACAAGATTTTTTCCCCTGCTGCAACATAATGGCATGTGAAAGCAGATGCAGTGTGGATGAAGCATCATCCTCACCTGATAATTCCGACGACTTGGCACATCTTCTCACATGTTGCTTGCACTGAGAGCCGGTAAGGCAGCGCATTTTCTATGTTCCTACTCTTTGTCATCGAGACGACCATTTACCAAGAAATGCAGTTTCATGCATGAATCCACAAACTCCTAATTTCTAGGAAAAACGTGCAAAGGATAATCCTCAGCTACAACTGCTTAATGAATGTGACATTAATAGGAGCCCTGCTGCATGTAAGTGTTGTCTTTAGTCCTCCTAATGATGAAAGCTTCCTCCTGTGCAACATTAAGGTGATGGATTTACTCTGGTTTTGCTTCTGAAATAGCAGAGAGAAGGTTCCATCATTTGCTGATGCGCTGCCACTATTACACATTGACTGAACAACAGGTTGCTGTCTGGAAGGTGTGTGTTTTTGCACATAATGTGGTGTGGCAGCCAATCGCTGCTAGTCATCACAGTGTGATGTGATAGTAAGAGAATAGATGAAAATGAAATCCAGACATTCAGGCTCATACACTCAGACTATAGATGGGCATCATCAACCCTTGAAGGAGTTTCTGTCGATCACATTAAACTTTTATCGACGTTTGTATCAAATGGAGGTTATGCAGTGGGAATCTTGAAGCAGTGCAATTGAAGTCAACACTACCAATGCAGAGAGCGGCTGCTAATCCAAAACTGGTTGAACTGGAAACGGGCCAGTCTGTGCTCTTTCAGTCTGTGGGAGTCGATGCTGCTTTGTCCAACACGAATGACAGGATCACAATCTCTTGTCTGGTGTTTAGTATTTTCATGGCTTTTATGAAGATATTTAAAAATAAAGAAAAGGATTAATCGATAATTGATTGCTAATTTGGCCATTTTTTTTGCAGTTCCCATATTGTGGCCCAAGCTTCCCCCATCATTGGTACAATTACTGATCTGGACCTTGACATATCTGTACTCGAAACCTTTTTTTATCATGGCTTTTAACACTTACTCAGACATTTTAATTTTTTTAATGTTCTTTTACTGTTGATTGATTGATTGATTGATATTTCACAAGGACATTTTTTCAAATGCTCATTCCAAATTCAGACCCAATTTACCAATTTTGTAAATGTAAGTTGAAAACACGGGATAAAAAAAATCAAACGAAGATGTCTAATCTCCACGTCACCCGTTTAATTGTCTCCTCCCCATCTGTTTGCCCCCCCACACACAGATACACACACAGTGTCACTTGCCCTTTGCCTGCATTCACCCTATGCCCCATTGCATGCCACCCCTCCCCTCCTACCTACTCTCCTATTCAGCCTCCACCACCTGCTGTCCAGCTCACTACCCGGCTGCCTAGACCCTGACCAATCACCCCTTCTTTTTCCGTCTCCTCCTCCTCCCAGCATGGCTTCCGCCTCTAACTCGATTAGCATGGTAGCCTGTTAGCATGCTCAGGGCCCAGCCGAGCATGAATGGACTAATTCCAGCCGTTTACCCTCTTCCATTCCATCCTGTCTTTAACCCAGTGGGACCTCTTCCTCCCCCCACCCTGTCACCGTCTTGTCCTGCTCCGCGGCCCTGTTGAACCCTGACTAACATAGTTATGATGTGACCCCGTGACGCCCTCCCCATATAGAGCCAGGGCGATGCAGTGGGGCAGCTTTTGTTACCCGCACATGCATACACATCCGCACAAAGGGACCATGCAAGTTCAATAAGCCTGGCTGCCTGCCTGCCTGCCTCTTAAAGGAGTCACTGGGTCTATTATTTATCGATCATAATTCATTCTGTATGTTTACATTTGTACCCGCACAATGCAGGAATCGTTATTGTGTTCTTGTTACAGATTCTTAAATGTCGTCAGATGTGGAAAATTTCTGGATTCAAAATGGCCTGATGCATGCAGCGCACACACACTTTGCACATCACACTCGGCCAATTCAGGGTGTAAATGTGCTGCCTCGAGAGTTTCGCACCCCAGGAAACAGGACAGCAGTTTTTTTTTTGACAGTTTTCAACCCGCGATGAGGCTGATCAAGACGTCGCCAGACATGGAAGCTTTGCTTTGGCTTTCATCGGACGCCAGCGGTGCATCTCACCCTTCAGCCAAGTTTATCCTGCAAGTGACACCATTGTGCAGAACAGCTTGGAAAACTCGCTAAGGGTTGAATGTCACTCCGCTGCTGCTTACACTTCAACTGGGCTATCAAACTGAAATGCGGGGAAATCAGATTACTGTAGGACATGCTGCTAACGTGCTAACAATCAAGTCAACACTAACGGCAAAACGCATATCTGTATGATAATGATTGATTTTAGGTCATATCGTCAGCCCAGACGTTAACCAGGTTATCAGGAAACCTGTAAACTGGCGTTACAGAGAAAATCAGGTTACTGCAAACTATGTGAATCCTTTAATCATGCTACTGCCTTAATCTGATTATTCACCATAATCTGGTTATAGTGTGCATCTAATCGTGCCGAGTGGTGGCGGACAGGACAAGAAGTAATTCGGTAATCAGTTGGGCATCGCAGTGTTTGTGTGGCAGGTTGGGCCAGTTGTTTGAACATCGTGATTGGACTTCACACTGCCCCTGTGGGATGATTAGGCCTGCATTGATCTGCTACTCCACAAACACACACACACACACGCACACACTTCTAGGAAGAGAGTCCTTATCGCATCATCCCATGAGCAGCCTGAGCTGGGCTACTCTATCGATTGCCAGCGCAACACGACCACCCAGCCTTGTAGCCCCGCGCGCACACACAAAATAGCACACAAGCACACGCGGGGGCGCAGTCGCTGTCGTCCACGCATGCTTGCACATGCAAACAAAGGCACACTCGCCATCGGTGTTGTGGACACGCATTCACAGGGGCACAGAGTGAGACAGAAACATGATGCATCCTTGTTTTCATCCTGCCCTGCCAGTGAACTAACGCCACAGAACTTTCTCAGAACTGAAAACAAGAGGAAATTCTTAAAATAAACCCCTCTCCGCCTTCCCGGACTTGCATAAGCAGCGTAGTTTTGACAGAGCTGCAGATGGAGGGTGTCAGCCGCGCATAAACACCGAACTGGCGAAGTTCACAAAGCCTCTTCAGGTCTCGCGAAATCTCAACAGAAAGATAAGGAAGGAGCTCGGGTGTGCTGTGTGTTTTGCAGTTTGTTTTCCCTGTCCTTGAAGTGGTCGCTTAGATGGGATTGGCAGGTCGAGTACGTGGAATCGCTGGAAGTCCCTTGTCATTGCGAGTGCACAGATTTGTCCAAATTAACAAACCAAAAGCCTTTTGCAGGAGTGCGACCAACTTTACCATGAGGTTGCAGTCGAACATGACGAGGGAAAAAACTTCTCTCTGTATTAGTCGAGATCTCGCATCCAAAGCCTCTTAACAGCCATCACGCTGTGTTGACTGTTGTTCCCATCCTGTCGCTCCCCTTGTTTCCTGTCATATCCCCACCAACGGTTATTAGGAGCAATTAAAAGTGTTTTGATGATGCAGAAAGGAGGCTGTTTTTCTTTAATGAATCTTAGAAAGCTGACTAATGATAATGACATTGTTATGAGATTGGATCTTCCCTCACTGATTACACAAATAAAACTTTGGCACATAGTAGTTTGCATTTTCAAGCAATCTAACCAGTGTTCATTAGGTTGTTCGATCAGATGTGCCATAGTGTTTTTTTTGGTACAAACAAATGAGCTGCGTTCCATCAATAAGCAAACCCACGGCAAAGTCTATTCTTATCCTCTTAATCATTAGCAATTCCTCCAAGGCAATCGTGTTTTTACGGCCGTCCAAACGGTGGCTGACCTAAGAGAGCTACAACTGTCAGGCTCATCAATATCTGTGACCCTTGCTCACCCCACTTGACCCTACCGCGGGTTGCTGCAGGTCGGAGGTTAAAGCCTTGGGTTCCTTCACATGCCGGGTCGCGGAGGGCTAAATAGTGGGAGGATGGATGGGAACGCATTTGATGCCGATGGATAAGTGGAGGAGGATTTATTAGGCTGACCACTGTTTAATGGACCCTGACTGTGACCATGGAGTGGCCTTGGTCACTCCGGCAAAGTTGCATCATTAACACTTTGGGTACACGTGTGTGTTAATGGCATTGTGATTTAGCTCATTCAAAAAAGCTAGTCTTTCTACAGTTCATCAGTAGCTGTAAAGTCTGTCAGAGCGGACTGTCCTGCAGGGTGGATCTGCTCAGCAAACATGTCCCAAACCAGATTCAACAGCATTTTAAAAACTGCATACATCCTTCGGGGTGCCTCTTGTGCATCTATTTTTATCTGCGTTCAGCATGCGCTGGGCAGGTGGGTTCCGAAAGGTTAAGAACCCTCTATTAAGTTTTACTGCACACTGCACATTGCCGTTATAATTGGCCAATTTAACAACGTCTTGGACTGGAAAGCGTATATATTGCCTGAAATAGAAATATATAAGGGTTCCTCCCTTAACGCACTCACATGCGATATTTAGCTTTAGCTTAAAACCAGTGCGGAGGATAGAGATATATCTAGTGGTGAAATTGCAGATTGCAGGTCTATCCAGATTTCTCTTGTCTTTTCTTTGACAAGGAATGTCAGGATGGAAACTCGCATACATTTTGGATTCAGGGTCATGGAAAAATAATGGTTGGATTTCCTGTGCACTGATACAGCAGTTTCAGTCTGGTTTGTATAAAGATGGATTATCACGACACATTCCTCAGAGGAGGACCTGTTCCGTTCATAGAATTGAAAGTCATAGAAAGTCAAAGATTCTCAGTATCTGGGATTTTGATAATACTTTGGAAGTAAATTCATCTTCAACAGGCTCAAAAAAACAAACAGACAAAAAAAAAGACAACATTATACAAAACAGACATAAAAATGCATTCCAATCAGTCAGCCTTAAAGTATTTGGCCAAATATTCTCAAAAGAACTCTTCAGGATATAAACTTTTCAGTGGGTTATTTTTCCCACTCTAAATCCTATACACTGGCCCTTAAATCATATCAAAAGGTCAACCAGGCTAAAGCCATTCACATTTTTGTGTGATGTGATTTATTAAAGATCGATCAGACTAATTCTTTGTTGTGTTTCCTTATTTTCAATACAAACCCTTCAGATCAATCTGAATGAGCAAAGTATCCGCAGACAGTATTTGACCTATTTTACATGCAGACAAAATTAATAATCAAATGGAGACGACAGCAGAGGCAGCAGCAGCATCTATTGATACTTTGAAGTGCCGTGCGATGCTCTGATGCCTTTTCATGCCGGCTCTGGAAGGATGACTTTTTCCTCCTCAGCTTCTATGTAAAATCAAAGCACACTTCATTATCGCAAAGCACATTGTCTTCTGTGTAGTTTACTCCTCCGCCTGAAGAACATTTCCTACATGAAGTGTGCCTTTAACAATCAAATTAGAGCATATTTAATCTTCACTAAAGAAAAACGCAGTGACTGGATAGAAAAGGGAAAAAGAGAACTGAAAACCAGAGCCCTAATTAAACATTTTGACACGTTTCTTTTTGCTTCTTTTGACACCTTTTGAGTTCCCTCACATGGGTGATGGTGGATCAGCAACATTGTGCCGGGAAGGTGGTCTCACTAATCATTAACTGCGAGTGAGACAGATGGAGGGTGAGACCGAGGGCTGGACTCTTCTCCAGCCGAGAATAATTTCTCATCATTAACACAGATTATTAGAGAAACCTGAGCGCTGGAGGAGCTGAGCATGTGGAGGCTGTTTGCGATGGCAGTGGCATTTGTACGAGTGCCTGGGATGGTTGAAACAGCCATTTTTCATCTGTCTACAATCACAAACCGCAAACGCACACACACACACACACACACACACACACACAGACACACACACACACACACACACACACACACACACACACACACACACACACACACACACACACACACACACACACACACACACACACACTTGTGACCCTTTGCCAGTTCCCTCTCTACTACTTGTTCTCCTCCTTTGCTCTCTCTATTCTGGCCACGTTAGACCAAGACCCCGTCACTGACCCTCCAAAGAGAGATTGATTACAGGAAAGGGGAGAATTTTGTTTGCCTTTCCTCTCTGCGTCTCTCAGTTTTTCTCCCAACCTCCTCCCCTGTCACTATCTTTTTTTTTTCTCACACTCTCTCCTCTCCC
>CAESWR010000178.1:1206552-1217875 GCA_903171835.1 Mullus surmuletus | reverse complement strand
TTGCAAACTTTGAAGTGTGTTTATAACAATTTCATTGCGACACAAAACCTTTGCTCCCATTGGTCATCTCAGTTCCTCAGATCCTGGATCTGCATTCCTTCTTTCCTTCCCTTCCTCAAATCCTTCCTGCCTTGACCTTTTTTAAAATTTTTTTTTTTTTTTAATAAAATCTCCTTCCCTTCTCTGCATTCTCGATGCCCAGGGCTGTTTCTAGCTTTGTGGGGGCCCTAAGCAAGATGCTGATTGGGGGCCCCTAGTTTGTCAAACTACAACAAAGAGATTCCTAACACAGACAAGGCTCCTTCGGCTATCAAGCAAAATAGATCATGAACGCATTCCTATTTTATAATTGCAGTGATCTTGCAGTAGTACAGAAAGTTTAAATGAATCTGTTTGAATATTAAACACTGAGATTATTTTTTTGGATGCTATTATTGTGTTTGTTTTGTTCTAGCTAATGGGAATGATGGGTGGCTGTCAATCATTCCCATCATAACTGTCGGCGGCCTGCTACGTCACAAACTGTGTGACGGTGCGGTCCAACAAATGTGACCTAACTGCAGTTCATTTATTTATTTCCTACATAGATTTTTATGCATAAAAAGGATGTAATAAACACACGAGATAGCTACAGATAAAGACGGGACATTTTAATTCTCCTCAGATGAGGCTGAACATGCAGCTCTTGGGCCCGGTGGTACCTTGGGGGTCCTAAGCCTAGTTCGCCTATAGCAAGAAATGGCTCTGCCCCTGCTGAATTAGTGGCGGCCTTCACCGCTCCCCTGCTCCTCTCTGTCCTCCCTTTCCCTTTCGTCCTCTCCGGAGTCACAGGCCGTCCACGAGCACGGCAGCGGTGCAATTATTCCTCCTCTCGTCCTTTGCTTATTTATGAGCCCGTCACTTCCCACGGCGCAGCTCCCCACCTGCCCCCTCGCCCACCTCAGTCGCTGTTTCTCTTTTCTGGGTCTTTATGTTTCTCCAATAGTTTCTCCCCTTGAGTCTGACATTCTTCTCATTTTTTAAGCAACGTCACTCTCCTCTTTATCTTTGGAGCTTTGCATTTCTGGACATTTTGGACTATCAAAAATAACAATTATGAAAAGCGTATATGGGCTGATGCTGATTTAAACCTCCACCTGCATCAGAGATTCTACATGTAAACCTTAAGGCTTTCTATTGCTTTCATCCATTGGCATTATTTATTTGTCGGGGTAATTTTAATTTAGTTTTCAAATTAATTATTTAATTCACACGTCTGCTATTCTGTCGGCACAGTTTGGACCGACTTCATAAGATCAAATTAACATTCCCTTTAATGTTCTGATGTGTTTTGATAAATATGACTAGACCTCAGATAGCCCTAGTTTTTCATTTCCAATATGCAGGGCACCTTTGGGAATTTGTTGATCAATTTCAAGGCATATTACAAGTTGGTATAGCGACTGAACTCATATTACTGCCAAGATGCTCTATAACCCCTAAAAAGAGAAGAGAAAATATGCAAATATAGAAAAACAAAATCTGTTTCACGATGGTTAAAGAAAAAGGCTCCTCTACAAACGTTGGTGAAAATCTGCTCAGTGGTGTAGTTAATTGTGCAAACAGCCAAAGCAAAACTGTGTGTCACATGAAGGGGGAATTATTTACAAAACCCAGCACGCAATTTAGTAGCATAACAATACAATTAATTTTCCCCGTGTCCCCAAAACATCATCGATTCCTCCGTTTAGCTCAACAACCGGACATGTGATAATAAAATCTAAATGTTGTTTCTTTATCACACTAAACATGATGTTTGTCGTTGTTCACCTGATTTTCTCCAATTAACCATGAGTCAATACGTCTGGCCCAAATGGATAAAGTATTTATCTGAAATCTGAGGCCTCAGCTTCCCCTCACAAGCCTTATTTAAAGTAATGTGAGTATAAATTGAATTTCAGGGCGCATTAAGTTTTTGAAAACTTGGATGCAAATGATAAGGAAATATTAGTTTATAGCAGATGAGTGCCAGATTAATGCTTTGCAAGCAGAGTTCTAAAATGATGGCTCTGTCTCATTCTCTCAGCGGTCGCATTTTTAGTTCTGCAGCAAAACACCCTCCTACTCTGTCCACCAGGCGCCTGTGTGTTCCCTGCCCCCCCCCTCTCCCTCTCATCATCTGTTCAGCCGTTTACTTTCTTGCTAACAGGCCCATGTACCCTCTCTCCTCTCACACAGAGCCTTCAGCCGGCGACGCACTCGGCCCGACGCTGGGCCTCTGGAAGTCCAGCTCCTTGGAGAGCCTCCAGACAGCCGTGTCGGAGATGCGGCAGAGCCACGAGCACCCCCGGGTGCCCTTCCATCGCCCACGTCCACATATGGTTCGGGGGCGGGGATGTAACCAGAGTTTCCGCATCGCAATCGACAAGTCCTATGACGGACCCTCTGAGGATGGTAAGACTGATAAGCAGCCTTTACATTTGGAAGAGAGGCGAGCCAAATTGTGAGGCTTGCCAACAAGAAAGGAATAAGTATTTTCTGTCTCTCTTCCGAAAAAAGTAGTTAATTTTTGATGCGTCATTGTCACTGTTGTTACAATACCAGATTGTAGCCATTTTAAATGAGCCTGTACATTGCCAAAGCACATCCCTGAGGGTTGATAACACAACGGCACTCAAGAGTAGCCAGAGGCCTGCCAAGGGACAGTGCTTAGCTTAAGTATCTTAATGAAATGCCACATGATTTTATCCACTCAGCAATTTAGCAAGAACAACTTTCTACCTTACAGCAGCAGATTTGAGCACTTGTAAAACCACAGACACACGGATTGTTATGCTTTTAACTTTGTCTGTATGATTTTGATTAATGCGGCTTTACATAAAAGATGAGAGCTGTTACGCTTCGCACAGTTTTAACGGAAATCAGGTTGGCCTTCCCATGTTTGTACCACCCCCAAAAAATCGCTGGCTAATAGAAGGTTTGATAGAGAACTGCACAGGTGTCTCAGCAACACTGTTGCGCAAACATGCTTACTAAATGAAATGCGAGATGGAGCACAGGGAGCCTTTGCATCAGCACCACTGTGATTAATCTTCTTCTTGTTCTATCATTTGATTCCAGCTTCTCTAATGTGAATATTTTCATTTTTCCCTCCCTCCTCTATAATGAAAAAATATTTTGTGTAACGCTTTTATTGCCACAGCAAATACCACAGAAAATACACAGATGTTTGATTCTACATTCGCAGCCCTGCTCTCCTCTGACCTCGCACCTTATTCCTCAGACGACGACCTGTCCGAGCAGAGCTCCGGCCATGATACACCCATCGGCGGCTCCTTGCAGCCCAGTCTGGAAGCCGAGGATGGCAAGAAGAAGACCAAACCGAAGAAGAAAGATAAGAAGAGCAAAGGCAAGAAGAAATCAGACGATGCCACGGAGGATCTTGAGAAAAAGACCAAAAGGAAAGGATTTGGACTTTTAAGGTAGGAAGAAATATAATTAAGGGACCTGATATGACTTTGCAATTAGTTTGCGGTAGAGGATGAACTCGGTAAAGCAGTTGCCGGATCTTGATTTACTAAATCGAAAAGGTGGCCTTCTTGACAAGAAAAAACATGAGCTAAAACTGTGCAGATAATGAAGTCAATTTGTCAATAGTACTGCGAAACCTCAAGGTCCGATGTGGCTTATTGCTTTTGTTTTCAAAGCAATATCTTTTCATTTTACACATTTTTATGTAGAATTCAGGAGTGGAAACAGCCGCCCCCTGCCCTACTTTCCCTCTGTTAAGATTCACAAAATTAACCACAGAGCACTATAGGATTATGGGATATTGAATTATTGGATATGAGCACAGCCTTCTTGATAATGGAGGGTATCCATTATCTCTCAATCCCAGTAAAGTCGGCAGACACAGTACCTCCCCAAACTGCTTGTCGCCCCCCCCTTATCAATGTGTCGCCATCGTGATTGTGCTGGTCCAATCCTCCAACAGCAATCCTTATCTATTGGCAGTGACACGGTGTGGTCAGTGTATCACCGTACTTCCAACACTGCAGATTCAATTAGGCTGTCGCGGGAGATAGCGCACGCCCGACGTTAGCCTACAGATGGCAGATAAGAATCCAATCGGCCACGATGTCAAGGGCAGTAATGGAAGAGATGTTCACATGGTGAGGCTGGGCGGTGGAGAGCAGGGCAAGGACATGCACTCACACACATAGAACAACAAGCATGCGCAGGGTTGTATTTAAGGTGTCTACCTGCCATTCTCTGATGGGGTCATTTATTCAGCATGGCACAACTAAATACATAGAATCCAAGCGTCGGGACACATGTTTATTTCAAAGGGACGGGTTGTTTGCATGTATTTTTCATAAGCATGCTCTGCCATTTCTTGTTGTCTTTTTCTGTTGATGCCTTCCCAGTCCTGAGTGCTTTATTTAAACAATGTAAAGTGCTTAGCACGAGTGCAATTCAGACGTGCCCAATCCTCTTTTTCCAAGTTATCTGGTACATAATCCAGGCGTAAAGGTGCAACGTCTTGTACTTAGTGTCTTGATTAATCAAAGGTGTGCGATGGGGTGAGAGGACTTAGAGCAATTAAAGGCGATGTGGGGGCATTTTATCAGGGATTGGAGTCACCATGTTGGAGCAGCAGAGTCCAGCCTAAGATTCCAGAGATGAAATTACAGGAAAATAAAATCCTCTTTTTGTATTTCTGACTGTGCATCTCCACATGCAAATCTCACCATCTCAGTAACATACTCTTCAAAATAGTGGGAAAAATCATTTTTTGTGTTGTGGTGGCACCTACTTGAAAAATAGTTAACAAATATAGAATGGTTTTCATCTCTAAATGCGAAAAAAAAAGCTGTAAAGGAATTACATTTTGTATCATCAGATATTGTAAACACATTAAAACGTGGCGCCAAAAAGCCATCTCTTATAACAAGAGCCAACTTTATCTGAGAAGTATTCTTCATGGATGCATTCACATTCAACAGGGTATCTGCGAGGTTCAATTTTTGAGAAATTTACACCCTTAAAAAGTATTAGAAATTGTTATCATGACTTTATGAGGTCTCTAATTTTGTTATATAGATATAACAAATAGATATTTTTCGGAATTAGCTGTCAAAAGAGTTTGAGTCAAAAAACATTGTAAAAGTGTGTGAGTTTATACAAAAACAAAGATGAAACAGTAACATTAAAAAAACTATACTATTATGGTTGCGTTCATAAATCGTCTCTGAGAGCGCCAGAGCTTAGGCGGGCGCAAATTCAGAATTATTAGAATTCTGTTGTATGATAGTGGGCTTGTCTTTAGCGTAAATGTAAGTGTCAAGTTAACTGATGGAAACGGTTATTGCTTGGAGTGGCAGTGAGGTATTAAAAGATGTCAAGAAGGTCTTGAAGAAGTCTTAAAAAGGTATTGGAAAGTTGATTCAAGATTCCTGTATATACCCCATCAAAGCCAATTCAGCATCCATCCGAACATCCATCCAGACGGTTCATCCGATTCAACAATAGAGCCGTGCATCGTGAAACAGCTCCCAGACTGTTGCGCCTCCACACCCTCTCTCTCTCTGCCCTTTATCTGGCCAACTTGATCGTTATTGAACTTGAAATATGACTTAATTAGCCGGAGTATTGTGCTGTTCAATCTAATTGCAGCTCTCAAATGTTATTTTACTCCAATGGCAACATTAGGAAAAGGGCAAATTATAAACATATGACCTCAATTTTCTCTGTAAAGAAAGTGTGCACGACTGCAGCTCGCACAGCAAACGTTGGAAGGCAGCCCCGTCCTTTCAACAGTCATAAATATTTGGTTTAGCCGAGCCAGTATTTGAAGAACAAGTTGTTTTTGGCGGCGATACGTTGCAAACAGCTGGGTGTAGGGTGACCCCTGGAAATTACATATTTGGTGTGGGAACATTTGCAGTTTGCTAAATCTGTATGCGGTCCTCTTAATGTGGAGAGCGCTGTTTCGTAGCTCGACCAATCTCCTCCCACGTCACATTGCACTGATTTATTTTTTATTTTATAAAGGCATATTCTGCTCTTAATGAAAGTATGCAGACTCGCCAGTCCTGCCACTTAGTCTGACTGACATCACATTTGCAGCATTGCAACAGCTGTCCTCGCAGATTAGGCAAACCCGCCCCAACCAGGGTGCTGTAATATATGACTCCACGTAGGGTCGTAATTCAGACATGAAAAACCTGCATTTGAGCATTTGCATGAGAACTGGGCAAACTCCATTTGCTGATGATGTTTGTGAAATATGAATCAAAGCTCCTAAATGTGTCCGCTGGTGAGACTTTTGCTCATTAGCGATATCAATTCCAACCTTAATTGGAAGCATGCCGAGTGTAAGAATTGCTGTGTGTTGAATTAAGGCCAGTGCCACCTTATACATGGTGAAGACTGACTATTTTTCTCAGGAAGGGGTCATAATAATTATTATAAGCCACCAGGAGATCCATGTTTTATGTGTGTAAGTGAACATGGCAGAATTCAACGAAAAGTTTCAAGAGAATCGTCTGGGTCATTTTCTATTTATTTATTCATTTATTTATTTATTTATTCATTTATTTATTTATTTATTTTTGTGTAGTTCTGCACACAACCCCACTAACACCACTGAAGACCGAAAAACATAAATCAATCGAATTGTATTTCCGAAGCCTTTTACAAATCAAAAGGTATTAAAAGTAGGGATGCACCGATACTGGTATCTGGTATCGGGCCAATACTGTTCTAATACACTTGTACTCGTTAAAGTTCGCCGATACCAAGAACCGATACCGAGTTCAAAGACCACACCATTGCATGCTGACTGAAGTTTGAGAATTTGTTTGATTCAAATATGGACACCGTGCAATAGGTTCAGAAATGTTCAATCTGAAAGCTGGAGACGGTGCAAAATAGTTCATTGATATTTTGTTTGATTACAATGTGGAAACTCTGCAATAATTCCCAGAAAATTTCACAGAAAATTTTTCATTTATCATCACTCGTTGTAAGAAGCAGAGAATAAAATAAAACCTGTCTTCCAATTAATTGCATTTTACCTAATAGTTTTTTGGGGGTTGTTTTGGTGGTAGTAGTATCGGTATCGGTACTCGGTATCGGCAAGTACTCGGATCCAAGTATCGGTATCGGGTTGAAAAAAAGTGGTATTGTTGCATCCCTTATTAAAAGTATTAAAAGCTATTTGAAAAAAGAACATTTTGAGTCTGGCTTTGCGTCTTAATATTTTCTAGACCAAAATGAGATCTAACTTTTGTACAGCACATTTAAAGAATTACCAAATTTTCACCAATCCAAAAGCAATATCTGCAGCCCGACCAGCGCTGTTGTTGTCTTAACATTTAATGAGCTTTTCCCCAAACATTGATGCATCACTGTTGCAAAAAAAATGAATAATATGATTTGTACTATTTCATACATAAATGTAGTAATCCAGACAAACTGATGCACTTAGAAACTGATATGTTTAGCTTCCTCGGCTGGGAGAAATTCAGTTTCTAGCCGTCGTTGAGGGTGCCGCAAACATTTTTAATCAGACGAAGGTTTGGCTGTTCGCTCCGTCTGCCTTTCTTCCTCGCTCCCAAGTGCGATGGCCTCAGATGTGGCTTCCACCCTCCCCCATCACCTGGCTCTTGGAGCACTCTTCGCGTCTTGTCTTTGTGATTGCCAAATAAGCCAAGACAAATGGCGGTGCCCTTCAGACCCTCCTCAGCAGAGGTTGACTGCCTGTCTTGTCTGTATGCAGCAGGGAGTGCCGAAGCCATCGCCTGGATCGTCGCCTCGGGTGCGCGCGCTTCTTGACAGACCTCGGAAAAGACGAGTGCTGGAGCCACTTTTTTCCTCCGGCGCCCTGGCCACATCCGCGTGTAACAAAGAAGTTAACCTCATTTCAGATTTCGCATTGGGACATTTATCACTTCCTTTTAATTTGATTTTAATTCACCTTTCACAAAACAATGGAGTGGCAAAGTTCCTCCCCTTCCAGCAGACCCCCGGGACCTATGAGATCGTACAAAACGAATGGGTTTCAATGCAGAGAAAGTAATTATTTTCTGGTTGTATGCCCCGGATTACACATACGTTTGTGGATTTAAATGATAATTTTGCAGAAAAGTGCAGCAGAGAGATCACGTCTCTGTTCCAGAGTTCCAAGTGCGGGTGGTGACATATATCATTTGCATCATCAATTTTTTTTATGCTGAATTGTAGTCTTCTTTGCATGAAAAAGTATCTTTAGAAACCACAAACAACATATGTGAAATCCATGGCACATTTCAAACGGGACCAGAAAATAATTGCAATCTCCTCATTGCCTCTAATTCGTAAAAAATTGTTTTTGAGGACCCATGTACCATAAAGGCGGGACTTCGCCACTCTGTATTATTTTATCCCAGAAGTTCTCCATGCTGCTCCTCAACACAAGTTCTCAGCCTTGAAAAGTTGATCACAAGATTAATTCCTAAGCCCGAGCTAACACCCCATCCTGTTTTTGTGCGAGGATTAGCTTTATTACGGTTTGATCCATGACAGCTTAATGAGCCGGTCAGGGTTTGAGGGATATAGCTTATAACTAACATCCTCGAATGTTGTCCCGGCTGCTCTGATACCCGACCGGCCGCCGGCCCTGCGGGGCAGTGACACATCCTGTCTGCTGTCTGCCGTCACGTCACTCACTCAGGATCAACATTGGGGATGTCAGCGGGCGTCCTGCCGAGGTGCCGACTCCCCGCCACTGATATAAGGGAGGTTTGAAAGACAGCGTCTTGATCGGCTGTTTACAAATCCACATACAACATGATATACATATAAATATATATATATATATATTTATTTATATCCACCCTCCATTCCCCCTTTCCTCCCTCTCCTCCTCCGCCACAACTCTGTTTACAGTGCTGAAGAAATCCGACAGGGAAGCAAGCCAATTAGCGCTGTCCGTTCCGCTCTTATCCTATCGCATAGCAGCAGGATGCGCGGGGTTGAAAGGTAGTCACTGGTGGGCTGTGCTCTGCAGAGCCAAAGCCTTGTTGTCAAACTAGAGGGGCCCCGCCGCAAGATGATTTCTGATGGATTACCGCTGTTATTGTGCACTACGCCTCCTCATTCGCTTCCCTTGAGGCCTCACTCCCTTCCGTTTTTTTTCTCTAAAGCTTCGCGGCGAGCTTTTGCCGCTCAGCCTGTTGTGAAATGTCTTCATTTCCTTTTTCCTCTTTCCTTGTCCCCGCTGCGCCCTTTTTCTCTTAAGTCCTAACGAATCTTCCATCTCATCTACGCCTTCACTCGGCTCCCAGTCACCCCATGTAAACAGGAACTACCTTCATTCCTTGCGTTTCTGTCTTAGTGAGAGCAGAAAACTACAATTGATGATCCAACAAAGGAAAACTCTACGAAGAGAAATGAATAAGTCACGCCAGCGTCTTTAAAGGGATAGTTCGGATTTTTTGACTTTAAGTTGTATGAGATCAGTAGTGACTTTTGCCCCACTGCGTCACTTGAGTGGAGATCCGGCCCGGTTTCTGTGTTGCAGAACGTATTTCGTCTAGTTGCTGGGGTCACATGAATAAAGCATTTTGCTATGCATTCAAAAGAGTAATACATTGGCATCACAAATTTTTGACCAAAAAAAAGTCCGACCTCGCAATCACCCGGCACTATTTTCCCTCCCTTCGTATCACTGCGGGCATCATCACCAGCTGTTTCACAGCGTTTACAGGAGAGCGCTGCATCGCGTCTTCTCTTGCATCGCAACGCTCTCCTTCATCCTTCTTCTTCCTTCAGCTGATTGAAAAATGTACTGCACGGGGTGCAGTGGGGGAAAAGCCACTGCTGATGAACGACACTGAGGGTGAGGATCTCATACAACTTCATGTTAAAAAGAATCTATCCCTCCCCCTACCTAAAAAAAAAAATCCCTCTGACATGTTTGCGTGGGTGTTTCGGCGGTGACTCTAAGACGTGACGGGGGTGAGTTTCAGGCGCGTTACCTAATCCCGCTGCTGGTTAATGCACTGCAGGTGGATTTCTTTGATCCACCATCTCATCTGGCATTTACGGGCTGTTAGCGCTGGTGATATGGAGCTTCTGAGAGCAGGTTCATGCGTGTTCCCTTTTTATATGATATACGTGGCCGCACATTTTGCACGCACCGATCGAGCTATCTCTTCTGGATAAGCGTTTATCGCTCTCATCTCTATTCATCTCTTTATCTTTCCATAAATTATTTATGCAAAATCACATCTTTTTTTTCTTTTTCACTCCTAACACATGCGTTCCAAGCATCTAATCAGTCCTGCCTTCAACAGACAGGTAATTTAGAGCCTGGCAGTGTGTTCATTGTCTTAGAAAAGGTTGCATTGATTGAAACAGAGATGGCAATCATGCAAATCCCAGAGAAGTCTAATATCTGCTTTTATCTGGGAGTTGAATCAGCCTAGAATTGGTATTATTATGTTTGCATGTAGGCGTGTATAGACATACATTGCGAAAATGTGTACATCTGTTTTCTGTTTTAACAACTACTCTGTGGTTGTCAATTTTATAGGTGACTTCCTGTTATTTAAAGTGCTTATGAACCTCTGCTTGGTCTGCTATTACGTTTCTCGTTGCCCTCAACCCTAAAATTGCAGCGGAACATTAGAATAGCAGTGAATCAGCCTTAACATGGCAGCCATTTCTTTATTTCCTTTTCATAATTCAGATTTGTGTGCAATTTGCTCCCTGCAAGTCATCCTTAACAGAAAAAAAAAGTAATCTGCCAAGTATTCTTGCCGTTGTTGAAAATGAGCTTTCGCGCGGCAGAAGCAGCTTCCTGTACTCGTTATTGAGGCACAATTCTAATTTACAACTCCGCCATAGAGGCAAACAGACGCCGGTGCTATCGCCGTCAGCAGCCGCCAGAAAAACAAATTAACTTTTTTCCCTCCGTTTCCACCCTCCATTCAGCGCAATGGGCAGCTTTCCTGAAATGATGTGGGAGTTTATTGGTGCTGATGTGAGCTGCCAGTCAAATATCAGAGGGACGGGAAATCGACAGTGGAGATGATGAGGAAATCCTCATGCATATATATCAGCTGATAAAGGGGCAGTCACAACAAACCTCTACCTGTTCCCTCCCCCTCCTTCTTTGTCACGCTCACACACGACATCGCTCATGCCTTCCCTTGAATTCCCCTCCCCTGTCCTCACACGACAGGCTTTTATGTTTCCTGCCTTTCATGCTCTAGCTTCACCTGCCTCCCCTCCTCTTCTTCAACCATTCCATTCAGCCCTGCGATCTCTCTTCTTTACAGAGACTAACCCCCCCCCC
>CAESWR010000178.1:1190049-1200340 GCA_903171835.1 Mullus surmuletus | reverse complement strand
CAGGTACACTGGTCCCAGACTACCCTTGCCTGTTTATTATCTTGCTCTTTTATCTTGCCCAATCACAACCGTGTGAGCACCTTTACAAAATAAAGAACAAAAGAAAAAAGAAAAACCGAGCTAGATTAGGGTTATGTGCCGACTGTGCTTCCCAGCTGCAAACGGGACACAAGGATAATGTCCTTTATCCAAAGAAAACCACTAGTAAAGTTGTCACTTGACTTACAAAGGAAAGCATTCCACTGTCGTTGTGGCACCAGTTTTGCTGGGACAGCAGAGATGCACACAGTTACGTAATGGCAATACGCTTGCTCTCTCTTTAGTCCACGGAAAAGCTCTTGGGTTTACAATTTGAACCCACTCCAAACCAATAGGGTCCATGCTGTCGGAAAGAAGATACGGAAAATCTCAGAAGTTGGAAATTCGCATAATTTAAACTGCATCACCCAAGGACGTCGCTATCAGTGTCAAGATCTGAGCATTTTCTGCAGTCAGCTTGTTTATCAGCACTGCAACTGATTTTGGCACATTACTGGTTATTTTTAAGGCTTTGCAAGGCTGGAAGACTCATGTGTCTGACATTTGAGTCCAAGCCAGGAATTCCGGTCCGCAGTTCCAGCATAGTACAGACACCGCTTTGGAGTGACCAGCTCGAGGACACTCAGCCGAGATTCTGGATTCACCTCACTTTTATCAGACTGTTTTTCTTACTAACTTTTGTTGTGTTTGCAAAAATGTATCTAGTCTTTTTCATTTTAATCCAGTTGATGATCAAGTTTCTTTTATTGTTGGATAGTTTTTGACAAAGTACTCCACAAATCTTACCAGTTGCATCTCAGCTTCCATTCTCTGCTCTCTGTTTTCATCCCTCACGTCAGTTAACTGCTTACCATAAAACACTTACTGCGTTCTCACATCCCTTTTTACATCACTTCGTTGTTGCTCTGAATATAACCAGTGAATCCCTGCCGCACCAGATAGCAAATTTATCAGGACTCACACTGCACACTGGCAGTGATAGTCCCACTTATGGACTAAAACAAATTTTACTTAATGCAAACCGAAAAGATTTATGGAGACGAGCCACATTCAGTGCAGAAATTCAAGACCGTGATGTGTTTGTGAGTCCCTTTGGCCCTCTGGCTCCCATGCCGGTGGGCTAATTGCATGGGTCAGTTTGGTGACATCGCCGCACCGCTCTGCTGTGATCTCCATGTTACATATAGATCCTCATTAGAGCGCGGCTAACTCTAGTGCATGCCCACACGGGCGTCGCCCTCTTACTCGCTGCCGTGGTAATGAGAGTGGCAGTCACAGAGGTAATTAGTCAGTCCAATTCCTCCAACGACGTCTTGACTGTTTTGTTATTGTGAAGCACAGCAGTTATTGTTTATTACAGCCAGACAGGGGTAAAAAAAATATCCGCAGTGACGATCATCTTTTACTGCTTTTACGACTGAGCAGATGTTAGATATTCTCCAAGGAAAGGCAAAAAGCAGACCACAATATCATCAATACATGAGCAAGAGTTTGTGGCAAACTGGCCCAAGAAGGTGACACTGGTGCTAATGATGGTAGCGACACACTAGTAATGGTTCCCAGTTGCCTTGACAGTAAGGACTGAGTGTATTAAATGGGACATGAGAGCAGCCAGCCTCACCAGGACCCCCTACTTCCCCCTAATGAGAGTTTGATGGAGTGGTTGTGTAGGTAGATAATGCTAAGTTAATGAGATGTCCTATTCCATGAGACTGTTTGCAGTTCCCCACAGAGTTGCGGCGTGTGTGTCACCCGAGTTGATGCATACTGCTGCCTGCGTGAGTGTGTGCGGGCCCACTTGGCTGCATTTGTAAGCAGCTCATCCGCGTCCCGATAACTGCGAGTGTGTCTGTAAATATTGAGTTACGTTTTTTTTTTTTTCGTCGCCGTGCATTGCCTTACCTCTGCTTACCGAGTATATAGCTTTCTTTTCTCTCTCGGTGTGGCGCTCAGCAGGAAATTAACTGTCAGATTTCGAAAAGAGTAAAAGAGCGGAGGCCATTCTCGAGAAAGGGACAGAATTAATAAAACCAAACAAAGAACAGAGAGCGACTTGAAAAGGGAAAAAAGATGAAAATATGAAGAGGAAGAATATGGAATGCGATGAGACGTCGTTAAAACAAACAGTTGGCTTACCTCAAGGGGGAAAGATGTGCGCTTTGGCGATGGAGATAATGGGGGTGTGGGGGATAACCACCTCCCTCATGGCAGGTACATGTCTCTAATTGGGAGTCCCACCCTCACTCTGCTCCCCCACGCCTTCCATCTCTCAGACAATGTGGTAAGAAGCGAGACTTTCCTAATTAATGCAGATATAATGATGGGTCCAGCTGTGGACCTCTGGCCCCTCGGAATGTTGATTAAGGCGCTCTGCCGATGTGTGAGGGGGCGGAGGCAGCACGAGCAAACCTGGGATTTTGAATAATACTTATATATGACGGTATGTTTACTAATGCATTCAAAGGTAGCCCGGGTATGCAGGAGTGTATCTAAATATTACGAAAAAAGATGGTACGTCTGCGCCCACATTGTTTTTTTGTGTTTTTTGGGGGGCGAGGATTAGCGCCAGGGACACTACTTGAGGAGAAAATGTCAAAATATATGCAGACGAGGGGCTCCTCAAATGGCTCAGAGTCACAAAGATCAAGGACAAAGTGTGCTGGTCTCCAAGTCTCGCTTAAAGTACCCCAGTTTGACTCTTTCACCGCGAGTCTCAATTCATACCACTCAGCCTGAGTTTCATCTGAGTGTAAGGAGACTAGAACATGATGATGTAATCTTGGCTAAACTTCAGGCCTGAAACCAGGAGGAGACCCACTTGTGTTTATGGGCAACTGGAAAAGGTCCATCCTCTGAGGTGGGAGAAAGCAGTAGGACACCTGTTGAGCTGGTGCAGGAAAACAAAGGCTTTAATGATACTCAGCAGTTTCCTCTCAGGATTTTGTATCCTTCCTGCCACTTCTTTAATGCTCTCCTTCTTCTGAGCTACTAAACATTATCTGTCAAATCAGTTCATATATTGACCTCTTGAACTTTGTCCTCACCAGTATAAGCCACCTTAGTTTCTGCAGGCAAGGACAAGCTTGGTGTTTTGATTTCTTTGAGAAAATATTGACCAGGTTTATGGAGGTTACCACGTTGCCTGTTCGTTGTGTGAACACTAGCTTCAGACACACAAATGTTCCGCGTCGTGAAAAAAGAGCATGGGATACATGCAAAAGTCCCCTTTGCTGCTTATATTCTGATGTGGCTGTTTTTCAGCTTTAACTCTCTGGAGCTGTACACCGATGCTCAGTTCAGTACTTGATTGCTTTGAAACACCTTTAATATCACAAACCTACGCAGACAATTCCAGTTGTTTAGTTTCTCTAGGCATGTGCGCCAATTCTCAGCCAAAAAATTGAAAGAAAGAAAGAAAAGGACAGCGGGAACATTGGAGCAGACGACTCACGTGGGTGTTTTGACAGTTAATCAAACATGACGCTTTATAAAGTTACACGCAGGAGCAACAAAACTTAGCAGGAATGTCAATCAGTGAAGCGCATTTGATAAACAATAAGGGATCTAATCAGTTGACAATGAGTGAAAACACGTGTGGGCGGACCACTGGCATGCCGCAGCTTTAGGTTTGTATGGGTGCATTCGAAGCACTTCTACACATAAAGCAACCTTATCCTCACGGCAAAATAAACTAGTTTATTTCCGACCCACCGGTGAACTCACAGGTAACGGAAAAGCAATATGCAAACAACATTAATTGCTTTGCAGGACGGCGCCATGACCGGGTGGCCTCCCCCGTCCAGGTTTCACCCTCGGCTCAGAAAAAGGCCTCGTGCTGCTTTTGGCCCTGGCCCGACGGGTTGCCATTCGAGCCACGTATCGGTCTGCAGCGGTAATGAGAAGTGCCTCGCCGTTAATGAGATAAACACAGACATTAGATTGGCTCAGCAGGCTCTCTTAGGAAGGGGAGAGGAAGAAAGAAATAAGGTTGGCGCGGTGAGACGAAGGAGGCAAGACTGGGACTGGAGGGAGATGGCGATGGGCATGGCAAGAAAGATAATGCGAAGGAGAGATAGCGGAATATGAAATATTTAGAGAAAACTGCTCGATTAATTTCTCGCAAGTGTGAAGAAGTGCTTCATTAGAGCTCGGAACAGAAGTGACGAGTGTATTTCGCCTGTAAGATGACAGAACGAGCGTCGCGGAATGGTAATGATGATGATAGTTATAATACCAGAAGTTGATAAGGAAAATCATAACGCACTGTGGCGCTGCAGTGATTTTTTTTTTTTATTGGACAAAATTTTGAAATATTCATGCTTGATATGCTGCGTTAAACCCTTTTTCCATGTGCCCACACGCTGATTTCTCAGTGCCTGCTGTGAACGTATCACCAGATCTGTAGTTCAGCAAGTGTACTGCCAGACAAAGGCTCGCCAGAATCAGCTTGTGTGGCGGTGGATGGTCGTGTGCATTTGTGTCCGTGCAACATTTGTGTGTGTGTGTGTGTGTGTCTGTGTGTGTGTGTGTGTGTGTGTGAGAGAGATCACTTTCATTAAGTCACACATGCTCTGTTGCCTCAGCGAGGTTTCATCACTTAAAATACCCACCGTTAACAAGGTTAAAACTGATAAATATCTACCTAGCTAGAGCTAGCACGAGGAGAGAGTTTGCTCAAAGTGTCCCCTTTTGTCTCACCCAGGTTCGGCAAGAAAAAGGAAGACAAGAGCAGAGAGGCGAAAATGGCGAAGAACAAGCTGGAGGCCCTGAGCGAAGAGGAGGTCGACAGGTTCCCGGACAGCAGAATCGGGTATGACCATTGACCACATAGCAATAGGGTTGGGTATCGTTTAAAACATTTTGATACCGGTATCGATAACAGTAACCTTAAAGGAATAGTTCAGATTTTTTGACATGAAGTTGTATGACATCCTCACCATCAGTGTCGTTCATCAGCAGTAACTTTTCCCCTACTTTGTCCCGTGAGCAAAACCGGGCCAGAACTCTGCTCACGGGACGCAGTGGGGGAAAAGTCACTGCTGATGAACGTCACTGATGGTGAGGATATCGCATAACTTCATGTCAAAAAATCTGAACTGTCCCTTTAAAATGATACCGATACCAATTAAGTACTTCATTCGATACTTTTTGTTACTTCATTCAATATTAATCATTTGAATAGAAAGCAATCAGTTGTGCAAATGTCACCACTCCTCCCTATACAAAGGATTTTTACACAATACATTTTGAAAGTGCTCAAATTACGCTTGCAGTGATTGGCTGCGAGTAAAACCATAGAAACAGTCTTTTTCTCAAGATCTTGGTACAAACACAACCAATTGCAGGTATAATTTGACAGGCGCAGTTTTGATACTACTAGGTAATAATAATAATGATAATGATACATTTTATTTGTTGGCGCCTTTCAAAGCACCCAAGGTCACCTTACAGATAAAGATATAAGTTAAATCAACAAATAAAACAGAGGGTCGTTTCTGTTAATCCCTGAAAGGGAAGCTCCGAGACTAAAAGAAATGCCCGTCTGGTTGACAGCCACGAGCCGCGCTATGCCGAGATCCGCACCCCGGACCCGGCCTCCCTCCTGGACGTGGAGGACGACGACAGCGACCCCAACTACGCCCGCATCAACAACTTCCGCCAGCCGCCCTCGCCGCAGCCCTTCGTGAGCCGCACGCCCTCCCCGACACTGCCGGCCAACAAGCCTCCAGCCTTCTCGGAGGAGCTCGATGGGCTCTACGCCAAGGTCAACAAACCCAGACTCCCGTCGGCAGAGAGGTGAGCCATCACGGGGAACGGAGGCGGTTATTTACATTTCTGAATGCTGAGTACCAAATGAGGCACTTTTTCAGGTCCGGTCTCTGTTAACCTCACAAGTATTATAATTTATACCTTTTTTTTTTTGATAGTGTGTGTACAGAATCTGTGGCTTCGTGCAGCGAAAATGTGTGTGCAGGTGTGCGCTCACAAGGTCACCGACTGTGGCCCGACTGGCATGAGCAAGAGACTATTTGCACATATCTACATTCATGGTCTGCCAAGCCCGAAAATGCATGAAACATTAATGATTGTTCACAAACACACACCCACACACACACACACACACAGTTGTAGAGCAGTCACGTGCATGCTTTACTCTCATTTTCGCAGTTAATGTCTCCAGAATATTCATAGCAAGAAGTGGTTATTGATCCGCACATGGTAATATGTTTTAAAATTTCCGTAAGTCCAGGGAGCACCACTTGCATCTCTTTTTCACACGCCAGCACAGCGCCGGCTCCAGGTGCGAGCGGATCACGTCCTCGGAAACACAAGGTTGCCGCCTCCGTTCAGCTGTCTTTACAGTTGGAATATTTGAATTTCATGCCGCCCCACTCCGACCACCTGCTGTACCCTTGTCTGCTCGCACTTGGCAACGGAAAGCTCTCTGCAGATGTGATCGGCAGCGTTTGACACAGATACACACACGAAAGCATTCGAGAGGTGTTCTGACATGTGGCAGCATGCCCGATTAATCTGATACACAGCAGAATAGAAGAGCGGACAGTTTCGGAGGCCAAAAGACTATCGGAAAATATTTCTTGTTTTTCTATCTCTGAATTAAGTATGGTTTATCATAACTAATGATAATTTCATTAAATTAGTTTGCATGGTGATGGTGCGTTCCATTTCAACTCAGAAGTCGGAATTAACTGGAGCGCTGATTACTCTGATGTGATGTCATTCCCAGCTCTGACTTCCAAGGTAAATGGAACGTGGCATTAGATCCACTTACCATGGGGAGGCCCTGGCAGAGGCTTGAGGTCTGTGCACCCCTCTAGTTTTGTTATGCATGGGGTCAAGTTGACTTTTTTCTTAAGTGGCCAACAGATATTTGCAAAGCAAAAGTGGTCTGGACTATTTAGAATAATTTTGAGGTGTCCCTCATTTGAATCAACATGATGCCTTAATGCGTGAAGGAGGTACACTGGTTATTAATGTTGTTCTGAATTATACATTATTACCACAAAAATGTCGGGAAGCACAAGAGTCACGTGTTTGTATGTGAGAGCTAAAAAGGAGCAAATCTAGTGAGGATTCTAATGCTAATTTATCATCTCCCGTATGAAATAATACAGGCCACATTAAAACTTCCCTCAACTTAAACTAAACTCGCTGACAGAAATTACTATTGACTTGCAAATCAAAAACTAAGCCCCAGACACCCAATCTCATCCAGGAAACAGAGCGGATACAGAGCGAGAGAAAAGAGGTTGGACATAGAACGGAGACAGATGGGAAATGGAAAGACGTGACAGACGGGAGGGAAGGATAGAAAAGAAGAGGCAGGAGCCAAAGCGGAGAAAGAGAGAGAGCGAGAGCACGTTAGATATGCAGAGTATGTTCGAGAGGGAAGAAGTGACAGAGGAGAGGATGCAGACAAAAGAGGAGGAGGGATAATTAGCCACAGTCTAGCAGCCTGACAGATCTGTTAGACCACTTTAGCTCTCATCCACTAGTTGCGGGTACTTCATTACCAGCCTGTTTTCTCCCTTCTCTTCCTCCCTCTCTGCCTCACACTCCCTGCGCCTCACTCGTCCTGCTCTCCCTCCCCCCCATTTTGCTCTTAATGTATATTAGACAGTCTTTAGAATTAGCATGATGGATGAGGACCCGCCCCCCTTGGCTTGTTAGCCCAATGCGAGTCTCAGGAGACGGAGAACGCCGAAAGTATACGCGTAATAACGTTAAAGGGCCGGCCTTTCTGCACATATTGGTTTTTGTCGTGACGTCCCGAAGAAAGTTGAGTGTGCACTCAAATAATTACGTTGGTGCCCGCCCAAAAAAAGTTATATAACCTTTGCATACTTTACCGAGCTTTCCAGAAACGGCAAGTAAGCACTGTTTCTTTTTTTTCTCTATCTCTCACTGTTGTCCACAAATACCATGAAAAGGCCAAAGGTGATAATAAATTGATTCCACTAGCAAATGCTCCGTTGTGTAGTGTTCAACCCGCTGTTGCGTTGGCAGTTTTGACCGATTGTAGCGACCGAAAATTAGGGGAGTGGGAGGCAGGGACTGCACCAGGCTGCAAACTGCAATGCTGCTTAGACCTCTTGGAACCTTGAATGACTTTTATTTGTGTTTATTAGGGATGTCCCAATCTGATATTGATATTGGATATTGGTCAGATATCAAGAACAACAACAACAAAATAACGCTTATTGGATTATATCAATCTGCATCTGAAATCTCCGATGCAAGCAGTCCATTCCAGACTCCACACCAGCACTTATAGGATTTATTGAGGTTATTTCTCAAGGTCTTCTGATTTATTTTGTATTTGTTTTATTCAATTGAAGAATATTATCCATTGGTTAATGAGAAATCGGTGAGTTTTTGTCATACCCACCCCATATTGTTCTCTGTTTGAGTAATATCACTTGATCAAGCCTTTTCTAACATTCCATACTTTGAAATAAGTAATAAAAGTTGATTTGTGCTGATATTGGATCGATACCGGTATCTTCCAGAACTCAAGGCTGCAAAATCGGTATTGGATCAGAAGGGAAGAAGTTGTATCGGGATACCCCGAGTGTTTGGGGTTTTTTTTTTTGGTAGTTACATTTTCATTACAACAATTAGACGTAATGAACAGAGAAAAAAGAGATTAAGAGATACGGACATGCAAATTAATTACATTAATAGCATCAGATTTGTTTATTTCATTTGCACAATCAAGATTTTAAGTTTGAAAGGTGACTTTTATCATCAATACTGGTATATTGTTATTAATTAACCCCAGACAATTACACTCCTTAACCCTTGGTTAGTGTTATTTCCTAACCGCAGGCGACAATCAAATTCAAACCTCATCTTGCTTTTGTTCTTCTAACCATTGTTCCTTATTCTTGGTAGTTAGCTCTTTGTGGGACAGTGGCAGTGAGAAGTGATCAAGAAGTGGTTGGTTTCCTCCTGACTCCAAGAGTGTGGCATGGTGGGTTTTTTTGCGTTTGGCCATGTTTTCAAGTAGTTTCTGTTCTCGAAAGAACACACATTCATGTTCCGTTTGATGGGATGTCCCAATCGGCGTATCCATGATCAAATATTCGGGTTAGAAGAGGAGTGAACCAGGGGTAATATGAGAATATTCTGGTTATTCAAAGGGGTTATTGGTGTTTACATGGCTGCGTGCAACCGAGTTATTGCTAATATCCTGGTTAGAAAAGGGTTATTTGACTGCGTGTAAATGTAGCCACAGATGGAAGCAGTGTTTCCATGCGACCTGGGCTGCAATAAAGTGGAATTCTCCTTTAAATGCCGTGTTGTATGACCTCAGATATGTTCCATGGTCACATCCTTCCACATCATACAACTCTCCCCACCCCATCTGAGGCTGCTTCCGCTCACACCTGCAGCTCGGGGCGATGGCGCTCATTCATAAACCTCGGCGCGTCTGTTCCAGCACAGCGAGCCACCAGCGAGGTTGGAGCCTCTAGGCCTTTCATTCACACACTTACATACACAATTGGCCAGAAATAGACGTGCACCCACCCACCCACATGTCCCTTTTTTTCCCCTCCTTTCATTTGCAAGCTCAGTGCAACCTAGCAACAAGCCTGCGTGTGTGTGGCCCAATGAATTTTACTTCATCGCTCAGAAATCACAGGCGACTGCTTACTTTGTGTTTGTGTATGAGTTTTAAGAGCGGACTTTTCACTTTTAATTCAAGACTATATTCGAAAACCATCCTTTGTGGCTGCCGCGTGTTTGCGGTTTGTTGTTTCCAAGGAAACAAGATATCTGCCCCTTTCATCTTTATCGTTATGCCGTTTAATTGACACTAAGACGGGGATTTGATTATTTCACATGTGGGAGGCGATGTGTGTGAGAGGAACACGGCCTTAACCAAACGTTTTTGGAAGAGATGAGCATCCATGTATTTGCGCGCGCACGCACGCACACACACACACACACACTCTCTCTCTCGCTCTCCTCCTGTCAAACCCCTCAAAAGTGGACTCCCGGCGCTGTCTCGCTAATTTACTGTGGGACATTTTCATTAGGCCCTCAATGGCAGGTGTGTGCCGTGATGGGCGTCACATTTGATTAGAGCCGTACTAGAGGCTGACCTGTGGAGAAAAAAAGGTTAGCTATGCTTGTCAAATTTTATTAGCCAGAAGGCACTCTTTACAGCTGCGGAAAAGAAATTGGGAGATGAGATGAAAGAGTAGTGGATGGTTGGCGGGGGGGG
>CAESWR010000178.1:1084836-1096765 GCA_903171835.1 Mullus surmuletus | reverse complement strand
GGGGGGGGGGGTTGCCCCTACACAACATGTGGAGCTGCTACTACATCAGGCACTCATGTGCAAGACTCGCGTGGTTTCTACCCAGCAACCCCTCGCCCCCCCGCCTCACACTGTCACAGGCACGCAGCCACATCATGACCTCCCCCCTGTCTGGCGGCAGACAGCTCTTGCCAAATGGCAGCTCACGTTGTGAAGCGTGCACCAACCAGAGGCCCACTCAGGACGCGCGCGTGTGTGTGTGTCTGCAAAAGATGGGCTGAGACTTGACGGAGGGTGGTAGTAAGGGGGACTTGTTTTTGGCATGTTCATATACTGTGAACTAATGAGGGCCAACGAAAGGCGAAGGTACTCATGCATATGCAACCACTGCAAAGCACACACACACACACACGCACTGTCTGCAGTGTTGGCACATGGCGGAGTGTGTGAAGTTCGTGCAAAAACGCGCGGTCTAAACACAGAGTGGTATGTTCGGAGGCGATGGAGTCAAGCTGTGTTCGCATTGAAGTTCGGTGCGGTAGGACCCAAGACTGCTGAATAGTGACCCAGTAAAGAAACAGGGCCAGTGTGTTACTGGGTCTCGCACATGCTGGGAAGCTGTCACACACCGTCAGACGTGCACACACACATACAACACACATGCAGGAGACACATGCGGAGAGACAAACACGCCGGTGGCAAAAGACCTGAATAAAAGTCATGCAAAGACACGACAAGTCCTGTTGGTCTTACACACTGCGGAGTTCAATTTAAGCAATTGCAATCACATGCACTTTACTGGTTGTGTGTGCGTCTGTGTGTGTGTGTGTGTGTGTGTGTGCTTGTGTGTGTGTGTGTGTCCTGGATTCACACTCTCACTCACTTGCACAAAAAAATCACATTCATCGCAGAGAGGTGAGGTCAGGAGATGAGAGGGTAGGGAAACAGCCGTAAGCTCGCTGTAAATCACCATCATATTTCAACACACTCTTCTCTGTGCGTGTGTGTGTGTGTTTGTGTAGGCAGCCAGGCTCCTGGCATGAAGTTGGATCATCTATGGGTGTTTTTTTTTTTTTTTGATGTTGCAGCGTGTGTGGGAGTCAACACAAGAGGCTGCTTTTAACGAGAGGAAGAAGACACGCATATTTGTGCGTTTCGTGCACCACGTATGCAAAATAGATCGGTGCAAACATCGAACACATCCAAGGTGCAAAAGGGAAAGAGCTTGGGATTTAACATATAGAAAGAATGGGAGATAAACATGCAGGCGCTGGGGGGGGGGCACGGAAAACAAGAAAGTATGTCTGCTGAAGTTTTCCTCCCTCTTCCTCTGTGCTGATTGGGGTCATTTTTCTGCCATTACGAAGTGTACTTGAGGGAGGGTCTGAGCAGCCATCTGACCCCTGCGCATTTATAGGGCCGCCTGATAATAAGGCCCGGTGCCTCGGAGGAATGCTGCCAAAGGAATGTTCTGCCCTTAAACGCCGCTTTTATGAATTCTCTGTCTGATTATCAAACGCAGACAGGCGGCGCTGCTGTTGACGAGATGCAAGCCAGCTTTTCCCAGGTTTGAAATCCACCAGAAGCCTCTCCCATGAGCCTCTTCAACCTAACCTCCCCTATCTGCTTTCCAACAGACTCGGTGCTGGGAAAATACTACAAGAACAGACTATTTTCCGTATGCTGATTATGTGCTTGCCAGCTGCTTGGCTTGGAAAAATGTATTGAAACGAATCTTCCACTAATTAGAAGAGCATAAATTATATAAATAAGGAAATATATGTCCGGTCCAAGTACTTAACTGATATAACAACAGAGGAGTGATTTAAGTCCTGTCAGCCTTTTCGAAAGGCTAACACCGCAGGCGAACGAAGACCTGCAGTCTCTTAGCGCCATTATCAGTTTTTGCCCCTTTGGCGAGTTTAAAAACACAGATTGAATCTGATATGTCACCAAAAATAGAGCAAATAGAGGAAATAACTGGGGTTTGTGAATGCGAGTGTGTGTAGACATGCCGCTCCCTCCTTCCCCGAGGACGTGGCCCCGGTTCGTAAACGCCTCGGCCGTGACTCAGGCTTCCCGGTGGGCTGTGGAGAGGTGGCTGATGGGTAGATGATCTGAGCCACATAGCTGCCGCCGCTCAAGGTGAGCCGCCCAGGGCGCATAAATCTGCATGGCTGATGAGGAGCCGCCGCGCTGGGCTCACTTAGAGCCATTACAGGACGCCGGTGTCGCGTCAGAGTGTGTGAAAGAGAGGAGGAGGAGGGGGGGGGCTGGGAGTGTTTGAGAATATTTATTTTTGAAGAATGCACTAGAGCAGGAGTGGTCAGCCTGCCCCCCCCCCCCCTTTTAGGCCTCGCTTAAAAACTGTGGCAAAAGTCAAAGCTGTGAGGAGCTTCTGAATAAATAACAGGTCGGTTTTTCCATCATGGTTACATATTTGTTGGGTTTGAAGTGTGAAAAAGCTGCAGGTGATTGGCAGGTTGGGACACAAAAGCAAAAAGAGTCATTAGTTGTGCATATCGCAGCCGCTAAAACATTTTCTCACGGTGTATTTCTCCCCTTTGGGTAATAATAAACCGTGTTTGTGTTTCACCGCCACAGCTACTGTATATCCCGGCTTGCTGTCAGTGATGAACGACTCTGTGGAACACCCTCCACTAGTCGGATGAGATATCCCCGTGTGATCGATTGCTTATGCCTGTATCTTCTCCTCGTATGACCGATTGCTTATTCCTCTCTAAATATCCTCTTATCCATGTTTCCGCACAGGGTCGGAATTCTGCTTCCGCAATTTCACCAGCAGTTCTGGGATGATCGAGTCCCCGGGCTTCCCGGATAAATACCCGCACAACTTGGAGTGCTCGTACATGATCATCGCTCCCCCGCACTTGGACATCACGCTCACGTTCCTGACCTTTGATCTGGAGAACGACCCCCTGCTGGTGGGAGAGGGCGACTGCAAATACGACTGGCTGGACGTGTGGGACGGCCTGCCGCAAGGTGAGGAGCGCTTTTTCACGCACACGGCGGGGTCTCTGGTCTCTCACGCGCTCCGAAAATAGATGTCATACACACACATGCATTGTATTCACATCCACACAGTCGGAGCTTCTGCAGTTCTCAGGCAGAAATTTTAATACCAGTCCTCAATTTCCAGAGCAGCCGTCTCTCTCTTTGATGTAAGCGGGCTCGCCTTACATTCCTGTGCATTACATAGAGGAAACATTATTTCACACTGGGAACCGAAAGTGCTTTGACACCCCCAAGGAGCAGCCCTTTCCCAGGCCCCTTCTTCCCTCACCATAATAACACCCTTCATCACCCCCCTTCCTATGCTCCCTGTCCTCCCTCCTTATCACCTTGTGCTTCCTTCCTCCCTCGGGTGAGTGAGAGTGACGGCCACGATGGGTATCTCCCTGCGTCCAATAGGAGGTGCCGAGCGTTGCGAAAGTGGCCTATCGGTCCATCAGGAAGTGGCGAAGCAAAAACATTTGAGGATGTTATCAAGGGCTTTGATATCGGCCGCCATAGGGTTACGTTTGCCACCGCTGCTGAGAACAACATTAGCGGTAATAATGCTCCTTCTCTCACTGCCCCTTTCCTTCCCCCTCTGTTTCTTTACCCCTTCCTTTTCTAAAACCGCAAAGCAGAGAACTGAGGATTTGCTCTAATTATTCCATTTTCAGTTGCTAAAAAGGGATCCGAGTGGATTTAAAATTCCAATTATAGCGCCGAATTTGTGAGCTTTGATAGCTGAAAATGTATACCATTCAAAGTTGAGAATTAGGAGGAAATTAAAGTGTAACCCAGTTCAAGTGAGCCGAGTCCTCGGGCATGAAAGAGGGTTGGGAGACAAGAAATTTGGTGTCTGGCAAGGGAGCGACTCTTGAGACCATTGTAATCCTCGCTGGTGTGTGTATGTGTGTGTGTGTGTGTGTGTGTGTGTGTGTCTGCATCTGATCCCAGTGCAGCTTGCATTAGGCAGGGATTCCAGTCCCCCTGCTGGGCCCTGCCTGAGACACACATGGCAGATGGAGGGATGGACAGGAGAGGACAGAGAGAAAGTGGATTTAGGAGAGAAAGAAAAGATCGAGGGGGGTGGGGGTCCGGGGGCATGCTGCGATGCATTAGACATCACATAGTGAAGCAGCGAGGTTAACACAATCCGTTTTGCAGTGTTTAATCTTTTCTCTTCTTTTTTTTTATAGAAATGGCATTCACTCCTACAGACTTGGGGAGAGACTATTTCCGTTTTTTTTTTTCTGTGTGAAACATGCAGGATTACATTGAAAATTATTTTTAGTATAGTTTGGTTTTATTTTGCACAATCATGAAGTGCATAAAGGACAAAAAAATAACAAATAATATATAGTGCAGGGGGAGGCGAAAAACCCAACCGCCTAAAGGAGATGAAAGTTACACGATATTCTATGTACATATAACATACAAAAAGTCAAATAAAAGCTACTCAAAAGTTATGACAAATGAGGGTAAAATACATGCAAAATACATACAACAGCATTGACAAAAAAGGGTCAAATCTACTGTTTTATTTGTTCTGAGTCCCTTGTATTGCTTGAGACTATTTTAATGAGGCTTTTTATTGTGTTTCTCCGCAGTGTCTCCTCTTATCGGTCGCTACTGTGGCACAAAGGTCCCGCCGGAGATCCAGTCGTCCTCCGGCCTGCTGTCCCTGTCTTTCCACACCGACATGGCCGTGGCCAAAGATGGCTTCTCCGCCCGATACAACATGACGCACAAAGAAGTCCACGACTGTGAGTGCGAGATAACTTTCAGCGGGCACGTATATTTGTGTGCGCATACCCTCCCCTTTTGGAAGTTTGTTTACCTATCTGCTATTTTCTATCTTCGAGAGTTTCTCTTCCCATCATCCAGCTGCTGACATTCATCTTTTCACTCCTGTTACCCTCTCAATCTTTTCAGCTACTTTAACGCAATTTCAATCTTGAAGCCCTCTCTCAGTATAGTCGGTGCTCTCCTTAGAGAGCAGGGCTTTTCAGAGGCAGACCCATACCATTTTCTTTGAGAATATGAATTAATTTCACCTCAATTTACCTCTGCTCACGTGTTGGGCTGTTTTCCATCCCCCTCTGTCCTTTCGCTGTCTGGACTTGCCTTTTTCATCTCTGTCTTTCAGTCTCTATAATACGCTACTAAGATCAATTTTCTGCCTCTATATTCAACTTCTCTTTCAGTTTATTCTCCTGTTTCAGTGGCCTCTTCTCTTGTCGCCCTGCATTCATGCACTTTCCGCACCCTCCGCGTCCACCTTGACCCGTCTTTCTCTTTTCAGCCTTCCACTGCAGCATGGCACTGGGTATGGAGTCGGGGAAGATCAGCGACGATCAGATCAGCGCCTCCACCTCCTTCTATGACAACCGGTGGTTGCCACGTCAGGCGCGCCTCAACAACCACGACAACGCCTGGACACCTTCGGAGGACAGCAACAAGGAGTTCATCCAGGTCTGTGTCCCCTCTGGAGATCCTTGAACAAGTTTTCAGCTCAGCTATCAAATTATGTATAAAGAATCGCTTTATTCTAGAGTAAAATAAAAGTCGATAACAGATTAGAGGAGATGTGCTGGACGCCGGCATCCAGCTAACAGTGAAGACGTATAGCAGGACACACGCGCCGAAAGGAAATGGGGGAACTGTGAACTGATGATAAGGAAGTGCTTCTACGCTCTCAATCTTTTCCTGTCATTGCTCACGCGTATGCATGCATACACACACACACACGTGCGCGCACACGTACACAGGACAGAGGTAAGAGGAACGGCATGATTGATGAAGGCGCTCTTCGGGAATGCATTCGAACACAGAGCCATTGATCTTTGCCTCCAGCTTTTTTCCCCCCTTACACACTCACACACGACAATGAGCAGTTACACACACCCTCGCCGCCGAGGCGTCCTCAGCAGTGGGCCGCAGTCGGTGTCCAACCCCTGCTGTCTTTGTGACAGATAGACGCAGCAGCTGGTCTGTCTCTGTTATCTCCATCAAGACTAAGCGCCATAAATCCCTGCTGGAATCTACACCATCGCTCCATTCTCGTCCATGCTTTGCTTTTATTATGACAATACTTCCAACACAACAATAAATTTTCCTCTCTTTTTATTTCCCTGCTTCCCAAGGTTGACCTTCACTTCCTGAAGGTTTTGACGGGGATCGCCACGCAGGGGGCCGTGTCCAAAGAAACGCAGAAGTCTTACTATGTCACCACCTTCAAGCTGGAGGTCAGCACCAACGGGGAGGACTGGATGGTCTATCGGCATGGAAAGAACCACAAGGTAGAGTTCAAATTCATTGCTTGAAATCCACAAAATGTGTTTTAAGTAGAAACAAAGTGCATGTGCGTGGGTCTCAGAAAGACGAAATCAGTTGATTCAGCATTGCTGGAGGAGTGTTTACCCCTCCAGGACTGTTTGTGAACCTGAGTCATGACCCCCAGTCATGCGGTGGAAAAAGAGGCAATGGGAGGGAGGGAGAGATAGGGATGGAGAGAGGAGGGGAAGCTGACGAACAAGAACAATGGAGTCCTCTATGTGCCCTTATCTCAGCTTGCTGTTTATCATCTCGCACATTCCCACTCGCAAACACGCACCCGGGGGTTGGGAGACCTTTGGAGCCAGGTGTGGATTGAAGGGGCCGTTTAAGAGCAGCATTATTTCCCGGATTCCGCTGGAAGCTTGTGCGTTCATCCGTGTTTGTTTGCGTGTAAAGAGGGGGATTGACGCACGTTTTTTTGTGGATGAGTGCAGGTTGTCGTCATGGTGCGGCCCGCAGTAAGCCCGTCTCCGGGGGATTCGAACTCTGTCCCTCATATCTGGGTTAAGGTCGCTGCGGATTTCAAGCAGAAAAATAGAGAGTGGCAAGGGTGGGCGTTGGAGGGGGGGGTGTTAATCCACACACACTTACCCACTCGTACAGGGGCCCCCCTTCTGCGCGTGCCAGTGATTGGTTTGGGTGGGGCTGGTGGGGGGTATTTGAAGTGGAGATTATCAAGTGGAATGTGGATTTGACTTAGAAAAATCAACATCTGTGCAATTTATTAGAACCCTGCACCCCCCCCCCGCCACACACACACACACACACACACACACAACATCCACAGACCCCCTCCTTTAAATAACCTCTGGCTGATCTCTCTGTCTGGAGGTCTGTGCATTTGCGGTGCGCATATGTATATGATGTGTGTCTATCTGTCTGTGTAATCCGAGTCCATTAATCTGTCTGAGCAACAAAAAAAAGTGCTCAGACACTCTCAGACGGATGCAGACAGACAGATGCATAACTCACATTTTGGGGAGAGAATGATTTTACGGCAGATCGCTGCTTTGAAATTTATCACAGTTGTGATGCCTCAGGTTTTTAAAAGATGACAAATCAATTCAAAGCTAATTCACGTTATTGTCTAGATTGATTTATTGTTGGGGGGAAAAAAGCCTGGAGTGGCTGTTTGCAGTAGAAAATGTAACACTGACCAGCCAAAAATCACTAAGTTGACTGGTTTTTAGAACACCATCTGTTTAAGACGATGAAAATGAAAGGATGACAGCAACATCCATCTCGTGCATGATCAAATCATGCTTAAAATCCAACAGAGGGATTTACTGTCCATTCATGTTCACTGCTAAAAGCTCAGTGTCTCACATTACGATGGGCAAAAATGCTCACTCTGTGTTTTTTGCCAATCACAGACAGTGACGGATTAACTTTTTTTTAATGAAAATTACACAGAAGAGCAATCTTGCAGCCAGAATTTCATCCTGGTTCCAATTTCTAATTCTGCAAGTGAAGAGTTCACAATAGTTTTTTTTCCTCTCCCTGTTAGCCAGGTTCTTCCTTCGGTCCCCGTGGGCTGCGGTTGAATCTTCCGTGACTGCTAATCCATCAGTCATGTCGTACAAACTCCCAGTTAGCCCATCCTAAGCCCCCCAAAGAGCCCTTAAGTGGTTGAAGCTCAATTCTCGTCAGGGGGTCCTGTAATGACTAGGATTTGGTTCTTTTAATTGTCATTTAACAGTGAGCTTAAAGCTAACGTGGCTTTTGAAAAGTGTGTGTTGGTGGCGCACCATATGTGTGTGTTTGTGGAAGATCGAGCTGCGGATGTGTTTATGCGTCTGATATGAATCGCCCGTTTATAAGCCGTTCACCGCCAGCATTTTTTCCTGCCTCATTAACTCGTTAACAATTCAACACCAATATTTAGCATAATTTAATATTATTTAACGGGAGAGACAACGCAGTTATTTGGCAGGTGGAGGAGAATAAACAGGAACACTGCACAGCACAGTCACCTCACTCACACAAGCGAACAGGACTGTGTGTGTGTATGTGTGTGTTTTTAACACATTTTCTAACTCATTTTCCATTTGACACCCCAATGTGTTAATTTTAAATCACACTGTTCACATATGCACCTCATTACTTGATTAGACGCTTGCACACATCAGAAACCGTCATCACACACTCACACAAGACGCAAACACATCAACATTAAAGACACACACTATCAACCTCATGCTACTGAACAGCATTGGGAAGTTGCTCTATATCTGCTCAGCACACACAGACAACACACACAAAGCAACGAGGGAGAGCGGGTGTGGGGGGTAAGGAAAAAAAAGCCCACGCAGCATTTCACCCCTCTCCTCCATCACACTGTGACACACACCCACACACACTTTCTCCTTCAAGCTAATACATAACAGAGGCATAACTGTATATGCACACACAGTTAAGGATTCAGCGCTCACACAGGGGTCAGGGTGACAATGTGGGAGACCATTTCAAAGGATCAGAGCTTGAACCTTAGTCTGCTCACACACACACTCACACACACACACGGCCAGTCCTCTCGGCAGCAGTAGTGGAGAGCGGCCAGCTGGAACCAGTTCCCACTGTCAACATCTTCATGCCGAGAACGAGGAAGGGAGAGAAGAGGAGTGAACAAAGATGGGGTTGGTGTGGGGGGGGGGATAATGGCTAGAAAGAAAGAGATAGACAGAGGGAATAACTCCAGCAAGGGATGGGACGAGGAGCGCAATGGAGAGAGGGGAAAGACCGGGATAGAGGGGAAACGGATAAAAAACGACTAGGAGAAGAATAATGTCTTACACAGAGCTCACCACATCTCCCCGTGGTGCCATCAGCTCAAAGGAAAACATCAGTGGAGGAAGCAGACGTGTGCCAGCAACACAGAAATGGGGAGAGAAAAGCCAGAAGACTGTAAATGAATCGAGCCATGATGTATACATTCATCCACGCCTTGTTTTCCGCAGGGCAAACTGCTCCAACAAGCGAAATTGTGTGTTTGAGACACTGATGACAGGATGCTGCGTACTCTCAGGCAGGATGTTTACTGCAGTGACCTGCTTCTCCGGAGAGGTCATCAATACTTAAATACCCATGGTGCCCTGCCAATGTCCATACACACCAGTCTGACCGTTGCATACCGCTGTGTGTGCGTGTGTGTGTGTGTGTGTGTAGGAAGGAGGGTGGGCCACCTCGTTATATTTTCATGACTCTCCGCACTCTGAGACACAACATGAGAACGTTAATTATTCAGCCCGCCTCGCCTCTGTGTCACATGGAGGCGGAGTCAACGCAATCTCACACACACACACACACATGCAGGAGGAAAAACATGCCAGTTGTCGGGCAGATTACTAGGGTGGCACCTCTGCCCTCCCAAATAACCCTCGCACACACTTAAGCCTGCATACATGTTCAGCAGGTTCCAGTTTAATTAATGAGTAACCGTGTCATCAAGAGCTTGGTCAATGACCAACCATCTGCTTTATACGGCCGGTGACCTTTAACCTTGGATGCAGTGGGTCAGGGACTCTGACAATACATGGGGAGGAAGCGACCAGGACAGTTTCTCATTGTCTCCCTTCTTTCCTCACATCTTACAGTCTTGAGTTTCAGCACTCACATCCAAAAAGAAAAGTGGAAAGAACCTCCCAGGAGCCGACTCTTATTGAGCAAATTGTTTTTTTTTCTTTTTTTGGGTGGTGCCAGTAAAATTGGCCACGTTTCAATGCTTTTATCCAGAGATGAAAACAAAGAAAAGAACCCTGCAATATTGCTAATGGCCTTTTAGTCATGGAGGGGCATTTTGTACTTTGCATTTCTCGGAAGTTGCGGATGATTTTTTTTTTTTCCCCAGATAATAACATTCACACTTCCTACTTTGGAGAACCTTTTTCAGGATGCCTCATGTTTTTTTCCTTCTTTTTTGCAAGAAAATAAAACGTAGTGAATAGCTGAACTATTCCACTGTCCTATGAGGAGAGAGAGTGTTGTGTTGTCTCATTTGTTGATTTGCAGTCAACATGGTTACGGATTTATTTTACAAAGAAGGAGATTAAGGGGGTTCTAGAACATTACCAGTTAACCTTCATGTCAAGATTGAGGGAATTCCATTCACGGAAGTCATTCCACCTTATTAGGAGATAAATACTTGGAAGCATTATTTCCTTTCCTGTCGATGAATCTGCTCATTGTTCTTTCCTTCCTCCTCGTGAACATTCCTCTGTTCTTACTCCTCATTAAGTTATATCTGATGCCCTCCACGCAACCTTTTCTTTTCACTCCTCCCGCTCACATGCTCATCCACTCCTTTTTTTCATCTGTTTCTAACTATTCCTCTCCCTGCAGTCATTTTCTCTTTTTCCCCCATCTCTTTTTTCCTCTGTTGTCCCTCTTGCTCTTTTGTTTCGCCAACAGAATATCTGGGAGTGGAAAAGAGGTGAAGGCAAACCCTCCGTCATAACGCCTGTCTTTGTGTGCAAGTGTGTGTGTGTGTGTGTGGGTGTTTACATAACCCCCATAAGAGCTCACATCCACTGTTTGGCCTCTTAGGTAAACATAACGGTCGCTCTATCCTCGATCCGAGCTGCAGATACAGCAGAGATAGCCTCGGTTTATCTGTTCAAACACCCCGACTGCTTTGTATTACCTCTGTCAGCTCCACTTGATTAAATCAGGCCATGCCCAAAATCAAATAAAACCCCCCGAGTAGAATTTCTGAAGTCCCATCATTTATATTCCCACCGGTTAGGGAATTTCTGGAATATTCTGCCATTTTGAAAGGCAGATGACGGACGGGGAATTTTGCAAATAGGTCACTTTGCACCAAAATGGCAGAATTTTACATTGAAAAACATGAAGGAGGGTGTGTAGGTTTGATCATCCCACGCTCAGATTAGAGCAGGGATATTCAATTACAAATTCAGTCGGGCCAGATTTTAAAACTGAGACCGTAAATTTCAAACCAACAAAAATTATTATTCATCATCATCATTGGTCATCAATACTTTTTCACTTATGAACTAAAAAAGTAAACATTTTTGTCATATGTATCCCAGGCATTAAAACAAAAAGTGTGTATTTATGGTGATAAAATCATTTCCCAGTGTGTTGCATTCACTTTCTGAACTACCGTAAGAATTTAGAATTTGTTTGTGTGGAATGTGTTTTTTCTGCCTTTTTTGACTGAATCACAAGCCGGGCCATTGCCGCATTGCTTCTGGGCCACATGTGGCCGCCAATTGAATAGACCTGGATTCGAGTAAAAGAAGACTCATGTTCTTTTTCTTTTCGTTTTTTATTTAGAAACAATGCTTTTAATCTTTAATTCAGCCGCTTGTCTCTGCATCTTTCCACTAAGTGTGGCAGCAGCGGCGATGTTCCTCTGTGTGGTTTTGGCGATATCTGTCAGTCAACAGCATCTCCTCTATCAACCGCCGGGCGACCGCAGCCAGACGGAGTGAATGACACTTCACAGTCACTCAGTTATAAGACACTTCCTCTCCTTATCGGTGGTGTGTGTGTGTGTTGTCGCGTGGATTCCTGTGGTTTCCTGCGCCTTTGTGTCTGCGGTTTCACTTGGTGGCCTCCAACAAGAGGAAGCCGGGGG
>CAESWR010000178.1:1056256-1069521 GCA_903171835.1 Mullus surmuletus | reverse complement strand
GATGATTGCAAGAGTTGAAACAACTTTGAAATCACAGGCACCATATTAAGTTTTTATCCCTCCTCCTCCTCTTGCCTGTCCCCGTTCTCAATTTGCAACCCTCCCCCTCCCTCCTGTGATCCCCCCTTCATCCTGCTCCCCTCCTCTTCCTCCTCTGCTTCTCTAGGTTGTGATAGAGGGTTTCTTTGTGCATGGCACCAGAGGACACATCTGGATAGACAACATCCACATGAGCTCCAGCACCCCTCTGGAGGAGTGCACACGTAAGTCACGCATGCACACACACACACACACCACACACACTCACTCACTCACTCACTTGCAGAGTTTAGCATATATACGGTTTGTTGCTGAGGGTTTTGACAGACAGGACAACATTTGGGCACAAACTTTTTTTTCCATTTTAGAACAAATATGAAGACGCACACACACCTATGTCACCATGGCTTCATCATCTCGCCTCTCTGTTAATCTGCCATTCCCTCTATTTCCCTCATACATACCCCCTCCTCTTTAAGCAATAAGATTCTTGAGCTGTGACACATATGAAGTGAGAAACACCCCCCACCGCTCCCTCGCCCTCCCAATCCAGTTTTTGAGACAGCTTTTATTCCAAAGGGTCCGCCGAACGCCAAGATGAAAGAGGGAAAGAGAGGGAGGGACAGCGTTTACTCCTCCACAAAAAAAGAAAAAGAAAAGAAAAGAAGAATAGGAAAACTAGGCCATAAATGCCCCGTGGGCCCCTGCGATGCTAATCTATGTTTCATTAGATTTCTCTTCTTCTTCTTTGTCTCTCCTTTCCCTCCATCTCTCCCGTGCTCGCTCCTCAGTCTTATTTGTAAACAGAGCTTTTCCCGAGCTGTCAAAGGGAATTACTAGACAGGCTGTTTCCCAAGCAAGTTGCAACCAGTGCCTGGTGCGAGCCCAGTGCCAGTGCTGCCTCCTTAATCTGGCCCGAGCAGGGGCTTTGGAGAGGGTCTTAAACAGATCAGAGACCGAGCCGGGGTGCAGAGCCAAAAACCTGCCGTCATCACTTCTGAGTGACGTCCAATGTGCTTTGGAGCTGGACCACGGTGGAGAGAAGGCGAAGCGCAATTGAGGAGAAGTGTGTTTCTATGGATGTGTGTGTGTGTGTGCGGGCTCACGACAAGCACTTATTTGTATGGGGTGTATTCTGGTGTGTGTGTGTGTGTGTTTTCTTTTTGCCTATGTGCTACTTTTGTGCGTGTGTCATGAGAGAGTCAAAGCAGCACGGTAGCTTGGAAGGCAAAAGATGAGAGGCGAACTCCCCTCCCTCGCCACTCCCAGAGCATGCTGGGATGCTGCTTATCACCAGACGCAGTTGAGTTTTTCACAGTACTTTGGCGTTCCCGCCAAAAGGCGCTGGTTCCCAAGTCAGTCGTACCCCCAGCCCCCCCACCTCCCTCTCTCTCTCTCTCTCTCTCTCTCTCTCTCTCTCTCACTCTCTCTCTCTCTCTCTCTCACCCATCCCGACACACACACAGGCACACACGCACACACACACACACACCACATCTTTGTGTGTGCATTCCAGGCAATCAAACTGAAGGTTCTGGTTTGTGCATTTGCAGCGCGCCAAAAAAACAGACCTCTCCAGTTGAACTGGACTATGCAGATAAACAACTTGAAATGCATGAACTTTACGGACACACACACACACGTAGGCCATACACTCCCAGCGCAGCCTCATCGCAAATTCCCAGCTCACACAGTCCTCTCTGTTTGAAATTGCATTCTAGCAAAGGAGCCGAGTAAATGCCATAATTCATGTAAGTTATCTGAGGAATTAACTTAAATTTCCTCAGGAGGAGTTTGATAGTCTTGTGACATTTGTGTGACATTTGGCTGACTTTTTCCTTCATATTTAAAGTTATCTAACAGTTGTCTCTCTCTCTCTTTCTCTCCCACCGCTTTGAATCTCTCTCTGTCCTCGCAGAACCCTTTGCTGCGTTCTCCCCCGAAATGACAGGTTAGTTTCACCTCTTTCTTTAAAGATGTCACTTCCTCTCTGGTCTTGCTTCCTGCTCGTTGGTTATGCACTAGCCTGGGTTTTTTTGCTTGGTGGCACTAGGTTGTCTCAACCGCTGAATAAGCAGCACAAACTAGCCTGCTAGCGCTGTGTGTTTGCAGATTAATAATTTTCAATCTAGCGGTTCATCAAATCACCGGCAGCATGGAGACATCACCGGATAAATATTAAACTGATCTGAATTATTGAATTTGTAAATGATTTTCCCAAGCTAGTCGGAAATTTTCTGTAATTTGTTGTGCACATTAGTTCTGTTGGTCTCCGAGGAAACATAGGATTAGTTTCAAAACAGCAAAACTGCATGCAAATCAAGCACACCTCACGGAGTCGGATATTTAAAAAGAGCTACATATTCTCCATTTCTAGCTGCCTGATGCAGCCTGAAGGGTTTTAAATAACTGTCTGCCTCATGAAAAATATTTAGAGCATCCTGGGGGACCCTATGAGATTGATGTTAGTGTTTTGCCATCTCATAATGTCTTCCAATAACATAAGAGCCGGGTGGTTTCAGTGCGCAATGTGATGTGTGTGCACTTCTTTGGTTTTTCTGCTCCTTCTCCTTACACACCCACTCGCACCGAGTCCGTAACCCTTGACAAACACGCACCAACACACACATTAATATGCGTGCACAAACATACACACACCAACGTCCCCACTGAAAAGCAATCAGATAGAGTGACTGAGCAGCGGCAAGCACGGGTGTCTCTCTCCTCTCCCCAACTCAGCTCTGTCTAATGAGTGTGTGCAGTGTGAAGTAGCAGGAGCACACACCATTTCCCTCTGTAATTATGTGACATGGTCCAAAAATCAGGATGTATTCAGCTCTGCTTCACTCTTTCTAGTTCAATGTGACATACTCTAGGCTATCCACATCAATTTTGGATACTACTTGCAGACTCGTTTTTTCTTACATTTTCAATGTCTTCAGGGCTTTGATTTTGCAATTCAGGCTCGGATAGTAAACGCAACACTTCTTGGAAGGTGGTTAGTTGGCTCTTCCCGAGAATGGGAGAAGGGAGTTCAAGCCAGGGGTAGCAGTGTAGAGGATCTGTGGAGCTAGTCTCCAAGGAGACAGTGCTTGGCGTGAGGAGGAGAGGACTGGCCAGGAGGCTGATGCATGAGAAAAAGGAAAATGCAAAACCAAGAACAGAGGGAAACTGATAAATTATGTACTCAAAACATAAATTCCAACTTCAGCCAGCTAAATAACAAATCCCAATCCAGTATCACCTCAGTTAGAGCTCTGGAACGTTGGATTCCCATGTGGTGTCCGAATGCGTCTTGCATGGTTCTGACAGTTACACAAGGGGCCGTTTGGGACTTCCTGTGCCAGTATGAAACAGGAAGATGAAGCTCCTTGTTATTCAATGTGTGTGGGTGCTTTTAGAACTAATTATTTTGGCTTTATTTCACACCAAGTCATTTTTGAACCCTGAAAACATGTAATTGCATTTTGGAAATGCATTTGATTAAATTAACAATTGAACTGATTTCAAAACAAATCTCTTGATGATCTTGGTGTGAAAATGTGTCCTCCAACTGCAACCCAAGCTACACCAGAGACATTGATGCATTTTCTTTTTTAATTTTTCTCCTTTTTTTGGCCTTGGAGAGTTATTTGATTTTTGCAACCAGCATGCTTGTGCATGCTCACTTGAGATGCACGCCTGCAGTTTGAATGATGAGCACCAAAGGGGATACAAAACAGGGAATTTAATGTAAAGAGATAAACAAGTGCCACTCCTCTCTTTTTCCCGCTGGCCAATTATTCTGTATCTCTCCACCAGGGGGAGGCGTTCCAGTGCCTCCCTTGCCCATCCACTGGTATTACATTATGGCCGCCGGAGGCGCCCTCCTTCTCCTGGCGGTGGCCATCTTGGTCAGAGCCCTCTGTTGCTGCCGACAACACCTGGCCACCAAGAAGAGCCAGCTGTCAGTGGCCTATCACAGCTCCTCGCAATGCTTCCAGTATTCTAACTGGTCCTCCAGTATGGCCACCCCAGGGGTGGAGCCAGTCCTGACAGTGAGGTTGGACAGCCGGGACCGCCACCGTACCCTTTGCTGAACAGAGGCGCTGTAGCTGCATTGTTTGGCGGCAGAGCAGGATGCTTACTTGTGATGTCAGTGGCAGGATGTGTGTCGTGATGCTTCAAGATTGACAGAAAAGCCACTCAACGAAACATCTCCCTCATTTAGTTTACAGTTGAAAGGGTGATGATTACATGTCCTAAACTGCCAAGTGAAAATTTGCAACAACAACAAAAAAAACATTGTGCTCTCAGTCTCCCTCAACTGGATGTAGCTTCGGTTGCTGTTTCCCTCTTTGTTCCATCAAGGAGTTACTGTTGACATTTCACACTATGATACTCCTGATGAGAGGACTGAAGTCTGAGTAAGTTATTTATCTGAAGAGCTTGTTTCGGACCATTGAGTGCCGTCTGGCTTGTCGTAACCCCAACGGTCCTCCTGGAATGACCCCAGCATGGACATGCACACAGACGTGTGAGCTGGGAGGAGGGGAGGGAGGAGGGGTCGAGCTGCTTCCGCTGTGAGAGCCAGCCAGAGCTGCCAAACCACAGGCTAAAACAAGACCCCAGAGACACAAGGAGCTCTGCGATGCCGAGAAAGAGAGAGGGGGAGAGAGGAGAAAACTAGCTGTGCTAGCTATAGAAAGGATTCGGCAAAAAAATCTCTGTAATAACAACATGAGATAGCTTGGATACGAGTTAGGGGGTGTTGTAACAGAGGAGAAACACGTCCATTGTCCTTCTCAACAGAGCATGTGCACATTTAAAAAACAAAGGAATGCAAATCCATCATACTTAAAGTCCTACATTACAAATGGAGATAACCAGCTCATTTGATTGAACGTCTTGTCTTCTCCTGATAAAGGCGTCAGTCAGTGATGGATGCAGCCGTCTTCAGTGTTTAGTGTTTCATCTTGATTCTCTGCCGTAATAAAGCACGTCGCTCCACTCCCATTTATGCTCCATACCACCCACTCCCGTTGTTCCCCGGGTCTTTGAGCTGCCCAGATGAAAGTCACACAAAGCCAAGTCATGTTATGTTTTCAGTGTGAATATGTGCTTGTTGTTTTTAGCGTTGTAAATAGACACAGCTGTCTGCCATCACCACTCCTTTCTTGATTTATACTCCTACAAATCCCACAGTGCCATCGAAACCAGCTGGAACACATAAGTGCAGTGTTTTGCTGTGGATGCGCAACCTTGAAACAGAGCCAAGATTTTATCAAAACCAGAGCGGAGTTCTTTCTCGTGCCGTGAGACATCATGAGCTCACGTCAACAACAAAAATGGAGCACGGCTAAGGCGCGAATATTTAACCAGTTTGGGATCTAAAAGCCGATATCAATTGGGATACCAATGAAACAAACTGAGACAGAACAATTGGCACCAGTTCCTCTCTCATCACTCAGTACACAGTTGGTGAAATTCGACATGAGCTCAGTTTAACACCCTGCATTGAATGAAATTGAGGTCTTCACTCTGTGGCTTAACGGTGCGTGTTTTTGCGATCTGTCACACCAGCAAAAATCCATCACCTTCAAGCCCGCAGCTCAGCAGAATGCATGTCGATTTGTTGCCGCAATTTAGTGGCTGCACTTTTCTCTCCCGAGTAAAGAAAGGTGTTTTTTGGCACGGTCCCCCCCAGTGTGCTTTTAAATCAACTCGGGGAGGAGGGATTGGACACCCCACTTGGTCCATCTCGACACCGTTACGCTCCAAATCTCTAATAGTTGTAATTAGTTAATGGACAGATAACATTTATTAAGGCTGCGGTAAGCACTTTTCCCCCCCATCCAACGCACCTCCGTCGCCTCAACACGCTGCCAACTTCAGTTGCCCTGGAAACAGCATTAACAACGCCATTGGCCATCAAAGACCTCCAGATCGAGACATGTGCCTTGCCAAGCAGTTACTCCCACTCTTGTATGCTTGCCAACAGCCGCAGCAGCGAGGACAAAACACACACATAGACACAGACGGGCACACACACACACACACACACACACACACACACAAACACACAAAAAGTCAAGCGAAAACTCATCTTAAGTAGAACACTTGAGTTATTGGGCTCAGCTGAAAAGCAGCAGCCATTGTTCGCTATACCACACTTGCAATTTTCCAGTCAAAAGACACACGTATCTATTTTCAGTTTGCGCCGACTGGCAGTGCCATGGGTTTCACAGAACAAAGTGCAAAATTGTCACAAGCACTACTTAAATGTTGACACGTGTTGCTATGAAGTTTTTTTTTTTCGTTTGTTTGTTTTGATTATCTCACACACCACTCTTAAACTTGACAGTGTTGATGATTTTAACTGTGCAAATGATGTTAATTATCCAATGACATGTTTGTCTTTATTCACATGGAATGAAACAGTCTTATATCATCAGTATGCTACGTGATGATTGTGTGTTTGACAGGAATGTATCATAATGATCTTTCTCTACTAATAAAGTCATATTTTTCTATTATTCAAAGACCCACTTGTGTATGGATGGTAGATTTATAAAGAATTATCAAATTGTTAGGGTTGATTTTCATAAGTGTTTTTTAAGTATGTATAATATATATGTATTCATAAAAAGTGCCACCTGCTGTTGATGACTGGTGCCATTACAATGGAGTTAAATTAGAGGCAGAAACTATAGCCAACCAGCTCTGTTGGTGTCGTGCAACAATAAATATGTGTTTAATTTGTTTAATACTCAAAGGCCTGCCCTGTGCTTCTGTCCAACAGTTAAGGTACCAAATGAATTTGGGGATGGAAGACTTTTCAGCGGCAGAGACCCACTCGGTGGAGGTAAGATCAAATGGAAACACTTTTTGTAGCAGAATTCCCACATATACTTTTCTTTTTATAATAATTTTACATAACCACCTCTTGTCTGAAAGAGGTTAGAGTCAATGAAGTAAACCTGAAACTCATTTAAGAACATAAAAGCTGAAAAAATAAAAGGGGAAAAAAAAGACCTTTGTAAACCATTTGAATCTGCCCGACACTGATCACATTTTAGGGCAGATTTTCCTTAAGAAAAAAAGGTATATATTATGATTGTAGCTTGTCCAACCTGGAAATGTTTCACTGTCCTCGCTCAGCAGTCGAACCACACAACCTCTTCCCTTATAGGCAATATCAATACTCCAACAGGGCAGCTCTCACATTGGACAGCTCCAAGTTAAAGATAATTCTCTTTTATAAATCTCATGTACTTTTCTTATTCCCTGCTTCACTGTCTGTCCCTCACAGGCTTGCAGTTCCCAGACTGGAACACGCCATCACCATCATCAGAGCCACCAGTGACCCGTGTGTCAGAGAAAGACAATTCATGGTTGTACACCCTGGACCCCATCCTTGTCACCATCATCGTCATGAGCTCCCTGGGCGTCGTGCTCGGGGCAGTGTGTGCCGGCCTCCTCCTGTACTGCACCTGCTCCTACAGCGGCTTGTCATCGCGCTCCTCCACCACGCTGGAGAATTACAACTTCGAACTGTACGACGGCCTCAAACACAAGGTCAAACTGAACCAACAGCGCTGCTGCACCGAGGCGTGAGGAGGCTGATAACGGCAAAGACAAAAGAGGAGAGAGCGAGCACGCGAGAGAGAAAACAGCTGCTTTGTGAAAAACTCTCACTATTTTCTTCATTTCCTCAAGTTCACTTTAGTGTCAGTTTACTTCCTCAATGATTCAGATCCCTGGACAGATGGACATTGAAAAGGCCACGTTTTAGCTCCAACGAGAGCTCATTTCCTGTTTGGATAACATGGCACATTCAAGTGTTTTTGTGGTGAAAAGAGCCAATGAGAAAAAGCTTGGGGTCGCCCAGATGGATTGTTCCATTACAGGGGTGTTTGGCCTCAAAAAACAAATATCGACACATATCAATTCCAGATTCCCGCGCCACCAAAAGAGAACTGTTTATAAATGCATCATAGATTTGTAAGAGGTCTAGATTGGAAACTGGATACACAAACTGCGTCAGAACACACTGTTTGAAAGGTGGTAGGTTAGGAACGTGCTTAGAAAGCGTCTTTTTTGATCACACGTGAACACAGTGGCCTAGAACTTAGCTCCTTTGTGTGGCCAGTTGGCTTTTTTTCCCCCCGTCTTTGTTCTGTCATAGATTCTGCTACCGATCAGCTTCAGTTATCCTCTTAGTTCCTGACAGTTTGTGGTATTTTTAGTCACTGACGCCCCTCAAATTTGTCTTTCTGCTCGGTCACTCTCTTTCTGTTCAATGTTTTTGTTCTGGCCTCGAGCCAGTCTGATGGCAGATAAGTAGAAAAAAGAGGCAAAGAAAGTGTTGTGTTTGTAAAAGTGGGGAGGTGGGGGGGCGGGCGTTTTAACACATTCTTTTAATGACAGGGAGAGTTATTGTTAGATTTAGTTGCCGGTGACTGTTGTTACTGGTTCCTGTCAAAGAGAAGGTCATGTTTACATTGTGGTAAGTGGTGAAAGGCCAAGGAGCTTTGGTCGGTGCAACCTATGGATTGCTAGAAAGGGCAGTGAACGAAAACTACTGAAGAAAGAGATACAAAGTGAGAGTGAGACTGTGAGTGACAGAGCACGAAACTCCCCCAGCCTCCCGCCATCTCACGGGGGCAGCGATCTCTCTGTGCTTTTCTTTATTTTTTCTTCTTTTTTTTTTGTGAGGACGTTAAAACAAATGGGATCAAAAACAAACGCACAGCTCGGGAAAAGCTCTTCTCAATCAACTGACTGTGTGCGCGGACGTACGACAAGCCTTAAAAAGCAAACTGTTGGCGGGAAATGTTGAAAAGGAACTTTGAGGCGATGACAAGACCAGAGAGGAGGTCCCCCACCTCGCTCTCTTCTTACACATGGACCTCAAAAGCCATGATTTAAAGGACCTACCCCCCCCCAACCCCCCAAAATACACATCACACCATCCTCACCTCAGCCTGTTGGCTAATTGTGGCCTGCTTTCTGTTTTTCTGTTTTCGTTGTCGTCAATGTTGTTTTTTAGTTGTTGATGTTTTTTTAAGAATCTATGTCAGCTCTCGCACATTATGGTGGGCATTCTTTTTCGTTTTGAGTTCTGAACCAATCAGAGAGGTTGTCAGAGTGGACTTGTAAGCCATGAGATGAAGCGGTTAAGAGGAAATTCCCTCAGATGCACACTCGAAATTACAAATCTCATCCTCACACACTGTGTGTGAGCAGAGCACACACACACACCTAAAAATGAAGGGAACAATGGCTGCTACTGAGAACCCCCCCCCTCCCGAGTTATATATTTCAGCCCCGCAACTACGAAGTACAGAAACACAGTGGACTCAAAATTTCACACACATTCACCTTTCCATTCCATTTATCCCCATCCCACACACACACACACACACACACACACAGTTCTTCTCTGAGGCCCGCATCTCTGGACCCCCACTGACTCTCTTCAAAGTGCCTTGGAGGCTCGGGGATCCAGCTTGCCTTCAGAGCCAGTATCAGAAACAGTGATGTGACACTGAGAGTGACAGTGGTAGTGCCCCCCTCTGCCTGGGAGGACCCACCTGCTTATGAGGACAGGATCCCCCTTCCCCTCCCTTCGCACTGCTCGGACTGCTGTTGTTGTTGTTGTTTTAAAGGGGGTCTTTGTACAGAAATGCTCTTTTTATGATTGTTATTATAATTATTGTTATGATTATTTAATAAAGGATTTATACCATACGAAGGGACAGTCTTGTGACAGTGGGTTCATATAGTATGTCTGTAGGATTCCTGCAATGTTTGTGTTTTACAAACAATTACCCGCAAACCCCATCTTGAAGACTTGAAGCCAAACTTTCACCAATAATTGCAGAGACTCATATTCTCCCCCTCCGTCAAATATACATGCGTACACATAATGCCATGTTGTCAGCCTGCTGCACATGGCCTCTAATCTCCCCATGATGTCCCATTAGTCTGGACCTCTGGTGGCCCTCATTTAGGAGCTCCAACATCAAAGCTTTGAAGTGCATGGCGTCTTAGCCACACACACACACACAAACACACACACTCGCATGCTCAGGCTTATACAGTACCATGCAATTACTCTGCTTTTCTTTCATAAAGCGAGTTTACCACACGGTTCTATTTAACCACATGTGCTCTCCTCACCTAATGCAAACCCTGTTCGCATATACAGCAGATCCAAGCTCGGAATTCAGACACGTTTTGTGTGTGCAAGACTTGCGAGGTGCAATAAATGAGTGCGTCCTGAAGTTAATGTTGTATGTCTTAGCATATTCTGTAAATGTGTTTTCCTCGCTGAAATAGGCTGGCAACATAGCTTATTAATTTTGACAACGTTTAACATAACTTTGAAGGATGACGTGGAGCCTGTAGCACAGGTACCACATTAGAGATACACAAAGCAGAACGACACGTGTTGACGCTGCACAGCAGAGATGGCAGTAGCTGTTAGCATGCTCCAGTCCGTGACATAGCAGACCAATTACCACCTCTGAAAAAACACAGACAATCCCCGGCCTGCCGGAGGAGTGCGATGCCATCTGCTCGCAGGTTTTGATTGATCCCGGCAGAACAGTCACGACCACATCACATGAATGAATGCCGACAGGAAATTACCAAAGGAGCCAGATTGTCATTGTTCCGTACCACCTCTTGTTTTCACAACCAAATTATTCTTAACTTTATTTCCCCGAGTGTGTGTGTTACCCAAATGTTGTTTTTCTAGGTTTTTATCAGTCTGTAATGGCGCACTGCAGGGGCCTCTTTCTTTTTGCCATCAGATCAGAGAGTTCTTTTGCCTCTGAAGCCGAGGCGGCCTTCAAAGAAAAAGCGCTGGCGCCCTGTAAGTCGATAGGCCAGATTGTAGAGGGAGCCCATTTGAGGGTCGTGCTACAGGAAGTGACTGAAACACACAGCTAATTAATCCGGGGATTATGTATTCAAGATGGAAGAGAGGGCAAACAGGCGGTGAATTAGTCATCACAGTTTGGGAATAAACTCTTTGCATTTCTGACTTAATCAGTTATTCTTTCCTTTATATTCATATGCATGCACGTCTCACAGCGTCTCTATCAAGTTACACAGTTGTTAACCTTTGGAAACAGCTCACAATTGTCATGCGGAATATTAATAGGATCCAGCCTACCCGGGAGGAATTCAGAGATCCCAAATTCTCCATTGCGCCCCTCCTTCACATGCACCTCCAGTCTGAAGAGGAAAAACACCTGGAGACGGAACATCATGTGTCTTTTCAACAGCATCCAATGTGCTGTCACAAACCGCCGCCGCTACACAAAAACACATGCACATGTAGGGAGACTGACTCGCATTTTTAAAGTATGTTTCACACACTCACTGATCACCATGCACCCACGTCCCAGTGGTCTTCCCGGGAAGGGGGCCCAGATAATCTTGTCGGGTCTGCCAGCGGTTCAAAGCAGCTACTGCATATGGGTCAGAGCGTGTGCGTGAGTGTGTGTGTGTGTATAGAAGATGGAACGGGGGCTCAGTGGCAACTTGCCTGCCAATGACTGCAGACCCAGTGACAGCAAATGCCAGAGTCTTGTATAAACACCAGACAGACCATTGCTTTCCTTCCTCCGTGACATTATCATCTCCACACCACCAGAGGATACTGCCACCGAAAACAAATACATGGAGGAGAGGATCGGAATGAGAAGACCTATATTCAGAGCTCAAAGCAAATGCGTGACCGCGAGGAGGAAATAAACGCATGAGCGTGATTTGACAATTACACTGCTGCCCGTTTGATGAGTAGATGTTTTTTCGCTCATTATTAGAAATGTTTAGGTGCAGAGATTTGATTTCCCAGAAGCATTTCTCAGCAGTGGTGTTCTTCTCCATCTTCGTGTCTGAGGACTCCCGCGTTCTGCCCCCACTTAGCTTAGCAACGTGAGCGGCGGTCCTGTGCAGTGTGCCACCTGTTCACTCCACTTGAGGCTCGGGTGTTTACGGTCGCAGTTGCCCTATATAGCCAAGGAAACTTGTTATCGGGCATGGTGGGACGCCTCTCACAGTGTGACCTAACCATCTGTCTGGAGTGTTTGCTGCTGAATTTTTAGTGTAGGTGTTACAGTTCAAATGTATGATGTCAGAGGCCAATTGAAGAAGTGCTTTAAAAATTCCTTTCTGTAATTGCAATGTTTAAGTTCGTACTTCTGATTGAGGAGTTTTAATGAGTTTGTAGACCTCAAACCAGCCCGACTTTAGTATTTCATTTAAAATAGATTCTTTGCCCAAGGAGATATTTTATATCACTGATATGTTAAATTAGATCAAAGCCCCAGTTTAGTGTGCGCTTGATGTCACCGTCAATTTAAGGGATAGGTTCCATGAACAATTTCATTCAGGCATCTGTTTTGCTTTTGCGATGTATTTAGTGTATTTTTCTGCATTTTCTTTATTGCATGTTCCCTCACATATCTCCTCTTCAATTTGAATTCACTCTTTAAAATCCAGCCCACCCAACAGCTATTATGTCTTTACAAGTGCATGAAGGAGGAATTATGCTTTTAGAGGAATGAAAAAAAATAAGATTTAACAGCCCTAAAAACAGATCAAATATGTCACAGGCTCGCTGTGAAACCTTAATCAATATGAACTCTTGAACTTGAGCAGAAAAGGAGCTAAAAATGTATCTGCCAATCACAAGTTAAGTAAAGGAAAGCTGTTGGTGGAGTAATCACGCTTGACAGCTTGTCAAGATTTGGACAAAACACGCTGGCACTGCAGACAATTGTCTACTCTGAATCTGTCAAATAATTTCAGCATAGTTAAGGCGCCGGGCCTGTTATTATTTGAACAAGCGTGTCAATAATAGACTGCAAAACAAAGTTGTATTTCATGAAAAGTGGTGATCAATTAGCGATGACAAAAGCTCTGTGCTTTCAAGAATGCAGCTGGGCCAGATCTCTGAAACAAGCAAATAAACAGCTGCGCTCATCGTGCTGTCATTAAAAGGGAAGAAAGAAATAAAATAAGAAATGTAAAAACCATCTGAATGCCCGACTGTGTTGAGTAAGAATAGTACCGCAGTTTATCTAGTGAAATAATTGAAATGGCCTTTTTCATAACTTTCTTCTCAAATTAGGGCTATTTCATGATGTATTCCATTGAGGGGATAATCAAATTCAATTCCACTTTGAGACCCATCTGTTCCAAAATAATTGACGATTTTACCCTTAAAT
>CAESWR010000178.1:1040078-1055221 GCA_903171835.1 Mullus surmuletus | reverse complement strand
CGTTATAGAAAAGAAACAATCATCCTGTACATAACCAAACATAGCAAGGAGGAAAGGGGCCCGACTCAATTTGCTTATCATTCCTCCTCAAGCTACAGTTTGAGCCCGCTGAGACATAACAGCATCAGGCCACTGGGGCACAAGCAGGGAGTCAAGTAAACACATCATAGAAGAATAAGCAAGCCATACAAAAGGCCTTCCTCCCATGACCAAGGCCACACACAATGGCGACTGCAGCAGTTTCCATATATACACTGGGAGGAACAACAAACAAGCTGCCAAATCCACCGGCAAATACTGCCGTAAATATCAAATCAATATCCTGCCTTTATTTGCGAATTTGTTTGGTTTCGGCGTCATCATGGGATTATTTGTAACTGTAATAACCCTCAAAGGATGGAACCGGGGGAGCATGCACCACCTGCCCTCTCGTCTGAGCACACCTGGGGAGAGAGAACAAGAGTGCGTGTGTGTGTGTGTGTGTGGATGTGTGTGGGGGTGTGAAGCTACAACTGCAGCTGGGAGGATGTGTGTGTTTTTGCATGTGCGGACTTGCTTGTTTGACGGCGTGTGTAGGTTCGGTTCCCACGTGTCCTCTCACCCGGGCCGCACCGCATCTTTGGCCAGAAGCCCATCTCCTTCACCTTTAGTTGTTATGGAAACAACCGGCGGTGGCTGGCGGAACAGCATTAGCATGGGCGTTGTATGCCAGCCCCAGAGAGCCAGTTCACGATGTCAAGCTACGGTATCTCTTTCTCAGTACCTTGCCAAGAATGAGAAGTGCCTCTGTACTTGTGTGCCTCCGTTTTGAGTGGACTACCCCCCAGATTTATATTAAAATGAGAATAGGAAATGTCTTACAAATTATGCGCATATAAAAGTATCTCCGCATCACTTTTCACCAATATTTTCCAGCCATTTGTGCCCAAAATATCATTTTTTGCTGAAAATATTTTCCATATACACAGGCTGCTGCTCAATATTGCCCTGTATAACAATGTCAAAAAATATCTATATTAAAAAACTTCTCCTGCACATCATGAATACGACGCGTGAGTATATGTACAATATATCCACTATATGTATGCAGGTTTCTGTTTGCCATACCATAGCGAGATGACAAGTCCTGGGTGGAAAGCCTTTGACGTAAAGCACCCACCGCCGCCAGCATCGCAATGTGTCTGAGAGCATCAGTTCTTCATCAGCGAAAAGATGCTTCCAGTATTCCCACGACCCCCAACCAAATAAATAATCCACCCCTGCTTGACACCACTGAGAGCCCTTGTCTCCAGATGCTCTTGCTGCCTCACATCCCCTCCCGAGCCCCCTGCCTCCTCCCCTAATTTCTCCCCATAACCACACCAGGAGGAGAAGAGCAAAGCGCTACCTGCATGCAATCAGCACAAGCGCACATTGTACACATGGAGCAGCACGTGTACGTCGCAGTGATGGATGGCCTTCCCCTCCCCATAATGCACAAAAGCATTACCCGTCACCCTCCAGCCCAGAGGAAAGAGATGCTCTTTTAAAATTGACACTCCCCTCCCCATGTGGAAGTGGCCCTAACCACGGAGCCACTCATGCAGGAAGGTGCCCCCTCCTCATTCTAATTCTTCTTGGGTGGTGGATCACAGCAGCACTTACACTTCATTTGATATTTCTCACTTCATTATTCAAAGTAGGGATAAATCATACTAAATGAGCATTTGTGTCTGATGGTGAAGCTCTCTGCGTCTTTGACGCACTCCATCACTGCACGCGAACGTTCGCTTCTGATGCTCACCCGAAAAAACTTTTGATTATTCAAATGCTGCAAGAATAATGTACTGTATCTCTCTTCTTTTTTTTAAATTCCAGTCTGCTGTAGAGGCTCATTGAGTTCCAGTTCATTTTGACAATTAGATTTATTTCAGTAAGAAGACAAATATTTTCATCCTTTTAAAAAGCCTTCCAAATCTGTTAGTTAATGTGTGCCAAAATACTCATTGCTTCCCGGCATTATTTTATTTTATTCACAGTGAATTATCTTCTGCTTTTATTTCTGCACACACTGCATGTTTTGTGACTGCACCGCGCTTTCATGCATTTCATGAATATGTTGGCTATGCCTGCTGCATGTTTGCACCCATTGTGCTCCACTGTCAGGTTCTCTGTCTTTGTACCTCTTCTTTGTTTCAAGAAGCTGAAGTTCAATCAGCTGTTTCCGTCTAATCATGGATACCAGGTACCGCTCCCTCTCAGACCCTTGACACTGCCTTTTTCTTTTAAACATTTGCTTTAATAAGCACACTGCTATTTTTGGGGGGTTTTTTCAGCCTGGGTTGCTGGCCTTTTTTGATGTAGAACTGATGTTTTTTGTTGTTGTCTTGTTTTTTTGTTTGTGTTGTTTGGTTCTCTGTGCTTTGTCATTAACTTACCTGATTCTGTCTCTCTTGTGGCACAGTCACGAAACACAACACACGCTTAACAAGCATCCCACTTTTCCCATCATATCACTCCTTGAATATTTTCGAATGACACCTATGTTGGAGGTATAGCGGACATAGCAGATATACTAAATTTCCTATGCATCAAACTTGATTATCATTCGCTCATTCGCATGGGTCTCTGAGCATGAATCTTACTGAGGATATACAAATGTTATTGCATTTTATCTGTCAGGACTTTGCATCATCCAAAGTATTTTGGCAGTTAGAGACAGAATTGGGTGAGAACATATTAGCCCGGGGCAAAGCCCACCTTAAAATCCACAAACTGTTCCTACCTACCTAGCTACAAAATATGCCTCCCTCAATCTTATATCAACCGCTGAAGGGTTGGATTTAAACAATTACATTTTTATCAGTATAATTAAATCCGAATCAGAACTACTTAATTGATCCCCGAAGGACATTATACACAAGAAAATCAATGCAGATTAGAATCATACCTCATTGTATCAGTAGCACAAATAAATATGGCCGGAATAACCAGAATTTAATCAGCATCGTAACTGAACCCAATAATAAGAGTGTGTAAAACAGAGCGAAGTGGTCTGATGTTCTGTGATGTCAAAAAACAGCCATGCTCCTGTTCGGTGGATTAGGCAGAATTGCATTGAAGTATCTGAAGGTCAAGAGCATCATATGATCTGCAGCAGGTCAGACGCAGTCACAAGGGGCTGGATACACTCATCAAAGCATCCAATGCTGATAGTGGAGTTGACTGTAGTCAGACTAATAGCTAATAGAATATAGCCATATTTTTTGGCTTTTGAGGAAACAGTGCTCAAATTTTTCATGCTGTTAAATTGCTATGTACCATCATTTTACCATAGTACTGGTTCCTCATTTCAGAAAACACAAGCTATGATCATGAATGTGAGTGTGAAACTGTTATGAATATTTGAGCGCTGTGAATTTAGCGAAGAGGCGATACCAGTTATCATTCTTTCTGTTCAGACCGACTCCGGTGTCGGCAGTGTTTCAGTCACGCTGAATTGAGCGTATCTGTCTGCTCAGTCTTCTGGTCTGTTAAGATTGGAGCGCATAAACGGCACAATAACTCACGTTGTCCCATTATTCTGCTCGTGCCTCTGCTCAAGGAACCTCGGGTCAGGTTGTGATGTGGCACTGCCCCGAGTCAGCAAACCAGAATAGGATTTTATCAGAGAGATGCCGCTCCAGAACGTTTGGATGCGTTTTTTTCCCTCCCTCTCTCTGTCTGAAGAGTTTTGTTATGTCAATAATTGATGTTACATAGCGAAAGTAGAGTTCCCAGCTCAAAAGGTCAAATCCATGTGTGTGTGGAGTGCGCTGAAGTTTTTCCTCTCCATTGTTTCTCCAGTGTCGAGATAGGCTCATTTTGGTGCTCTGCTCTGCGTCTGAAAATCCCCATCTCCTTCGGATTATCTGCCTTTGTACCTGTGACAGATTCGCCCCACAAGCTGACGACACTGGCACGTCAATTTCGATTGTCTTGCCATGTGTTATCTTGCACAAACACAGAGTTGGCACCACCTCTGACTCTTTTCTGTGTACCACTGTCTACATCGAGGACTTTAGTGAGGTTCAAAGGCAGCGGGAGGAGCCTTTTGTGTTTGTCGAGAGCGGTTTGACAGGAGATCTTATCCCCGGTGCTGTTCTCCTCACAGTGGGGAAATGTGGCTGAGCTGCTCCACGTGGGCCGCTGGGGTCGGACAGTTGAACTCAGAAATGCGATGTCAAGCTCAGCAGGCCAAGTGGAAAGTTTCCTCTGAGGGGAAAGCTCCCTTAAACCGAGGGCGATCAACCCCTTGTGCTGTGAAGTGAGCCACCCATTTAAAGGCCTTTGGTTTGAGTTATTCGCTCATGCACTTTCAAAAACATATTGTTATTCTGCAGCCAGTGGTTGAATATAATCGGTACAAAATGTAGGTGGTCCATTTTCAAGTAGCACAATGATGAAACAGGTTGGAAGTTTCATGAATGGAGAATTCCCCTCCGTCCCTCATGCAAGCATGTGGGTCAAAGTCTCAACTAAAACAGAAACTTGGCACGTATAATTTCCAGGAAATTCTGATTTCAAATGTGGGTCGGCTCTGGCAGGAAAAGCTTCCGAAAAAATTTGGGAGCAGCCGCCGCCTGAATACAGATGTCAGAATCATCCCACATACAGTAGCGCCTCGCTTTAAGAGATAAGAGGTATTTAGCATCACGGTAAAAAGTGCAGCTTGGGAAATGATTTATACCTTGTTTACTATTCTGGACATGAATATCCTTTCTACAAAATGTGGCTCATTAGTCTCTCGATAAGAAATATAAACTCAGTGCCTTGCTCAACAGTACCCCAAATCTGAAATATGAACAACCTCGATTGCCGTTTCCAGTGTACAATAGATCACGACTGATTTGCGAGTATTAAAAGCAGCCGTCAGCCAGTAAGCTTGTAGTAAGAACTGAATTCACACGGCCCAATCCTTCAGTGAACGCTACATCTGACAGAACAGAAAGCTTTATTGATCGCCCCTACTACTAATGAGATTGGAAGTAGCATTCCTAACACCACCGATATTCCTTTTCTCCACACTAAATCAAGGGATTAGATTGGCATACACATTCGTTTTATCCCTCCGTCTGATACCATCCATATGTGTCAGACAGCCTCAGGAGAACAAAGAGGCGGATGGGGAGAAGGGGAAAAAAAGAAAAAAGGTGGGATTGAAAAGACACACCTAACGGACTTATAGGGCTCCAGCTGAGACCATGTGCTCGAGGTGGAGACTGCCACAAAAGGGGGACAGAGATGATGTCTATGATGGGCAGGCCATCACATCCACCGGGGGACAAAAGAGCGGGGGTGACAACCAGCCGATGGACAGAAGGGCCATTTCCACTTGCACAAAAGAACCGAAGAGATGAAGCTGATTAGCAGCTCTTTATGCCCATTGTAAAGACTCTAAATGATAAGCTTTGCTCTCTTTTTTCTCCATCCCAGCTTGGGTGTTTTGAATGTATGTGGAACCTCACACAAAGCACCACCGACTCTCTTTCTTGCCTGCGTTTCTTCAGTTTCTGATGCACACACGCACAAGAAGAGGCAATCCCCCTTTTTCCTGTTCTGCAGGAACTTCTCTCTCCCCTCTCAGGCGTCTTTCAATCATTCTTATTGAAAGGATGGGTGTGACAATTGGCTTTTTCTTTCTTTCACAAAACCCTGAATTCCCTGTTTTGCTTGGGGAAAACCTGTTAAACTCATTTTTCCTCCACGTTATTTATGCCATTTAATGGAAATTACACTTCAGTGGAACATTTTACTACAGCAGCAAAATTACACACCATTTCCAATTAATAACATACTATTATTCACTTCTGTTCCAAGACTATTCTTTCACCAACACGTGTGTGTATAGCCCTAGTGGTTTTATGATCTTTTGTTCAAACAGCAGTTTTGTGAAAGGTCATATCTTTGCATTTAGTGCCATCTAGCTGTCAAACTGTGGCACTGCAAATGCAATTTTGTACCCACTCTCCTTGCATTAAACATCCTGCTGGAGGTGATTAAAGCTAGAGTTGTCTGAGAGTCAAAGATATGCCAGATTTGCATGTAATATGAGAAAAAACTTGAGTTGGAGGGCAGAAATTGCAGTAATAACATTCTACTATTTATGTAAGTTACACAAGATGCTGGGTTCAACATGATATTAGTTTTATTTGAGGTCTTCACGAATCCAGGAGTGTGTTTTATTCATATGCTAAATCATAGAAACACACATTATTTCACACATCACAAGTAATACTGTAAAAATTTAGCCCACACTATAAATATATAAAAATCAGGAAGAATTGTGAAACTTCTCCCATAAAAACACAACGTATTCCAACAATGTTCATGCTGAAGGAAACATGGTCAAATGAGCATCTATGTTTGTAGCTTATTGGATCATTGCAGTGCTTTTCATTTACAACTATTCAGACTCAGAAACTTTTTTTTATTTATGATTTAGCAATTAAGGGAGCAAAGAGCAGCGTGTTACATAAGTAAAAGTAGTAAAGGTAAAGTAATTTTTAAATTCTAATCATTGTAGAATACACCGAATATATTTACAATGTTGCACTGGGAAGTACATATCCATGTATTGGAGAAAAAAAGTAAATTATATAAATTAAGTAAATGATATAAAAGCAATTATATAAAAGTAAATAAATTTAAACTATGGCACTCATGTCTTGTTGCAAAAGCCGAATAGATTGCTATAACTGCAGAATACACGCACAAGCACTGGTGTTACTGGTGGAGCTGCATTCTCCCTCTGGGTCCTGCAGCCTGCACTGAACTGCACACGCTGTACACCACGCCGTCCACTAGAGGGCGCCGTGCTTCAGGCCATGCAGTCGAAGCATGTTGTGTAACGAATGCGTCGATCGCCGAGTCACGGATAGTCAGCGGTTTAACTCGCCTGACGCGGCAAGGACGAGCATCTCTGGGGCATAAAAAACACACAGCTTTAGCCGGCGGCGATGACAGACGAGCGGCCACATGTAACAAACCCGTCTCTGTGGATCTCCGGCGGGTCGAAGCTGCGTGTAGCCCAGTGAGCTAGCTGTGAGCGGAGCTGCTAGCTTCACCTCTGCGCCTCAGAGCAGCCACCTGGAAGACGAAGGTAAGGCTGCAGCTAATAACAACTACCTTCTTAGTGTCCGCACTAACCATGATGCACCGGGGTTTATCGATTCAGCTGGGGTTTCCTTCAGCCGATCACACCATGCGTGTGTGTTTATTCACACTGTTCCAGCAACCTGGGGTATTTTGGCCGGCTGTGACGCACATGTGGGGGTCATTTATAACCAGCGGTTAAATACGGAGCAACGAGAGGCCCGGCATAGCAGGTGGTGGGTCTGCTGTGCAGGCTTCCTTGGAGGGGGTTTGAGGATCGATTACACCAATCCTCTAGCTCGTATCCTCCTAACATGGACAAAGTGTTTTGGCTTACTATTGTCATGTAGTTGTTTACAAACTCAGCTTCTTGTGATTGGCCAACACATTGTCAGGGAATTTCACATTCAGGTTAGTGTAAGTTTACATTTCTGAATTTAATGTGATTTCCATCAATAGCAGAGTCCCAATATGATGTTTTCATTTTCAATACAATACTGATATTGCAGCCTTGAGTGTTGACCGATATCGATCCGATACAATGTCAGCATGAATCATACATACTTTAGTTGCTTATTTTGTAGTATGGAAGTAAGTCAGGAATGGACAGAATGTATCTGAGGTTTTTTTGCTGATATTGGACCGATATCAATATGCGATCGGGATCATTATTTTCGAAATCAATGGGTTTGAAGATTGACTTAACAAAATATCTAGATTCGAGTGCCACTTCAAACAACTCTCATAACTTTTTGTCCCTAGCTGCAGCCATGGTGTCGATACAGAGCTACTGCGAAGCCAACTCCTCCATCTCCCACACTTGGGTGGATGAAGGCATCTCCCCCTGCTTCTACTTCACACTGGTCCCCGCCGTCCTCCTCACCATCGCCTTCTTCCTCGGCACCATCCACTGCATTTGCTATCAGAGGTTTGGCACGGCGATGGAGCCCAAGTTCATCCCGCGCTCTCGCCTGTACGGCCTTCAACAGGCCATCTCCGTCCTCCTCCTGGTTCAGTTCCTCAGCGGGCTTGTGTGGACAGCTGCCAGCGGACGGGAGCTACCGGGCTACGCAGTGCTGTACTGCTGCTTCTCTGTGCTGGCCTGGGCCTGGGCCATCGCCTTGCTCAGGGTGGAGAGACGCAGGGTGCTGGTAATGGACCGGACCAGGGGCCACAGCACCACCCTGCTGCTGTTCTGGGCTGTGGCGTTCTCGGCTGAGAATCTGGCTTTCATCTCCTGGTATAGCCCTCACTGGTGGTGGGGCCTGGAGACCACCCAGCAACAGGTGAGAAATAATCCAATAGAACGTGTTAAAAATTCATACTTGAGTGTTTCTTGCTGCAGCTCTTACTGTTTCCTGGGGGTGCAGATTGTGCATTACAGTTTGCCTTCAAGGTGAAACAAGTTGAAATACATTCTTGTCAAGTCATGGTTATGGTTGATATGTTATTATGATTACGCACTTAAGGTGTGTGAGTTATGTTAATTAATTCTAACAAATATTTAATCTTTTACAATAGTAACAACAATCAAACGGGGCAAAGGTCGGTCATTTATACAGGAAAATGTGCGTCAGTTGTTTCTCAACCCAAACACTCCCTCCGCAGCAACCGTCTGTCTTGTTTGCGTTGAAAGAGAGTCCCCGCCCTCCCAGCGCAAGCTCTACTCTAATGGCAGCGACAGGCAAATTAGGTTTTTCGCTGAGTCACTGCTCTGCTCTTACTTTCAGACTCTAAAAGCTACTCTGTCAACCAGTCAAATCACAGGATCACATCTTGCCCCTCCCCCTCTGAGTCTGTCCAGCTATTGCGTCTATGTAATATGCAGCAGCTGAAGTTTCTGTCTTTCTTCTGCCCTGTATCTATTATTTGGTACTTTAGTTGTTTTAATGGCTGTTCTGTGATGTATCAAATCTTCCTAAAGTATATCATGTAATTCATTTTACACAGTACTTAGATTAGTCATTTTGATGTCATACACAAAATGGACACAAATGCAGTTCTCATAGTAAGCAGTGCGCACCTGCCTCCAGTATCATTCTCACATTAACCTGGTTTTAATCGTCTATGAACCCCTCAGGTGCAGTTTGCCCTGTGGCTGATTCGCTACACTGGCACAGGGCTGCTCTTCTTCATCGGTCTTAAAGCTCCAGGGTTGCCACGGCGACCGTACATGCTGCTGATAAACGAGGATGAGCGAGACATTGAGCAAAGTGGACAGGTACTGACAAGAAAACAGCATTGGCGATTGTTTTTCCCCCCCCCTTTTCTCTTGCATCATCAAAACAATCAAAACCATAACATGCTGTGTTGATACATTTCACTATCTCAGAGCCTGCTGGGCAGAACGGAGGACAACCAGTCCACCTGGCAGGGTTTCAGGAAGAAGGTTCGCCTGCTCATTCCTTATATGTGGCCCCGGGGCAACATCCTGCTCCAGCTCCTTGTCGTCTTCTGTTTGGGGCTGCTCAGTATCGAAAGAGTCATTAATGTCTTTGTGCCTATTTACTACAAAAATATCGGTGAGTGTTAAATCCGCAGGCAAACGTTTATTGCTGTCTCTCACTGCTGAAGTGCATTTTGCTTCACTTGATTCTTAAGTCAAACTCTTGGAGATTTCTGAGAAATACAGTGGCATTTACACATATTTATTGCTTTCTAGAAGGCTGAGGGCATGAATGTAAAGCATCCTGATACAGGACAGCAACCTCAGCATTCTTGTTTGAGGCTATTCTCGATTCTGACACTTTATTGTACTCTTATTTCTTTTCTTTCTCCTTCCCCCCTCTCTCTCTGTCTCTCCCAGTGAATGAGCTGACTGATGGCAGCAGCTGGCACACTTTGGCCACTACAGTGGGTATTTATGTCCTGCTGAAGTTCATGCAGGGTGGAGGGGCAGGTATGACCGACTTGTTAAACTTAAAGTAGAATTCATGTTGCAAGTGATGCTGCCCATTTGTGTCCGAGTCACATCTCACACATACACACACGCACCCTCCCCATTTTTTACCTCCCACCAGGTGCCTCTGGGTTTGTCAGCAACATGCGCTCCTTCCTATGGATCCGAGTGCAGCAGTTCACCAACCGCATTGTGCAGGTGCGCCTCTTTGCCCACCTACACGCCCTCTCCCTGCGCTGGCACCTCGGCCGCAAAACAGGCGACGTGCTCAGGAGCATCGACCGTGGCACCTCCTCCATCAATAGCTTGCTCAGGTAGTTTGGCAACCAGATGAATCATTATTACAAATTTGTGGTTTCTCAGGAATTGATTACACAACTTGTGTTTCTCCCTCAGCTACATTGTGTTCAGCATTCTCCCGACTATTGCAGACATCGTCATTTCCATCATTTACTTTGTCACATACTTCAACGCGTGGTTCGGCCTAATTGTCTTCGTCTGCATGACCCTGTACCTCAGTAAGTAACACGTTTAACAGAGCTTCCACCAGATAATTGTATCAGCGCTACACTGTACAGTCCCTCCAGGAAAAAAATGCTGCATTTTTAAAAAAAATGTATGCAGAAAACAATCCCTAGTTATGTATCAAATTTTTTAAAACAAAAAAAAGTGATGGAATGTGCAGGAGTTTTGTGTTTCACTGTTGTCCTCTTACTGTGCGAGGCAATGACAGTGTTTTCACATTGCATACACAGTACACGCACTCACATAATTTTCCGCAATTTGCCTCGAAATCAGCCATTAAGTGGCAATAGTGCTGCGCTTTTGAAAAATTGTGGGTAATTTTACGTTGAATTACTCTTCCTGCCATTTATGTGGACAGACTGACTGACTTTGATGAATTGTGCTGAATGTAATTACTGATGCAAAGCACACACCAACATTGTTATTTATTCATCGTCATGCCAAACAATATCGAGATCTTTAACTGCAAAGTGAGATTTAATTGAAAGTGTAACCAACAAGCAAGCTTTTCATAGCTGAGGAACAGTTGCCCCTGATGTCACAGTGATTTAATGTGATGTTATTTTTCAAGAAACTGGAACTTCTTGGATTCTTTTCTCACCATTTCGTGACGCTTCTCATCTTCCAGCTCTGACCATCATTATCACTGAATGGAGGACCAAGTACAGACGAGACATGAACATGCAGGACAACAACGCCAAGACCAAAGCTGTGGACTCCTTGTTGAACTTTGAGACGGTAAGCCAACCTGACTTTTGGCCTTCAAGATGTGACTCTGTTTAACTCTGCATTTGTCTGTTGCACCAGGTGAAATACTACAACGCAGAGAGTTATGAGGTGGGCCGTTTTGAGGATGCCATTTTAAAATATCAGGTGAGTCTAAAACCCTGAGTTACGCGAAATGTCCTGCTTCACAGAATACTCAGTGCTGTTGTGTAGCTTTACGAGAAATAAAAAAATACAACATAACTGGTTCGGAAGCTGAATAAAGAACCTCTGCATCAAGCAGAGGGTTAAGGCTTTTGTAAGAGGTAACTCTGTTGTCCTCCTGCTGTAGGTGTCAGAGTGGAAGACCCAGGCATCACTGGCCTTCCTCAATCAAACACAGAACGTGATCATCGGATCAGGCCTGCTGGCTGGCTCCATGCTCTGTGCCTACTTTGTGACCGAAGGAAGGTTTCAGGTACCAATCACAACAATTTATTGTGTTTTTTTCTTTGGTGATGGGATTTCTATTAAAACGTGAGAGTCTAAAAAAAAGAAAGAAAATAAAAAAAGTTAAGTATGGTGCTTTTGTGATTGTCATAGGCTGAAAGTCCTGATTTTTATGCAGTGTTTTATTTTGTAAAATGCAGTGATTTTGTTGTTGTTTTTCTGTTTCTGTAATGAAGCTGCAGGAACCAGTCCAAATTGTATAATGGTTCCGAAAACAATTTCTGACTTTCTGAACACTAACATACATTTTCAAAATCTCTCATAAGTAAGATCAAAACATGCATATAGTACTTCAATCAACGTTCATGGGGAAACTTGATGATGAAAAAACACTCTGGGAAAATTTCACAATGTTGTTATTTTAAAAATACTTTGGATAGTTTTTTGATTCAATGTGAAGAACAGCAAGATAGCTTTGAGGGTTGTTGTTTTTTTCAGATTGATTAAGAAAAGAAACTCTTGTGATTCTAGGTTGGAGATTTTGTTCTCTTTGGGACATACATTATCCAGCTGTACACCCCCCTCAACTGGTTTGGAACCTACTACCGGTGAGCATAGACATAGAAGGAACTCATCAGCGATGTTCTGAATGAGCCAAAACTCATTTCAACTTGAACTTGAATCATGCCTTGCCTGAATGCTGCCTTCAGCTCAGGATTTGTTCTTCCCGTTGACTCACATTTTAATCTGCTGACTGCTTCATTTTCTGCCTCAGAATGATCCAGAATTCCTTCATTGACATGGAGAGCATGTTCAAGCTGTTTGAGGAAGAGGAAGAGGTACGGTTGAGATGGACCAACAGTTTGATGAGTGTGGCATTTTTAGTCCACCATTCTAAAACATTTGTTTCTTAGGTGAAAGACGAAGTAAATTCTGGGAACTTTCTCTTCAAACTGGGAAAGGTGGAGTTCGAGAATGTTTACTTCAGTTACACAAACGGGTTTGTTTGTTTGTTTTATAGTATTTTCAGAATGGGTGTTTATTACATTTAATCTGAAGGGAAAGCTTAATTTCTTTCTCTGTATGATTTTTCAGCAAGGAGATTCTCAAGGATGTCTCCTTCACTGTCCTGCCAGGACAGACTGTTGCCTTGGTGGGTGTCAGCAGAAAGCTTTTCCCTGAAACCTTATCCTTTTCTTACAAACGCCACTGCCTTGCATATATTCTCTGTGAAAATCAGCTGTCCTTTCTGTTAAATCGGCATAGGTGGGACCATCGGGATCTGGGAAAAGCACCATCGTTCGTCTTATTTTCCGTTTCTATGATGTTCAAGGAGGCTGCATTCGCATTGATGGACAGGATATATCTAAAGTAAGTATTCAGCAGCTTATTGCACAGTGAAATTATACAACATGGTCCAATAGGTCCTTTTCAAATCACGAGTTGCAGTGTCCGTGGTGCTCCTGATTGGGACATACCAGGAGGATTACTTTGTCCTTGTTGTCTCGTCTCAGGTGAAACAGGCATCTCTTCGAGCTCATGTCGGTGTGGTGCCTCAAGACACAGTGCTTTTCAACGACACCATCCGAGAAAACATCCGTTACGGCCGCATCACCGCCAACGACCAGGAGGTGGAGGAAGCCGCCATTGCTGGCGACATCCACAGTAAAATCTTAGCATTCCCAGAAGGTGAGGAACAGATGAGACACTCCGATCAGAAGTGTTTACACTGACTGTACTTCATTGTACATCAATTCTATTTAGCAAAGAACCTTTCCACAATGTAGCTCCATCTCTGTCTGTCAGGTTACGATACGCAAGTTGGTGAAAGAGGTCTGAAGCTGAGTGGAGGAGAGAAACAGAGGGTTGCTATTGCTAGAACTATCCTCAAAGCCCCGCAGATAATCCTGCTGGATGAGGTGTGGGTTTAAAAAAGTCATTACAAGTAAAACTGTTGATTGATATTATGATTTTTTTAATAATAGATTTGTGGTTACATGAATGGAGGTTTCAAGCATCACGTCTCTCCACAGGCCACATCTGCGCTCGATACACAGACTGAGCGCAACATCCAGGCATCACTGGCCAAAGTCTGCTCCAATCGCACAACAGTCGTCGTAGCTCACAGGTTGTCGACCATCATCGGAGCAGACCAGATCCTGGTGATCAGTGACGGGCGGATTGCTGAGCGAGGACGGTAAGCGTCATTTTGATCATAGGCGCTGTTCCAAAGACCATACAGAGCATGTTCTTGTTGAACTGAACTAATAACTTTTATTTGTCTTCATTGCAGGCACGAGGAGTTGCTAAACAAAGGTGGCCTGTATGCAGACATGTGGACAAAGCAACAGCAAGCACAGGACTCAGATTCCTCCTCAGAAAAAGAAGCCAAAGACCTCAAGTCTGAGAAACTGCAGCCCCCATCAACTTCCTCAGATCACTGAATGTAGTTTTAAATGTAGTTTTGTTTGGAATTATAAGAAATCTTATGATTCCCCTTTTACTATTACAAGGCGTTTTACGATTACAAGGCAATTGATAATTTCAGCATCATAGAACAGGAGAATGCTTTAACTGAACGTGCAGTGAAAGGCCCCACGTAGACATTTTAAAAGGTGCCTTGAACATTTTTGAAAACACTCTGGAAGTGTTTACATGTATATGAGGACAGTAAATTCACTTTTCGCAAGTCAGTGTGTCAAACACTCCTGCCAATGTTTTGATATTGTTTCTTTACATGTTTTTTTAAAAAACACATTTTATTGGCAAAAAAGAACAGGCATTTATTTCCTCTGGTATCTTGGAATGATAAATTATTCAGATTCAGAAATAGAATGTCAAGTAAGGGACTATTAACACTAACGGCAGCCTCAGCTTGCCTATTTTTGAACAGTGGTTTATTTTATTTATTTAATCCTATACATAAATGTCAGTAGGTCTGTAGACAAGCTGCAGGGTGTTAATTCAGTTTTTTGTAGTGACATTTGGATGTTTGTTGCTATTTAAAGAGACAACTTATTCAAAGACAATGTGTATGTATCTGCACAATGTGTACGTATCTATACGTTTGGTCTGAGGTCAAGTGTGATGTGCTGTGTTGATTATTTGATCATTGTTTCAAGATGTTATCAAAGATAGATGAATACACAGGAATTTAAGGGACATTGGGTTTTTTTCTGATAGTGTTTAAAAATGTCTAGCAATCATTATCAACAGTTTTCCGATGACACGTGTTTTAAGTGAGGGCTTTGATTGAATGGAGCCACAATTTAAAGCTGCATGTCTACTTTTTTGCAATAAAACAACCACCATTATTCTCTCCAAATATATTTATAAACATATTCTGTTTTACATTTGATAATTAAAGCTTACATTATTATATGTACCTTTTCAGGGATATTGTTAATGATTATTACATGTTGTAATATTATATTCTTGGGGGGGGGGGGGG
>CAESWR010000178.1:1010908-1031007 GCA_903171835.1 Mullus surmuletus | reverse complement strand
TCCTTTCATAAAGTTTAGACAATTGTAATTTTATATAAATTAAAAAAATAAATAAACCGATAATACCAATATTTTGCATGTTAAATACGGACTCGAGACGCTTTGCTCCGCGACCCCTTTTATTTCGAAACCCTCAAACCGGATGCTGCTACACTTCGGCGTTTGACGCACTTGACGCCGATGCTGCCACACACCCCGTGATCTCCAAAACAACACAACAAAGTGAGGGGAAAATATGGCGAGCGGAGGGGAGGCCACAAGACGCCCCTCGGTTACCTCCTCTTCGGTCGGCTTGGAGGCTCTCTTCCCCGCCAACACGTCGGAGCACGCCTGCGGGGACGCAAACCCGGAGCTCGTCCGCCTGCGGGAGCGTCTCCAGGGCTGGCTCTCGCAGTACGAGCCCCCGCTGCTGTGGGTGCAGCGGCTGCTGGTGTGGGAGAGGCCGCTGTACAGCATCTCGGTGGCGCTGACTCTCAACACGCTGTTCTGGTGAGGCTCGTGTTTGCTCGCCGCCGCCGACGGTCGGTTGGTTTGTCGCTAGGCCAGGATATTAAGGTGCGTGTCAGGATAAACCAGCTAATCCCACGTCTTTAGCTCGATGCTAACGTATCTTGCAATCCGGTCTCAACTTCGAAACAACACTTTGCACACACGCATTGTCGGCATTTTTTTGTGTGGGGTTTCCACCTGCTGTGCTCAAGCTAAGAAGCACTCAAGTGGGCCAGGCCGTGATGATCAGCTGTCACTGACACACTGGCACTTTCTCCTGCAAACCACGCGGGCAGGGCCCTGATGGAGGTGTACGTGTGAGGCCCAATGGTCGAGTGACATGGACGAGGGTCGTGTTTGATGGTCATGAGCATGAAGTGATGCAGATGGTGATTGTTGTGCTCCCCACGCAGGCTCCTGTCCTCCACTTCCCTGCGCCCTCTGTTCCTCCTGAGTGTGTCCCTGCTGGGGCTGATGCTCCTGGAGAGATGGAAGCCAAAGCTGCCCATCATTACTGGTAAGCCCAGGCCCATGTGTGCAGCTCCATTCATCCACTTGGGCATTGGCACTCGTTGCTCAAGCACATGTTTGTAGTTGCAGAGTCTATAAAGGTCTCCATGTGCATGCGGAGCTGCGTGTTAAAAAATGGTATTAACTTTAAGACCCTCTGAGACTCATTCTTGCACTAGTAGACACAAGTATTCTAATGGGCATTTCTTGGATTGAAGGTTAGTTTGGATATGCTTGTATTTGTCCCACCATTGTCCCACCACGTTGAAATCGTGATGATACATAGATACAGTGTGTCTTAGATATGTGTTACAAGGTCAATTCTACAGTGAAGTAATTTGAAGGAATTTGTATGCAGCGCTCTCTGGTTCATTCTGCTGACCTTTAGATACAAATAAAGATCCCGCTGAACTGATTGCATAGATATAAGAGCCTGATGGAGATTATGCTTGGAAATTAAATGACATCGCAACATACTGCTTTGTCTATAGTATCGCTATGTATCGAAACCCCTCTCTGGCATTTGTGGACAAAAGTCAAAGTATTTTATTCGGAATAGAGTCAAAAACCTTCTTGTGAATTACATTTTTTTTCAACAGTGTAGGATTGTTTAAATCAGCATGCACTAAGAAACATTTCAGTAAACCATTTCATGAAGTCCTGAATTACAAGTTTGGTTTGTTTTTTGTTCAAATTCCACTTTGTTTTGTCATGGTGTGGGACTAATTGTGTATTTTCTCCCCTACTGCAGTTCAACATGTCGAAGTTTCACCCACTCAAAGGTGTGTAGTGTGTACACTGTAAACAGAGTGTTTCCCGCAAGTCAAATCATTATCAGAACAGTTTGAACTGTCATTCTGGTTTAATATTAATTTAAGGTGTCACTATTTCCACTATAATAACATGAACATAGAATTTCAGACAACATCGTTGCAAACTTAAAGTTGAGTTGAGTTATTCGCAGGTGCTGAGTGTGTTAAGCTTTTCCTCTGTTTGTATATTTGCATACAGCGAGACTGTAAGTGCGGAGCAGCGTCTGCTCAGCGTCCCGGAGCTCAGCCACCACCTGGCTGAGAGCTACCTGACCTGCTGCCTCTACCTGCAGGAGATGCTGCAGTACAAACGTCAGAATCATGGCAGGGTATGGCATCTTTGAAGCTACTACTCTGCCAAATGTTTCTAAGCATTTTTGATAAAACATCAAAGAAACTTTGCTGTTTGTGAGTTGATGGACATCTATTTTGAGATTTGCTTTACTCTCAAAGCATGGGGTGAAAGACCTCCGTGTTTACATTTAGGCTTATCTGGGATTCCTTTTCATTGGCCTTGTGCTGGTTGTCATTAGTAAATACCAAATGTGAAAGTCAACATTGCTGCAATAAGGCATGACTAAACGCCTCAAACCCACAGTCTGGGTGCAGGAACTGTCGGTACAGGCTTATCTCGGCAGCCGCTGGAGAAGACATTAAGCACTCCTCAGAGAGGCAAACTCTGCAAGCACCTGCACAGATGTCACTGCTTTCCCTTCCTCCTCTTTTCCCATACAGAGGTGTAATCTCTCCTATCTGTTCTACTTCCTAGTTCTGCGCAATGATGTGCAGCGGCTGCTTTGTGCTGGCTATGGTTGGACATTATGTTCCGGGAATCATGATATCCTATATTATAGGTGAGCCACCAGATTTTCTGACTGATTGCTTGGTTGTTTTGACTCGAGTAATGATAATCACTAGACCACAGGCAATGTTGTGTTGCATCATCATTATCTATCACAACTGTTGAAAATATTTCAGGAATGCATTGTTTGCAATCTCCTACGTGCATTTGCGGCATGTTGCTTTTTGCACTGAAGTCGAATCTGAATGTTTTACTGATTCTACACACCTGTTCAGTCCTCAGCGTCCTGCTGTGGCCACTGGTGGTGTACCACGAGCTGATCCAGCGGATGTACACCGGCCTGGAGCCCATCCTGATGAAGCTAGACTACAGCATGAAGGGAGACACCGAGCACCGCAAGCACGACAAGAGGAGTGAGTGCTGCTGGGAAACCGCGCGTGTGTTCGCAACATTCAAGCAGGGTTTAAGCAAAGCATTTTTGTATTGATATAGATCACATTTCCCTTGTCTTTTACTGATACCAGCCACTGCAAACAGAATGAATAATAGCCATTATAACAATTATGTAACAGTGCAGATGGTGTTGAATATCAAGGATCGGCAGTTTCTATGGTTACACTTGAACCCAGCTGTCACCTGTAATGGGTCGTGGTTGCTGTATTGTTGCTCACTCTGGAGGTGTGGCACCAATGTTTGTTATGATACTGTGTTGTTGCTTTTATCTGGCCATCCAGTGACATTTTTTTTCTTGGCATGAGATTTCTCTGAGATATCTTTCATGTTTCTTTACAGAGGTGAAAAAGGAGGTAGAGGAAGGCGACGAACCGAGGGCTGAAACTGAGAGCGAGAGCGAGGAGGAGCTTTCCTGTTTCGCCCCAACGGTATGGACTCGTAACCCCTGAAAACACAACACCCATTTCACACAGCAGCAGCAGTAGCAGCAGCAGCCGGGTGATAAGCAGGTCCAGTAGCCGTGGCACTGAGATGCAGTGTGCTGAGGTCAGCCTTGGCTCTTGTGAAGGTTGTCTTTGCTGGAGTGGAGCTCTGAAGGGCGGAGTACATATTGGTCTCAAAGAAGACCTTTCAAGCAAGACCGCATTCTTTCTCATGGTGACATGTACAGTACATACTATTGGCTTGAGTCAGCTAATGACAACGGATTCCAACCTGCACAATCCACATGCATATTATGACAATGACAACTAGCCTCCTCTGGTTTTGTTTCCCAGGTGGACGTGAAGACCACAGCCCTCGCCATGGCCATTACAGACTCCGAGTTGTCGGACGAGGAGGCATCCATACTGGAGAGTGGAGGCTTCTCCGTCTCCAGAGCCACCACCCCTCAGCTCACCGACGTCTCTGAAGGTAAACATCAGAGGATCAGAGGTCAGGGTTGTTTCAAACCCACATCCAGCAGGGACCCCAAAGGGTGCTCGCATACTATTATTACTTGCATTCAAATTAATCTCTTTTCAGAGATGGTGTGAACGATTAATTGGTTAGGTCTGCCTTCTGCTGTAAATGAGTGATTGGAGACTGTTATCTGATCATTGGCTTCACTGTCCCATAATAATCTGGTCTTTTTTTTGTCTTCATCGGAAACTAAAAACTTGAGTAGTGGCAGGACCTCTCACTGAATTCCAACCCATGCGGTATCATATAACTTCCCCACCGTATTGGCTTCACCCGGAGCTCCCTGCTCATTTGTCTGAAGTGTCTTGTGCTGCAGAATTGGCAGCTTGTTGGAACTGCAGACTGTAATTCTGCAGTGGAAGAGCACTGAAGACATTGTCTTTCACGTTTGAAGCCCAGTGCTTGATCATTGTTGCAAGGTTTTTCTACCTTCAAAGGGATTTAAAAAAGATATTTGCAACTCCCTTATGCTGTTTCAAAGGGGGTCATTTGATTCTGGGAGCTTTATTGTTTTGTCATCTCACCTCCCCCACAGACCTTGACCAGCAGAGCTTTCACAGTGATCCGGAGGAGTCCTACCTGCGGGATCTGCCCGAGTTTCCCTCAGTTGAGGAGTTCCCATCCCTTGAGCACAACCTGCTCCACTTTCCTCTGCGAGGCACAGGTCAGGGCGACGGAGGCCAGGCCGGCGCGTCATCTGAAGCAGAACCATTGAGTCCTGCTAGCCTTCTTATTCAACACCTGGCATCCCCGCTCCACTTTGTGAACACACACTTTAATGGACATGGACGACCGCCTGGGAGTGAGGAGGGCATACTGCCCGTGGCAGGCACTGGGGAGGGATCAGGGAGGCCAGGGGGGGAGGGGAAGCAAGCTCTAGAGGCGGCCCAGGGTTCCCAGCGGTCCTTGGAGGCTCTGAGTGAGGAGATAGTGAGTACGGCTATCTCCACTGTGGTGCAGAACACTCTTTCCGCCCTGCTGCGCTCCAGCGAGGCCAACGAGGAGCCCACCCTAGCGGAGTTCCTTCCCACCGAAACCCCGCCAGGCGCCCTGGAGACCCTCACCCAACCGACCGACACCACTGCTAACACTAATGTCCCTGCAGTCGGGGCTACGGGGCCCGATGAGGACCCGGAGGCGACAACAACGGAGAGTGGCGCTGGAGAGGAGATGCCCGACGACACATTAGTTCCAACCGAGGACGAGGACTTCGAGCTTCTGGACCAAAGTGAACTGGAGCAGGTGGACGAAGGCCTGGACCTCAGCTCTGACAGACAGCTGGTGGGAGGAGCTTCGGGAGCTCCAGACACACCTCCATCTCCTCAGCATCAACCGCAATCATAGCTTCCCCATATGCTCCCCCTTCCCCCGTCTGTTTTGTTTTTATTTGTACATTAGAATGACATTATATTACGTACATAAATACTGCTATATACAAACATTTATCAGAATTCAGCATTGAATACTGTTGGTTGGTGATAGTGTGACAGATGGTTGAGATGCGCTCTTGTCTTCTCAAATCATTATTCACTATACACGTGAGCTGTTTGAAGTCCTAGACCATCACATAATGGGTTGTCATCATCATAAGGCAAAGTTTTAATCTGTCACAACCATTACCAGAAGGAGTGTTTGTAGCCTGATCGCAGGTTTAGATCAGAGCTTGTCATCAGAGGCGTTGTAGAGCATTTTTTGTCCTTGTTCTGAACATCTCTTGATCTCCTTGTATTGAATTTTGCTTGGTAATTTCACACGTGGTGAGAAACCTGCCCAGAAACCTGTCATACATCACAACAATGCTAACTATTTTTTTTTACTCTGTTGAAGCGCAGAACTCCTTCACTTAATATTTCTTTCTTTTGTCAGACACAGAAGTTTATCCGGATGGTCTTATGGAAAGATGTAATGTTGGATTATATAACAATTAATATATGATATAAATTATTTAATTTAATATGGAACATTGTTAATCTGAGGGAGAGTTTAACTAACTTTTATCCCGCAATTTTCCCATGACGATTGTATGATAAGCATTGACACCATGGACGTCCGGGTTTAAAACGTAGTTGCATATTCCCAGAGTTTGACTCGTCCGTGACGGTGTCCACACCTCCAAGGCCGTTTTGACTAAAGTTGTCAGTAGTTGGTGTTCTTTCACTTGTTGCCTGGAAACGCAAACTTTGACATTGTTGGATGTTGATGAGTAGAGGATCTTAATCCATGCACAGAAGGGACTTTGGTGTGGCAATATAAAACAAATGCTCATCAATTTCCTCTCTGTGACTGATGCATCGTTTTTATCAATATTTGTGATGAGGACTTCATTTTATATGCATCATGTGTAATTGGTCCACACCATAGGCTTCTCGTTAGAAAGACCCATTCATCCTCCACCTATTTGTACATCTATAGTCATCACTGGGATATGTATATTTACCAAATAACCTTTTTTGTGCCACGACAAGTCAAAGCATGCCATGCATCACGCATGAATTAACTCGATCAGTAACTGAGGTCAGTTTACTTTACCGGAGTTGGAGTTTTGTTTGTTTTTGAAGGGATTTTCTTTTAAATTTCACAAGTATCTGATGGCTGCTTCGGGGGGGAACAATGCTAAAATATACGAGATCTTTCACCAATTGAAGAGGCAGATTTTGCTTTACTTTCAAAAACCACTCGGCATCCAAATCTCAGGGGCGGGGTGTATAAATTGAATATAACATTGCAGAATATGTGTCCATTTCCAGACTTGTTGTAGTGCACTGTATTTGTACTAACCTTTCCTTTTTTTCAGTCAATGCCTCTTTGTGTATAGTGTAGAAATGCTAAAAAGGAACGTGTATATTCTGCATGTAAAACAGCATCCTGTTCAAGTTCTCCTTGTCAAACTGACAAAGTACTGCACAATTTGTGAGGAAATATCAATTTTGAATGTTTCAGGATGAAAGAGCCCATTTAATAGTTTGTTTGATATTTTCGAACAAGGGGTTTAAAAGATGACCTGAATGGAAATGGGCAGCAAATGATAACATCAGGTGTGGAGATTAACAGACTAGTTTGTGTATGGTAGTAGTGCGCTTAAAATATTGCTTCTTGAACCATAAAAAAAGGCACTTGCTGAACTGTACAATTTTAAAAAAGGAATATATTTTCTAATTTCTCCTTTTTCCATAAAGTACTCAGTTTGATCTTTTACATCTAAAAAATAGAAAAACTATGAAAGTTTCACAAAGTGAAAAGATTTGTTGTCATGATACTGGTGAAACACAAAATTGCAACTCAACTTGTGAAAATAAGAGAATAAAAGAACAAACTGAAACAAATAAAATGTAGTACTGACTTTTGTTGTTATGTTTTTTAATTTTGTTAGTTTTACTAAAAACCTTTATTCTTGAACGGTTTCTGGCTCAGTTGGTTCAGGATCCACAGCATCTGGTTCCTGTGAAAACAATTGAGCATGTAAAAGTTGTAACAAGGAGATTTTTAAATGTCTGTTAAACAAGAATTGCGTTTTCATACCAGCGTGACTTCACTTGCAGCCACTTGAAGCCTTTTCTTCAGCGCATCATCCATGGTTACATCCGGTACCACGGACCACTTACCATCTGTGAAGGTTACTGGAGCTGAGAGGACAGTGCCATCTGGGAGATCGTAGAGGCCTATGGAGACAGTGAAGGCAGTCAGATTGAAACTTTTCTGCAAACAAAGTTGCATCTGCAGGCTTGTTTTCCCCTAAGGCTCAACATTAGGTCCTCTGGAAATGGAGTGACATCCTCTAGTCTACACCATTTTAAGGCTTCCCATCGCTTAAAAAACATTGAGAATTGAAATAGGTATTTGTTCATTAGCTGTGTTGTCACCTGAGCATAAGACACCTATGGAGAAGATGGCATCTGCACCAGAGGTGCCATTCCAGGCCTTTAAGACAGTGGTGATTCCATTGGCGGCTGACATGGCGGCTCCTTTGTGTGTCTTTGAAAACATTGTTGCATGGTAGAAGCGTACAAGATCTTGAAACTTTGTGTCCAACCATTTCCTGAGAGGAGGAATATGATTATTGGCATTTTGGCAGAGCTCAGAGCTTTATCCGGGCCAGAGCCTATCTTTTTTTCTTTAATTGTAGTCAGTCCTAGTATGTAAAATTAGATATAGCAGAACATACTTTCAATTTCTATTGTCTTACTGAAGTCCTATTTCTATATTTATTACAAACCTGTCCAGAAAAATCAGCAGGGCTGGACGGGAAAAGAAATGCGGCCCTTTAATTGGACCTTTGTAGTTGTGGACGTTTGCCCTTTGTAGGTCAATGTAGAAGCTGCCATTGATGTTCCCCCACACAATAACATTTGTAATATCTGGTGCAAAAAAAAAAAAGAACATGTTATTTACGTTGCACAAAGAGCCCTGATGCAAAAATGCAGTAAGAGGCATTGACGATAAGACTTTGTTGTGGCTACCTGACGGCCATAATCTCAGGGTATTTGCAATGACGGATCGTGCTTGATTCTCCAGCTGAGTTGCCAACGTGACAAAGCAATTGCTGTCAATGGAATGTACGTTGCTCAGGAGAAGCGAGCACCTGAGGTTTACAAATGAGCCACTGGACAGAATTACTTTGACCTCCCGGTTGGCCCTGGTGTCAATCAGCGTTCCGTACTCTTTGTAGCGTTCTGAGATCCGTTTTATTTCCAGTTGTTTTTCCTCCTCATCCTGTATGACATCATCGTCAGAGCCATCTAGGAGGAGGATGACCTCGGCGTTCTGGAAAGCGTGGTCCAGATCTGTGTAGAAGGCCACCTGTTCATAAAGTCATTGGGGTTAATTCATTAGCAAAATGACTGAGACCAATTTAAAAAAATTAATAATATTGACTTTGTGCAGCAGAGGAAGAGCCAGGCTCTCTGTTTCCATCTTTATCAATGCTAATTCCTCCTCATCCCCCTGCAGATCCAGAAGATGGAGATTGATTGCAGTAGCTTTGGGGAACACCTCAGCGGAGAGCAGATTGGGTATCAGAAAGTGGCAAGTTGAGCTGAGAGCGCTGGAGAGGTACAAAGATCAATTAGCTGGCACAGTCAAGATTCGAAACATGATTGAAACACTTTTTTGGGGGGGATTAACACACCCGCTTATCCATATCTGAAGTGGCCTCATACGACTGAGACGATGCTCCTCCTCTTCAGCGAGGTACAACTTGGTTGCCAGATTCTCTGCTGCAATACTCAACAATTCATCCGGATGCATGTCTGATGTGACGTTGTAGTAATCCTTTAAGAACCATTGATTTAGAAAAAAACAAAACACATGAAAAAAGCAGATTTGGAAACCAACATTTGCACAATAAAGCTGGTCAAAACAGTTCAAACAGAAACAGGGGATGAGTGAAAGTTTGACAACGATATGCGTGGTGGTTCAGCTTACCAGACAGTGCTTAATGAAATGAGGGAACCCTCCCAGCACCATCCCTTTCCCACCTTGGTCCACAAGTTCCCTCCAAATCAAGGGGGACTCTTTGTGCTCCCATCCATTTCTTGCACAGGTTTCGCACAGCCACCCCTGACGGGAAACCAGTTGGACGACATTAAGAATTGGAATGAGCAGATTTAATGCTGTCTTGGATCACCAACGTTACCTGCCACTCATCTGGGAGGACAGGGATCTTGTGGATTCTGAAGTCTGGCAGAGAACGCTGGAGACGGTCTGCCAACAGTTCTGCCTCGGCATATCGAGGGCAGTCTGCTTTACCTGCAGTGGCAAAAGGTTATATTTCAAAGGAAGCGTCGCGGATTTTCACAATTTTCTTGAGTCAAATCTACAACTTTACCAGCAAGCACAAACTTCGCCATTCTGCACGCGCGGCGTTGTTTGGTTGCTAGGTAACGAGGGGTGTTGGCTTGTATTTGGGTCCGACGGAAACGTCACCGCGTGCAGTGCTCAAATCATCCACACGGGAAAGGTGACCACGAAATGTGAACATCACACAATACAATGCAGTTATTGTGTTCTAAAATTGACGTGGCGTGGTTGTTTTTCCCTTCATCGCAACAAAAAGCATCTACAAAAGTAAGGGGACGTATCAAAGGCGCCATGTTCGATATTCCTTAATAAGTGATCGCGACATAACCCTACACATCATGTTACCATAGAAACCCGCTCTTATAAAACTTCTTAAATAACTCTTATGAAATCTTATAAAACAGATAACCTTACAGGCGTGCTTTTATGGAATGAGTGATATAACCCTGTTATTCCAACTTTTCAATAATGATTATGAATTATTCTATATTCACAAATGTGTACAGGTGTAAAGGATATTAAAGCTGAATATTAAATGATGAATTTTATTTCGGCTCACGAACAATGAATCAACGAAAAACGAATGAAGTCGTGAATGAACAGGCACAGATCACCCCTGACCAATATGGCGGCCGCATTGTCGCGTCGCATTCACAAACCGCGGTGTCGCGCGCTGGCACGCGGAGCAAATATGGCGGCGTCCACAGAGAAAAGTAGCATGTGTGTTTGCTAGGGAAAAACTCGGTCTCGCTCCTTTGTACAGGATGAAAACCCGCTGCTTTTCGTCTTCTCAACGGCTTGTGGTCCAGCAATCGCTGCCCTCGTTCTGCGGTTAGCGCAATACGGTAGGAAATGTGTCTTTTAGCTACGGTTAGCTAGTGTTGTGCTAGCAATAAGCTTATGACTACTTGGAAACAGGCGGCTGACCTTCTCGCCATCTAGAAACATTTCATCCACGTGGTGTTTGAGGAGTAGTACAGGGTCATGTCAGTGTGGGGTTCGCGGGGGGTCGTCTTGTGCTCCTTGCGACACTGCAGCCGCAGGTCTCAATGGAGAAATAGCGGTTTCTGCACAACATATTCAACAACATCTTTCCCAAATCAAAGGCTGTCTCAGGTTCGAGGCACAGAACCTGTTCAGACTTGGTCAGCGGGACGTTTTGCCAGCTCAGTCAGGTTCTACGCACAAGATCGGATTCCTGCTGTGGAGCCTCCAAATGAGAAGGAGCATCTTTCTCCTGCAGTGGCAGAGGTCTCGCTGTGTGAGGACGTCCAGTCTACTGCATCAGGACAGACACCGAAAATACCCTCCTTCTATAAGCACTTGGAGCGTTGCAGCTCTCCGTCAGATGTTTTGGACCTCATCTGCCGGAACACACCCACAATCCGGCAGATCAGCAACAGCCTGACCCAGATGTGGAAGATCACAAAGAAGATGTCGGATGATCAGAGGCATTATGAACTGCGGCTGATGTTTGAGCACCCCGCTTTTGAGAAGCTGCTGCAGGAGGCCATGAAGAAAGCTGGCCGGATGCGCACTGATGACTTGGCTTTCTCCCTGCTGGGTATGGTCAATCTAGGTGTGCCTCAACGTAGCCACGTAATCCAGATGTGCCTTCGATGCTGCCAGGTAGATTGTTGACCAGCCAGCCAAAATATTGAAACTCACACCGACATCATTTTATCTAAATCCACCATGTTATTGTGCATTGACAGGAGAAACTGAACGACTTTGATGAGAGAAGTCTGTCCGTCTTGGCCTCCTGCCTGCTACATTTGGAGGACGACCCCAATGTTGATGCACTTAAATATGGCTTGAGGTTAGCCTTTTTAATTGTTTAAACTTGACATAGTTGTGCTGACAATCTAAAATCAGATTTTTTTAAATTTTCTTCCACTGCTGTTTTCTTTCTAGGTTGATAGTTGAGGCTCGCCTTCCTGAGATTAAGAATGTAAAGTCTCTCCAGATTGTGATGCGTCTTGTGGGGAAAAATGCCCCTCTCGAACTCAAGCGCAAACTAGAGGTTTGTGCCACCGAAAACTTGCCTCCATTTTAACTCAAGCATTTTGTTTTATGTGGTGCATTGTTTTTACAGTATACGTACAACACAGATTTATCATTTAATTACTTTTCACCCCCATTGTGGAAGTTGTGGTCTGTCTGAGATTAGAGCATGCCCTAAAAACATTGATAGATGTATAAGAATAAAGCCAGTTTTTTCCACAGCCGGTTGTTCAGGTGCAAAATAATCCATTAACATCAGTATTCAGAGAGTAAAATGCAATGTATTCAGGTTTTGAAGGTCATTCTCTAACAGGAGACCTTTAGATGTCACTGTTTGTTTTGGGTTTTTTTTATTTAGTTGATCTTGACATATTTTATGTAAACTTATTCCTGCAGAGAAAGGCGTTGTCAATGGCAGAGCAGTTTAACCTTCCCAATACACAATACATGATCTCCACGATGGCCGCGATGGGTTTCTATTCCAAACCACTGCTGGACATTTGCAGTGCAAAGATCATAGGTAAGAGGAAAACTTGAAAGAGGTCTGGCTGCATTGTGGAAAAGCTCTGCTCTCACGCACACTGTTTAAGACTTCACAGTTTCACCAAGCGTCTTTGACAATTCCTTGCAGAAAACCTCGATGAAATCCCCTTCAGCAGATTGTATGCAGTGCTACAGTCCTGCAGGGAACTGCTCTACAGAGACATGGGTCTCCTCACTGCCATTTCTGACCACGTAGCCTATTCAATAGACATATGGACTCAGAAACAGGTGCTGCCCATATCATTATTCACACTTATACTAGTGAAAATTAATATATTAATATTTTTAGAAGCAATTGATAAATATCTTAGCCGTTGTTAGAGTTAGTCAGTGTTGTATAATGGCTGTAATGATTCCCTTTTCACCATTTAGCTGGTCCTCTTTCTGTCTGCCTACGAGAACCTGGTCTTCTGTCCCACAGCCTTGATGGAGGCCTTTGCAGAGAAGGTGATATCCAACCCAGATGTTCTGACTCTTGAAGACATCATCTGTGTCCTCAAGGTGTACTCCCGGCTGAACTATGATCTGGGGCACCAGAGACAACAGTAGGTCAATCACATGCCTCTGGTTGACATATTAATGTATAGAAATGATGTCATGTCGTACAACCATCTGAAAAAGCGTTTTTTTCCTCATATTTGAACTATGAGGTGATACTGTGTTTTATGTTGTGCTGCTACAGGTTCCTGGATAGTATCAGCCATGCTCTGGAGAGCTATGTCCCCAAGATGTCTAGTTTCCACTTGTTAAAGACTGTATACTCTCTGTGCCTGCTGGGCCACTTCCCCTCTGCGCCACTGGAGAAACTGCTGCAGAACAGCTCTCTGGATGCATTTAGTGCTACAGGTCAGATGGTCACCATAGTCAGGCGTTATGTGAATGAAGTTTTTAAAAAATAGCACTCATAATTTTCTGCTGTTTATTTTCAGCGCCCCAGTATCCCCAGAAACAGATGAGAATGTTTGAGACAGTGCACCTCTGCCTCCAGATCGACCGCCCTGTCCTCCCTCAGCCACTGAGTGTCCCTAAGTCTTTACTCAGAAACCCCATATCCAGTAGTCCACTGGTCAACCAGCAACTCTCGCAGGCTCTGCAGGGCATGCTGACGGACAAACCAGGCGAGCTGCTTCAGGAAATGGTGGTGGTGGAGGACTTCTACTTCATAGGTAAGCACACAGTCATGGGGGTCAAATGTTGAGCAACTGACAAAGAGATTGCGGTTTCAGCTTCCGTTTCCTAGGTTGTCTCAATTTAGCTCTCAAACTTTAGAAATCTCCCATAGAAAATCATTTGCTGTGACTGTTGACTTTCAGATGCCGTGATTACTAAATCTATTCCAAACCAAGCCTTGGGGACTGAGGTGTCTGTTGGAGACAGCGGTTCACCAGCAGAGAGCAGTGAAAGGTAAGATCATCTGGAACTCTACATTCTTACTTTACTGAGACCTTTGAGTTTGAGCTTATGCATTTGTGTCACGAAGGCAGGTGGAAAGGATGTTTGGACTTTCTGTTCTGACAGTGACGCACATTCTCAGAAACACATGAATGAAGCTAAAATTTGTCATGCAACTGAGAACACAGTCCTCAAGAAGAGGGTTCTTCTGTTCACACGACAGAATACGACGTTAAATATTAATAGTTTGTATTCCATTTTTATTAGTTTACAAGTTAATACCGGGGTGTTTTCTGCCACTCGCATTTTTATTGCTTGTATTCAAAATTTGTGGATAAATTCAGAACCCTACAAGTAAGAAAGGCTTTCAGTCTTAGCAATGAGATGCCTAAATGAAATTATGTATTTCAGTCCTATTTCAGAACAGCCCATGTAATGCTAGTTGATGCCACATAACAAAATTGAAGCAAAAACACTATGTGAATTTAATTTACATACTACATATACATTTCACTGACATTTAGTTGAAAAATGAATGAATGAATGTTCTCAGTTTCTTTCACAATTTTCTCAGAAAAGCCTGTTTATTGAAGTACATTTTGATGATCCTGCTGCTTCATTTCATCCAAATGACCAAACAAAGTTCTAACCATGTGATTGTATTGTATTGCGCACAAAAATATATCAAATGCAAAGGTTACATACTATATGAGATGCGTAGTAAGAATGTGTTACAGGAATCCCGAACTACAAGGAACGTCAAACACATCTTTGTCTTAGTGAGCATGAAGCCACAAAGATTTTGTCATGTTTCAAGGCTTTGTCCCCAAATGACATTTTTCTAACGAAACGCCTGCATTCTTCCTGTCTAGCCTGCACCTAAAATTGTGACATTTTTAAAAACCCTTGTCCCCTCTGCTCCAGAATTGCAGTACTTTCCCCACCGCAGTCTTACTTTTGCTATGGAACGTCCCGTCCGTGCGGCCCACTGGCTACTAAGATTCGCCATCTGAAGATTTTGGGATACAGTCCTGTGCAGGTGCTCAGATCATCAGTTTTTATCTGGACTCAGTTTCCAATTACTAGTGCTGAAAAAAAAAGTTGTTTTTATTATAAAGATCATATTTGTCAGAATAGGTGAAAAACCTATTTAATAGGGATGCACTGAAATGATAGAATGTACAACCTACCGTGTTTGGTTATTTTATTAAAATATACAGTGTAAATGGAGGACATTCAAAGTTTCCATTGTCTTGATCCTATTTTCTCCATTTTACAGGTAATAAGTACGCAGCTGGAGACTTTGCCCGAGGAAAAGGCAGTACACTTTCTCACAGGACTGATTTTTCCAGAACATCAAAGATCAGACGTGCAAACTGAACTGAATTGAAATGAACTGGAGCAGATGAGTTCTTTAGGACAGATGTTTTAAAATAGATGCCAGAGAAATCACAGCATCTTTGCGCTGGTCGGACTTTGAGATTTGATTAAGAGAGTATTTATGAAGTAGCGTAAAGTATAAATTCAGCTCAAAAGCTTTTGGACCTGGATTTACTGTGAAAATGAAAACTAGGATCTCGCAAACACTTTCCATTTTATTTGTTGCCATTGTTTTTTTTTCTCCTTTTTTTTGGTAATCGAAAAGTTGTGAGGAGGGGAGACCTATTTATTCTGAACATTCTATATTGCAACTTTGAGTGAGGTCTGTGTTCTTTTGTGACATGTTTTTGTTGTTTCTCTGTTTAACAGATTATTAAAAATATTAACTCCACAACACTGAGTTACATGTTAAATACAGTTTGGTCAATGTTACTGAAGGTGTTGAAGGTGTCAGCCACAGTGCACAAAAATCCACAATTGTACCATGATCTTTTCTTTCAGTATTTGTCACTTTCCTACTTAGTTTATCATGCTTTTCATCTCTCAATTTCACAAAATTATGCAAAAAAACCCAACAAAACTTGAATTCTGCTGACTTTTGTAGTAGTTGAGCAAAACCCTGCTGCTGGTGCGAAAGCCATAAAACCAGTGCACATGTTTGCAGTAACTAATGTGCAAGGTGAACAGCAGTAATGTGGCTTTGAGGTATCTGCAGAGAGTAGAAGGAAGGGGGGAAAACGCAGAGGGAGGATGACAGGAAATGGTGCAGATTGTTATTGTTTGAAATGTTTTATATCTGCGTCAAAGCAGCCACAGAGATGTTAACTATCCCAGAGCGTATTCTGTCTGTCTTCGTAGAAATAGCAGTGTGCAAACTGAAAGCAGAGATGTGATTTTAATCAGTCAAAGTATTTCAAAATCTCTCTCCATCCTCTTGATGCCTGTAAATCATGTTGCGCGCCNNNNCCCCCCCCCCCCCCCCCCGCTCCAATTGTGGTTACAACAATGTACACTGACTGAGGAAGCCCAACAATGGAACGTGTTTAAATCCCCTAGTTTCAGCCACAAAGATGGGACTTCTAAATACAGATCTGCGTGTCGCAGTAAGTTACACAGGAAGAGAGCCAACCCCCCTTTTATTATTATTATTTTGTACAACCACACCAATAAACCATTTTCTACAGGACACACAACGACTATGCTGATTACAGATTTATTAAACACAAAAGCCACTACACAATAACGTTCTGCTCAGAATATGCTACTTGTTATAAACATGCACTTTGGAGGTAAAAAACAAAAATCGCTGTGTATTCCCCGTTCAAATGATCTACAGGTCATCAAAAGTGTCTTATACGATTCTGACGATGTCGGTTCCTCTGGTGGTCCTTTGATGGTTTGGGTTTGGTGTTAATGTAGTCATTTTGAGAGTCTATCTCCCTCATCTTAACCTGTAATACATGCAAAGACGCATTATTGAACTGCATCCGAGTTGAGAACGTTTATCTCTACTCATTACAGATAATGTAAGTAAAACAAATATCCAGTTAACAGGGGGAAAGCACATTATACTTTCAAGACTCAGTTAAGATTGCTGATAAGATATTACCTCTGTGCCACATCAAGAAATATGTTGCGGAATTTGCCACTCGTATGAGGGAAAAGAAATAGGCAAAACGACATGGGGGGGAAGACTTTCCCCGTCACCAATGGGTGGCCCAAAGTAAATACTCAGAAACATTTGCATACATGTGCACTGTAAATGCAGGTCTTACCCAGTGGACCGCCGCTATGATGGTGACGGTGATGCTATAGACACCGAGAAGAACAACAAGAAGAATCCAAACCCATTCAACTATTTTAGGAGCACAGCACGGGGATTCGTGGCCTGAAAAAAAAAAAAGTGTGTTGAATTCTTCATGTGGCCCTGCTGTTTGTTATGAACCTTAGCATCTTCATTGATACCATACATACCCTCTTCAGGCACCAGGATCCACAGAGCGTTCTCCAAAGCTAAATAGGGAGGGGGGAAGATCCTAGCGGTCCTGCATTTGTACACTCCATGCTTGGTGGCCATTACTCCACTCAGCACGAAAGTGATCGACTCATTGTTTCCCTGAAGTCTCATGCCGGTGTGCATGTTTATTGTACAGCTTGGAGCATTCATAGGGTAATTGCATGTGTGATTGTAAATCATTTGTTCATCTTTGTAGAGAGAGAAGGCCACCTCTTCGCCAGCCACTGTTGGACAAGGCACAGAAATCTGCTGATGGGCTGTGGAGACAATCAGGATAAGGATTCAGGGTTTAGTCTCAAACAGTTGGTCTTATCTTTGGCTGTCATGAAATACCGGCAAAAGTGGCAAGCCAAGCGGTGTGCAGGTTTTTATCTTTGTTGGTGACCAACAGCAAACACTTTTGAAAGTACATGGACTATTATTTTTTTTAACCAAATTTGACAAGAACAACCAATAATTTGCCCTTTGAGCAACAAATATGAGCAGCAAATATGAGTCACCCACTCCCACAAAGTGACTCATGTTTGCTAGGTCGTGGTTGAGTTGACAGTTCGGTTGAAACCGATTTTTGCAGCTAAATGGCAAACGGAGGCCCAATTGAAACACAATTACTGTACTCACAAAAAATGTTTTTTGTCTATCACCCCCCCAAATACAGTACATGTATACATTCCACTCACCGGAACTGTAAGTATAATTTTCAACACCAATCACTCAATAATGCATGTGATGTCGAAAGGAAGGAACAAAGGAGCAACATGCCATGTTTTGTGTTCTGATAAACCTCCACAACTGCCAGTCAAGTAAACCAAAAATGCGGGTGCAAATCTCAGTCTTGACGAATCGAATCTAACACTGCGACCACGTGCGGAACAAAGTTTTGAATCTTACAAAACAGTATATTACGTGTTTTTTCAATGAAATATGAAATATCTAATTAACTTGTACTTGAATCCTCATAATAACGAGCAGACGAATCTCAATACAATATAAGTGTGTGTGTGACAATAACTTACAGTTGCGGGGGCAGCTGGTGTCAGGCTGGGTGGCACGAGATAATCTGCAGCCAAGGAGCATCATCATGAGCATCCCGCAAGCACTCATCTTTAGCATGAAGTGGCCTCAGACAGAAGGAACCCCCCCTCTCATCACCTAAAGCTACACACTTAGTACAACAAACGCTGCAGATAAATTTTCCCCACTACTCCGATACCATCAGCCCTGCTTCCATGCCCCCTCTGCAATAAAATGTGACATCCTCTGTCTGCCTGAATCACTCCCACGTCTCTGCTGTGCCGACTGAAGCACACACACCCTCTTTTGAGCGAAACATCCTGTGTCAGCAACCACCTCGTTTTCTGCTCTTTTGCAAGGGTGTGATCTTTTGATAAAAAAAAGGATTCACACATACTGTTATACCCTTAGTGTACTTATCCTGTGTCACTTTTATTGAGAGGTCTGCATCTGAGAGAATTGATAACCATTAGGTGGTTAAAAAAGCCACATCTTACGAGCAGTTCTGTAGTTTGAGAAAATACAGTGTATATCAGATTCTGCTTTGTGCTCTGCAGCTGGGTGTGTTCAAACAGGAGGTTGGTGTTTCATTCACAGGGAGAGATGCCAAAAATGCATTGCATGAAGCTACCACCTAGAAAGAAACCCATCATGATGTGAAACTATTCTCTGTGAATCAATAAGTAAATATGCGGAGGGGCTGCCAGAGATATGCCAGATTTATTTTAAATGTAATATCATGTATTTTGTCTTGGCTCTGTTGGTACACTAGGTGGCAGCAATGTGTTATATTTAATAAGCCTGTTGATTTCATACAGCTGGAAAATGATCCGTTTTTTTTGGTTAAAGTAGATTTTCCAAAATGCTGTCTGTGCTTCAAGCTGCATTCGGGTAAAAAGGGATTGGTGGATAAGTGATGCCAGGTGTCCATATGGATAATACTCGTCTAATCTGACTGAAACATGTGCCTGTATTGTCTGGCCTTGGCTTTAGGTGAACAGCAGCAGGAGCCCAAGCAGGGGTCCGGTCAGGTTTACCGCTTCTTTACCACATGAAAGCACCAGAACATGTAGTTATAATCATACACAAAATAATGGGGTGAGGCAAGTGCGTAAATGGCAAAACAAGTGTTGGCTTTTACATGTATAATGTATGATTCATTTATTTCAACATGTAATTATTACTCATCCCTGAGACCTGACTGGCGAAAGTGTGCTGGGTTGTGGTGATGCTTTCACGGCTTCCCAGAGAAAACTCGTCCATAATTAAAGGCGTCCATTTAGTTGCTTTGTGTGTGGACGTCGCGTTTGTTTTGTATAATGTCGGGGTGGGATTTACTTAAACTGCGGCTACATGGCGTAAAAAGTAGCGCTGAGGATATTTTTTCTCGATTGTCCCGTCTGTCAATCCGTTTCCATGGCGTGTTGTCCCATGTTTCTGTGAGTCCCTGAAGGCAGCACTGGATTCTGGGCTGGACAGGAAACGACGGAGACGCGCAGCGTGTCTCCTCCTCAGCGCAGCGGCGGCGGCAGCGGCAGCTCCGGGAGAGAAGAATGGGCCGGGACTCGCTCCGCATGTAGAGGAAACAACGGGCGACAACATGAGGACAACGAGCAGCTTCTGAGTGGCCTTCAAGATCATATTAATTCCAATAGGATTCGGCGGGAGTCCCCCCCCCCTCTCCTCCTCCTCCTCACCCCGGGGGCTGCGATACTCGCTCCCGTTGGAAAGCCCAGGAGGAGCCTCTTTGTGGATCCCAGCTGACAGTGAGTCGAGTCTCCTCTAACATTTGCCCTGTTTGCTCTCCTTTGGAAACACACACACACACTCTCACACACGCAACACGTCATTCATGGTTAAATGGCAGTTTAATGGGCGCTGCTGGCAGCTCATCCCAGATTGTCTCCCCTCCCTCCCCCTCCCTCAC
>CAESWR010000178.1:987575-1010892 GCA_903171835.1 Mullus surmuletus | reverse complement strand
CCCCCCCTCTTAAATAAGATGCAGTTGTTATTTGCAAACAAGGCGTTCACGTGTGAATTTGCTCTTGGGTGAGAAAACGGGGTCTGTGCCCCTGGGGATGTTTGAATGGGGAAGGCTGGCCTGTATGTATATGTGTGTGTGTGTGTGCGTGTGTGTGTGTGAATCCCCCTCCCCGATGCGGCCATTGAACAATCTCTTTCTTGAGGGGGGGGGAAAAAGGGTGTGCAGTGTTTGGGGCCGACTGGGAAACAGCCGCATCCGTTGTTAAGCTGTATTAGTAGATATTTGTGTCCGAGCCCAGCCTTTTTTGGACTGCAAAAGGGGGATTTTTTTGGTGCCCCTCCGCATCTCCGGCTCGGTGTCGGGAGTCTCCACCCTGCTCAGCGGGAGGAGGCGATCCTCCGCCAGCCCGCGGTAATGGCCGATGCTTTTGTGGCTCTAATGTTGCCTGCCGGGGCTCCGAGGCGCGGCGTTTGTTAGGAGAAGTGCCCGGTGAGTGTCGCGGATGCTCGTGTGGGTGTGCTGCGCTCGGTAATGGTTGCCAGTTTCGCCGCAGCTTTGCCGTGTTTTAATCCCTTTTGTTGGGTGACGCCGCCGGCAGCTGATTGGATGGTTTGACCACCCGACCACCCATTGAAGCTAACGAGCCCTGCTAAGCTAAGTGCTTCAAAGCCACAGGAAAAAAAAAGAAAAAAGCCCAAACAAAGCTTCAAAGCTTTACTAGTAAATAACCCTGATTTAAAGCTCCAATTCAGAAAATAAATAGTTACTCCACATCTTCTATCCCCTCTGCCATTAGACTTTTAAATTTACATCACTCACTGAAATATAAATGCATTTTTCATTTGTTACATTATTATTTGTTACGTTATGCATGGCAGTTGCATGTGTGCATCCTCTGGAGACAAAGAACATCCTGACAATGTTGTTGTTGGGTCTCATTGTTGTGTGTTGGTGTCCAACTGAATTGCTTTTGGGACAAATAAAGTTGTATTGAATTGAATTCCAAGCTTTAGACGTTAGCACTGGTAAGATAATGTGACCCCGAGTTGACCGCAGGGTGCAAAGGTCATTCTGTAGAGGAGCTGTACGTCCCGCCACTGTCTGGCTGGCTGGCTGGCTGGCTGCCAAGTGGGCCCACGTTTCCACCCTGTAAAACGGCGTTATTTGCTGAAGCCAGACGAGAGCCGGGCTCAACTCTCACCTGGTGTGCAGATCAATAACATTTGTTCTGAAATATTGACACTTCTCGTCATGGTGCTTGGCTTCCCAGAAACATATTAAGAATCAGTATTGAGCTAAAAACAATTCTGGATGCACTGTCTCAATTATGGGAAATGGCAGAAAGCAATGCCCTTTTTTTTTCCTTTCCTGATGTCACCACATGGAGAATAGATTTGAATAACAAAAGCCCACCAAAAGTTAACAATCTATGCTCTGTCTGAGCACTAGGTAAAATGCCATGATGTAGGAGGTTGTGTGCCAATGGAGATATGTGTAACTATTCTGCAACCCTGGTATTTTTGCAATCGGTTTGATTATATTTGTGGATATGCTCAGCCATCCAGGCCTCAATTGCATGAGATAATAGGTTATATTGAAATCTAAACTCCACCAGTTCCCACATGATTTGGATAACTTGCTGTTTTAAGTATGTACAGTTTACTTTTTCTTGCTCATGGTTAAGTACTTGCTTAGAATTCGGTATCAAATCTAAAAGGAAATTCTTTGTATTGTTTCTTCTCACTTAAAGGGTGAATTCAGCAAAACAAACAAAATGTGCTTCAGGAAAAGAAAGGACCATTAAAGAAGCCACTTGGCACGGCTTTTATTCCCCACAGTAGCATTATAATAGACCGTCTGTGTCCGTAAGGCACGCTTGATTTGCATCCACAAAGAACTAGAAGCACATTATTCTGGGCATGTACACAGTGCAGTAACAATGCAGCTCATTGGCTCACACTGCAGTTAATGGGTTGAAAATAACTGTTGGCCTTCTGCTTGCTTCCCTGCAGGCAGATGCCTTCAAGCTTATGTTTTTTCCTTGTCCAGAGAGTCACATTTCACTCACTGTCTAGTCGCAGACGTGGAGGAGGAAGATGAGAGAAAATAAGTGATGTCCTGAGTACATCTGCGGGAAAGAAACCCAGTGATATATTGTTTTTGTTCCTTTGGGCACAGCGTCTGCTTCCTGTGCTGCGCCCCATTATTGTTTCGTAAGATCTTTATTTAATTGTTAGCTGGCTGGTTATTTAAAGTGGAGGGTTTGAAAATATTTGCTTGCTTTTTTTGATTACCAAGGCAATCTCTGGGGTTTATTTTGGGCTTGTGGCTGGATTCCAAGCTCGTATTGTCGCAGTGTCGGTAGCGGAGATTTAAATTCAACAAGTTCCTTTGTCAAATAGCTGAGTTCATGTCCGCTGAGTAGAACGAGCTGCCACTGATGAAAACACACAGTGGACATGTGGCCTGTGTAATTGGATCACGCAAAACATTTTCTCTGTCAGACTAAACTCTGTTGAAGTCCGGGCCGTTCAGGCCGTGCTATACAGCTCGGCCATAAAAAGCTCAGTCATGGATTAAATTTCCAGCCGCAGAGGTAAAACACATGTTAGAGGAGAGCATGCCTTTTCACTGCCCCTCTTTAAGAGCACATGTGAGGAATTTTTCACTGTCATCCTTCTTTCTCGGGGGCCATTGAAAAGCCAAGAAGGGTTATATTTGTAAGAGACACCGGCTCAAAAATACATAACCAGAAACATGTTTTTCTTGTTGGTTCTCTGAGACAGAGGGATGATGGGACCTCTTCTATTTCCCTCCCTTCCCTTCGTCCCTACGCTGCCTTTCATGTTCCCATTTTTTGTATGCCCGATTTCCATCCGATGTTGTTGATTAGACAAGAAAAACAGTTGTCAGAGCAATTTTGGGTTTGAGGAATGATCCCTGGAGATGGTGTGCGTTAGAGAAGAAAGACTTAAACAGCTATTCCTGGTTTGTGTTCAGCAAGTATCTTTTGCGTGCCTGTCACCCCCGTCTGTCAGTGTTTTACAGGCTCTCTCATGCGAGTTCCAAACTCGTATTGTCGTAGTGTCAGTAGCAACCCCCCCACCCATCCATCCATCTGTCCATCCATCCTCCAATGTCCCTGGGCATAAGACTTCCCTGCACAAAGGCTCCAAAGATGAAGCAGGTGGGTGGAGGGATGGCAATGATGGTTGGTGTTAATTTACCCAGTTTGTGTTACAGCCAGGGGTGTAGGTGAGGAAAAAGAGGGCAGGGCATGCCACTTCAAACGCACCCCGACGCAGAGCCAGAGGGGGAAGAGGTAAAGTGATATTCTGACCATGGTGGTAGGAGGCGGCTGGGCTTGGGAGTGTAAATGGGGAAAGGCCATCAGCTGCAGCAGGATCCCAGCTCCTTGATGCCAAACAAGATGCTGTGTCTCGGGCGTGTTTACGTTTGCGACAGAAAAGTGCCCATGTGTCGTTCTGCCCGGTTGTGTCGCCCCTCTTGTTAAGGGGCGCGTGGTCGCAGCCTGTATGGGGCCTTGTTCTGGTAACATTTTGCTGACCTTTGGTGGCAGCTGCCCGTGCCATTTGGAAACAAAGACAAATGGCTCGCTGGCCCGCCTGCAGTCTGCAAACCCTCTCCTGTTTCAGATAGAGAGTCACTCTTCCTGTTGGCCTTTTCGTCCAGAAGTTATCTGCTGCTTGCTATGGCAGGAAATTAATTGTTTCCAATGTACATGCAGCCTTTTCTTAACGTTTGAGAACTTTGCCTCAAAGCAGCTGTCAGAACATTTGTTCTTTACTATTTCTGCAGGAAATTGAATGTATGTGTATTCTTTTAGAAATATCGTTAGAATATGGAGACATAAATGGACCAGAAAAGCAGCATGAAGCCACTGACAATGTGATTTAATATTGTTTGCTTTGGCAGTAACGAGTATCAACACCCATTGCCCTTAATTAAAAGGTTAAAAAGGCAAACTCCCATAAACTTGCTTTGACTTACCCACATTTTCTGTGGTGAATTTGGCTTTGCCTTGTCTTGTTTCAGTAGGATACAGTCAGGACGTAGACTTCCAAAGGTGCGTCAAATCGTGTGCACCAATATAAAGGCAATGCAGCATAGATCTCTCGCTGGCATCTCTTGCTGCCCCAGTGATTGCAGTAGGCAGAAGGAGGGCACCCTCCTCTTTTTTCAGGGCGATACAGGATCTTGGCTCAAGCTGAGCAGGTGCACTCAACCGCAGAGGCACGTGACCACACGGCAGTTTACATTCAAGTATAGATACAAACTGAGAGGATTGACCTACAATCGGATGCTTCGTTAGTCCTGTTGTCCGTGCCGTTTGCTGAGGGCTTTCCCGCAAAGCATTTTTGTAGTATCATAAGCGTATACATCAACAAAAGCCTTTTGGGCATCTGTTCTTCCCTATGATGAATGGAAGAATAAATACCTCCCTTCCAGATTTCATACAGCCTGTTAATACCTCCATGAGCATGACCGTTTATCTCCACATCATCACTTCTTCCATGACCTGTTTTCCTATACTGTATCTGATCTGCTATGATACCTGATCTGCCAGTTGCATTCACCAATCATTAATTGTCCCTTTGTTTGCCACATCTTTCACCATAGTTTATTTAAGCAGCTTAGTTGGTTATTAATCTGTATGACTTTGACGATGGCAGGTGGCTGATTCCCACTGCTGAACTGCTGTTGAGTACCCTCCCGCCCCCCATTTACCCTCTGCAAAATTACAGATTGTCTGTTCCTTTTGCTGCTGCAGAAGGTCAGCACTTGTCAAGTCAACAGTGCATGTGACAGGAAATGGGAGGCCTTGTAATAATTTCTGGAAACACGTCTTGATCGCTGCTCTGCGTCAAACGAGATATGCGACTGCCAAATGGTGTGTTACCGTTTTGATGACTCTCACCAACATGACGCCAATCTTAGCATCCAAGTTTGGACATCTGAGTGAGAATTCTGTGCTTCAGCTCCAGCAGCCGCATCAGATATCCGTGAGGATTGAGGGTTGAGCTGAGAAGGTGATTTACGGTGTTGTGTTTCCCTCTCTACCCCACTGGCCTATGAACTCCAAAGCAAAGTCTTGCTGAAGCTCGACCACAACAAGTTGATGGATGGGATAGCCTGTCGGTGTGGATGGACAGCCTTTGGAGCTGGGGGCGGTGGGGGGGGTTGCTCCGATGGATAATGGGTCTTTGACATGGAGAGAACGCGAAATGCTCAGGGCAAAGCGAAGTGCTTCAGAGAGAGAGGTAATAAGAAAGTGCTAACTCAGAGGAAGCACACGTGCTGCGTCTGGCTGCTGTATAGAAAGTATTCATCATTGACTGGAGGGTTGATGAATGATCTGTCGGGTGTAAGAAACAGAATTTATCCCCCACTCACTGTATTACTTTCTTATGCAGTATTCTGCATCCTTAATCGGATGCGATTGAATAAAGCCGTGGTGGCGCTATGTGCCAGAACCAACGTCGGTGCTGCCAGCTCCCGTGTCGTCTCTGCTCCCCACTCAATGAACTCTGAAAACAGAGCATCGCGTTTGCGCTGTTTTCCCTCACCCCACTGTGAAATGCCTGCCGCTCAGCCCAAAATGTTTAGCTGTTTATGCCCCGACAGTCACTTCCAAACTGCTGACCTCCGGGTTACATTCCAGTCAAATCCGCCGTAGATTTATTTAATTTAGCACTGAAAATAAACTAACAATGGCTGCATGATGGGACTCTGTGATTACAGTGCTCCCTCCTGGTGTATCTTTAAGGAGGTTGTCATATTGTGTTGAGGGTGTCCTGTTTGCATGTGCGGTTTTAACGGCTGTGGCACACGTCCGAATCGCTGGAATCAACAAATTGTTTGGACACGCATAGAAAATAGATTCCAGGCTTGAGCGAGATCTCTCCGTTGACGTCTGCGGCGCAATATATGAAAGGGAGAAAGCAGGCGCACTTCTACATTATTCACGTTACAACTGTTTCAAGTGTTTCCGTTTTCAGTTCAAGCCACGAAACCACCAGCGTGCCCAAAAACTGGGGCTTGTTTTACCATTAAATATGCACTGCAGCCCCCCACATCCCCTTAGATCTTTTGCTGTACTCTTACTTGTAATCATGAAATTCAGCCTGGTTCATGTTTGTAAGAAAGTAGCAGGGAGTGCTTGAGTTTGGAGCACAACCTCAAGGAAGGGAAAACTAGAGGGGCTGGAGAGCAGCTCGCTCTTACTACATTCTAAGCCAACAGCCAAAATGATCACCACATATCACCGAATCACTACAAGGTGGGCAAGCAGCCACTCTCATCCACAGCTTGGCCAGGTGCCAAAAAAAAAGAACACCTGTGGTCAAGATGGTGTCAAAATGTGAACGGGTGAACGGAAAGCCGGAGCAGGAGTAGAGGATGGGAGAGGGAGCTTTATGGGAAACAGTAAAAAGCTCTTCAGTGCTGCTGATGTCATGTGAAATACAGCAGTGTGGAAACACTGAGGTCATTCTTTATTCTCTTCCAACAGCGTCTGGGAGTCACACTTTTGCACAGCACTTGCGAGTGAATTGACTGTGCAGTGACACTGATAGGCTGTGGTCTTTTTTTTTTTTTTGAACATCAGGATTCGGGTAGGATATTGGACGGAGTTCCAATCTGTTACACCAGTGATGACCTACAATGCTGAGAAAACGGCGATAGTAGATTGACACATTTCCCAGCAGGAATCCCTTGACAGTCACTCTAACCTGGCTGGCTTAACCTCACAAAATACCAGTGTGTGTGTGTGGAGCTGCCTCTTGCTAAATCTCATTGAATAATACCCTGGCAGCTCTGTAACTGAGCCCACGCCTCTTGGTTAACTTAGTGGCTGAGTAGCTGGCTAATCTCTTTCTGCTCTGCCGATCTTCACTCTCCACTGATTCCTGATACACATCCCACTCAGGCGACTGCACGCAGAATCAGCCTTGGCATGGCCAAGTTTGGCGTTGCGGTACCACCAGTGTTTTTGTGGCCCAGCCCCGGCTCGACCCCTTCTCACTCATCTCTGTCGGAGCGATCCCTGCGGAGAGATTATCAGAACCAAGCTGTGTGAGTGAGAAGTGAGATTTCTACCTTTAAGCTGATCAACTGCACGCAAGCTGTGCTAATGATGAGGCTTCTGGGTTGCCAGGTTAAACGAACAGCAGCGCGCGTTTGTTCAGGCGCACACCAAGGAGGGCTTCTGGTCTGGCTGGGATGAGGCGCTCCAAAATGTAGACCAACACAAGAAGCATTTTATTGTGTTTCCCTGTATATGTGTGTTACATTACCCATAAACCCCACCAGGCAGCATGCCAGCCAGCGGGACCTCCATCAGATCCCACCGGCCATCGTGGGAACATTCCTGACGCCGCACTTTTCCATAATTCCCACCATGTGTGTTTTTTCCAGAGACGAGTGCTCCCCACGCGGACCGTGGAGGATCCCGCCGAGGAGAGGAGATCAGCTCCTTGTAATCCCAACCAGACTTAAACTTGCTTGTGTGTCTGAGAACAAGAAAACAAAATTAAATTATGGTGTAAGGTCCTTTCAGTAGGCTCTGGGTAGGGGTCAGCACAGTTTTTTGAAAATCTGAGCATATAGTTCAGTGGAGTGGATGAAAACGCATGGTTGGGCTAGGAGAGTATTCGTCATCTACATACCACTTGAATGGAGAATTTCACAATTCTCAAGCCTGGTCCATACTCCACCTATGCAAAGGTATGGTGCGAACTTCAGTCCAGGTGACAGCATATGTATAATGTAGAATAAAAGCTGCTCGCCATTGTTCACTCCAGGTGCTCTGATGTTTACATGTTGCTCAACGAGGCTTCCTATCCATTCGGGCAGTTCCAAAGTTTCCAATAACCACTGCTAGTTTTCCACTCGTGGTGATACTTCAAGCTCTGCTTTGTTTACGGAAAGCAAGTAAACAATGACGTTGGTAATAAGGGAACAATAATGTGAGTGGAGGGTATATGGTTGTGTCAATGTCTAATGGTTGGTGTGTCTGCTCGCAGCATCATAAAAATATTTGCAAAACGTGGACCAAAGAAGAATATTTGGGGCAGATAATCAATTTCACATGGTGGAAACTCCATTTTTGGACTTGCGGCCCAGCAGTTTTTCACACTGCGGGGTGCCCTCCCAGTTCTCAACCGTGACAGCCCTGCAGCCAAGAGTTTCTCTGACTGAAAAGAAATTCAAACTGACACCACATGATTTGCAGCTGAGAGGGTCAGGCGAGGATTGAGGTATCTTGGAGTTGATGCACTTGTCAATCGATGCTAATGCAGCCTCAGCGTGTTGCAAGCCTTCCATCAGCGGTTCACCTCAGTTCTCTGACAGGAATGCTCAGGGTCACCGCGATTATTATTGGAAGGCCGCTTTCCCCACGACAACTGGGTAGCAGTATGAAGCCGAGTTGCATATCAGACGCCACCAAAAGATTATCATGTTGTACAGCCTACGGCCCAACCATCTTTCAGAAGAACATGTTGCGTAATGTATCACATTTCCAGATGCTATCTCGTCATGCAAAGGAGGAATTAGCAGAATGTTTCTTTTATCATTCATCTGCCATGTCGTGTGGTTCACTTGATGCTTTGCAGTGGGCTTTTGCTTGCAGGTAAAGATTTTAACATAGTATTTTATAGATTACTTTGTAGCTGTTTGACATGTAATGTAACTGAATTAAATTCATTCTGTCTTTTCTTTCTTTCAAATTATTTTATCTCAGACATAGATTTTTACGTTTTTTATCTGACATGTTTTGGCGTGTTCTTCCGCCTTCATTAGAGTGTCACATGATGTTGGTGTGTGACTCGTCTTATAAGCCGATGTTATCGAAGGCGTGACCCACCTGTTAGATCTGACAGGTGGGTCACACCCTTCGCTGTCCGTTAGCCCCCTCCAGGATGTTGCTCCAGGTGGGAGAGGATGAATGCTCCCTCGTCCCTGCTGATGGTTAGCGGCCCGCTAACCTGCTTCCTGAACTCTATGGCCTCCCTGATCCAGCGCTGGTGTTTGTTTTCTTCGGTGCAAACGACTCTGGCCTTTTCCCAGTCCATGATGTGGTTTTCTCACTCCTAGGAGTGTGAGAAGGAGACAACCTCGAGACAAACGAGAGCAATATAAGAAAAGGCACAACAGGAACACCATAAGTCAGCCATCACCGAGCACTGTAAAAGAGAAAACCACATCATGGACTGGGAAAAGGCCAGAGTCGTCTGGACCGAAGAAACCAAATATCGGCCCTGGATCAGGGAGGCCATAGAGATGCTCTCTCCCACCTGGAGCAGCAGCGCCGAAACATGTTGGGTAAAAACCGAAAAAATCTATGTCTGAGATAAAAAAAACAACGAGAATTTGATATGTAATGTGTTTGATAATTATGTCCGTTACACAAAAAAACTACTACTCGGATTTTCATCAAACTTGATGAAAATTAGTCTTCACCAAAACAGTGCATCTTTGGTAGTGTATTTTCTTTTTCCTATTTTCATTAGGGCAAATGTTTTTTCTTTTTGAATCTAGACATGTTTTCAAAGTTATTCCTTACTGATGATTTGACTTTTGATCACTGCTTAAAGGCAATTTATTTTTGCAAATTGTCACTTTCTTCAGTCATCCAGGTTATTTAAGAATCTGATATGCTTGGATACTGGGACATAATGTTGTAAGGTAAAACTTTTCTGTTTCTGGTAACACGATGTAAAATGGGTCGGTTGGTTTAGAATCATAATGCGATCCTCCATTAATTGAGGGAAATGCCCCTTTCTCTTTGAATGGTCGCCTGGAGGCCACGACGCACACTGATCAGCCCAGTTACTGTGACATTGTGAGCAACAAAAGCCCAGTGTGGCAGTGTGTGTGTCATTTTCCTGTCTCGAACATCTGGGAAATCAGTCTGGTATGCCCTTGTAAAAGTGTGTGCAAATGGCTACTGCATGATGATAAATTCTCATCACAGGAAGTACATTTTCCTGTCCGTCACTGTGTGTTATGGTGTGTTTAGCGCTGCTGGGTGTTTACTCCTAGACGGTGCTTCCCCCGGTGACAACAATCCTGTCTTTCTTATCCTATGACATCACCATCACCCCTGCTTGCCCCCCCACTTCCTGCCGTGCCAGGAAACGAGTTTCCCCCATAGGGTGAGGCTCGCGTGGGAGGGGGGGCAGGAGGTGTGTGGGCGGACAAGGACACACCTGTATCCACTACATAGGACCCTGTGTTTCCCCTTGTTCTGTTGGAAGTGGGGCACTAATCTAGGCCACATAAAAAAGGTGGTTGAAGCCAAAAGGGCACTTTTTTGGGTGGTTCCATGCGACTCCGTTTCTTGTTTATTGTTTTTATACAGTGGCCAAGGAGTCTGCTCGGCGTCCAGGCACAGGGGAGGATCTTGTTTCCAGGACAGGTTGCTTTAAAGCCTCGTTTGTTCATTCTTTGTCGCCCTAGTCCCATAAACATGCGTGTTTTGGTTATGTATACAGGGTATTCATACTCCTTATACTCGGATAACACTTGCAGCACCGGTGTTTAATTACTCCCGTAGGAAATTAAGGTGAGATATATCCACTTTTATATTTTTTTGCTTTGTGCACGCTTTGCCTCCTGGGCGTACATAGCCGGCGTTGGTGTGTACAGCCGTCGCAGGCTGGCCTTTGTTTTCACGATGGGAGCAGCTGCCCGACGACCCTCACACTGTTGAGACTGCAGCAAATGTGTTTCCCCTGCAGCTGCACGGTCCATGTGTCGCTCCTGCACCTGTTCAATGGCCTTGTGTTGACTGAGCCGCATCACACATTATCTGTTGTGCAAATTACACCAGAGAAGGTCGAGTTTGATTGACCCGCCGACTGTCTCAGACGGGCTGTTGCGTGTGCTTTTAGACACATGTGCGCACACACTTTTCCTGCCTGAGTGTTTGCTCTGAAAACACGCACTCGCACAGGAGAAGGGGCCACATGTTGTGGGCGAACAACAGTTGGTGCCGGAAGATAAAAGGAGAAGAGGGAACAGCTGAGGCCAGCGGGAAAAGCTTCCCAGTAGTTAGCCACAACATCAGCTGCCTGCCTCTCAGACCAAAGTAAACACAAAATTGATACTTCCCAGTCATGTCAGCATGTTACAACCTACAACCCCAACAGACTCTGTGACATCCCCAAATTATATTTTTATCACCAGACTGTGATTCAGCATCCAGATAGCTTCTGATAAAATACGGTGACGCCGGCGTGAGTCAGCGTGAGTCACTTAAATGTTTTGCTCAGCACTCTCGGCAACTGGCCGAGTCCGATGTGTCAATAGATGAGCAAGGCTTTTGACAGGTTTCGAGGTTCCTGTCTCTGACATTAGTTGTAAAATCACTATCTCGTGGTTGCTGCCCTCTTCAAAAAGGCATTGCCGTCAAAAGGGGCAGGCACAAATGTCACGTAGTTAATCTCGCAGTAATTATACCAAGAGGATATCACAATGGTGCGCTTGATTCGCTCTAAGAACTTTGTGATTCTGTGTCATTCTGGCCACAGACATGTGCACTCACTCATTCTCCATAGTTAATCCTTTGCATTCTTGTGACTGCAAAGTCAGGGCATTCTCCTTCTGAATCCTCAAGAGTTTGGAATTTGACAGATTAATGACCTTGCTGATTGATATCTAATAGATGGTGTTCTCTCCTGTCTCTCCCTCTCTCTTTAACCAGGGGATAGAAAAAGTCCGGTCCCGGCGCGGGAGTGGTGGTTTCATCTAACCTTTAACCTCAGAAGGAAGAAGGGGAAATCCACTTCAGAGGTAAGACTTCCTGTAAACGGGAGTGACTAAACGCTGCCTGCCAGTGGCCGCTTTCTGTGAGCAACAAACTCTGATACTGACGTTGCTGCCAGTAAAGTCTTCAAAACAACTGCACAGATCCCACAAGTTGCCACTGGAAGTTCTATTTAAGGTGCTGGCTTTGGCGCTTCAAACCTGCCGTCATTTGTCATTTCGCTGCTTTTCTGTCAGTGAGTGGAGCTGCTGTTTGACAGTGTAGATCCATGTGTTTGTTGTTTGTTATGAACCTCTCCCCCCCACACACCCCTTCCCACTTCACCAAAGCCTTAGTCAGGAGGCACTGTAAATCAAAGCCAAATGAAAGAGGAGTCAAGCCTCGGAGGACCTTGTCAGGGGGGAGTCTTCCTTGCTGAAGGAGATAATTCCTAACTAAAGTGAAACCATGTGAGCTCGAGCCGTGCCTGTGGTCTTCAGCAGAGAGATGCTCCTTTTATTCTGCCTTTATTCCCTCACTGTCACAGATCTGGGGTAGAATTTTCAGCCACCCTTTACTCGCACAACGGATTGTGACTTTTATCCTCTCCTGTCTTCCTCATGTTTACGTGACATAGCTCCGCTCGCACAACAAGGAGATTTTGTCTTTGGAGCGCAGCGTGACACAGCTGGTTTTCCTATTTATGTTCAGCCTCAAGTCAACTGACACATAATTTGACTGTTGCCTGTCTGGCTACAGGCAGACGCTGCAGCTTTGAAAAATAAAAGTCGAAGTACAAGTTGAACTGAATGGACAACAGGGTGATACTTCTCACAACAGGTGTATAGTTTTTTTTTTTGTTCAAGAAAACTCATTCACTGCTTTGGAGGCAGACAGAAGCTGCCTGGTTGGTACCTCAGTGGGAGGCTGTACACGAAGTAAAAGTTTGGCAGGTATCCAAGGACTAAATGGATGGATCTTTTAGTGAGTTTCCTATTTGTGACGAGGAAAGGAACGCTGTGTTCCTATCCATGTTTCTTAACTGGTCTTAGGGAAATGTTGCTTTGGTTGAATATTTAAGAATTTTCAAAGAGGTGTAAAAGGGAAGCCTGTAGGAACATTGTTTTTGTCTACTCCATGAATGTGGCAAAAAACTGTTCCAGGAAGTAGCACTGCGTGTGTGTCAGCTGTGTGTTGGCGGGTGACTGTCTGTGTCTGTGTCGTGTTTTCTCCGGGGTGGTTGTCATTTCTAACTCAGTCACTCTGCCGTCAGTTTGGTTGAAGTGTGTAGATCACACATGCAAGGCTGCTGTTTGCATGTCATTGCGCCGCAGTGTGGTTGTCATGGCAACTGTTTCATTCATCAAGCATTTTTTTCAACGTCCTTGAAATCGTGCCGCCCGCGGTCCGTGATGGCACACAGGAATGCATTCCTCATGTGGAGGGATGGTGATGTTGGCACAGAAGCCACATGGCAGGAAACAGACCAGCACATTTTTCGATGAAACACAGTCGGACATGCTTCCGCCAGACACACGTGACCAGAAGCTTTTTGCCGATCGGCTCCCCAGCTGTGGGGCGAAGTAAAGAGCAGAAGAGAGATGGGAGTTGTAGCGGGGGCATTCCCAGCTGCTAGCAGCATGCTTCCGCCCATTTCTCCCTGCCCTTTATGTCAAGCACGTCGCACATGGCTGCCTGGTTGCAGAAGGAATGTGTTCATCGATTCACTCACAAGGTATCCATCTGTTTGTGTGTTTGGCGGAACTCAAATGAGGCATGTGTTGCTTGTGCAGTCAGTGTTCTTTGTATCCCCAAACAGGTGGCAGATGTAATGCTCTTGTTCTGCTAGACCAAGCAATAAAAACATAATGAAATGTTCTACCTGCTGACACCTTGATGAGTTTTCTTTAAAAATGATCTGATAGCAGATGCAGGATCTGAAATCTTTCATTTTGATAACAAGCAAACCTCTGGCATTCTTCTATTTAAATGCTTTTTATTGGGCACAGTTACAATGCATTTACTGCACAGTGGCGTCGCATTAATAAGCTCTCCATTTCTATAAAAAGCTCACAATCGTTTGAGGGTGTAGCATTGTTTTTTGGTAACTTTTTTTTTTATTGCGACACTGCACAAAGACTGCCTGTTTACGTTTCTCCACCCTGTCTTGTCTGCTGCTGCAGTGCTGCATCATGTTTAAAAGTGTATGTGTAGGCCCACTGCAGTACCTGAGCCCCGGTGTGTGCGTGTGTGTAACCCAATCTTCCGAGAGCAGGGGACAAGACTATTGATTTCGCATTTGGACAGCTGCCCTGGAAAAAGGCAGGGAAGCTAACACATCCTCGGTGCATCGGTGGGCAAAGGAGAAAGAAAGACAGGACAAGAAGAGGCGTAGTCAGCCGACAGAGGCCTTTTTGTTGTTCATCCCTATTCCCCTCCCCCAAAAAATGTAAGGCTTGGAATATAAGGAAAATGAAAAGCTGATCCATCCCCTCCTCTCAAGACCAAGATATTGGAGACATCACATCAGTGTGTTATGTTATTTCTGAGGATTTGGGACAGGAACACAGTGCAGTATTGCAAGTGTATGTTCATTGAAATCTGTGTTGCCATGACGACGCCTCTATCTCATCCACAGTCTAACTGGCTCTGATATTAGTTGCATCCTCACACCTGCCGCCCACCAGTGTGACCAGGCATTTTCACTCTTCCCCTCTTCCTCTCTCTGTCACTGCAACTCCACCCCCCACCATCCTCCTCCCGCACCGGCCTCCCTTTCCATCTGTCTGCCTCTGACATCCTCCTCATCTTTCTCCCCCTCACTGTCCCCCATCTCTTTCTCTGCCCCTCCCTCCTAATTGGCCATATAAACCCGAGTGGCTCACTGTGCCATGCTGCGCTCGAGTGAGCTTGTGTGTGTGTTTGTGGGTCCATATGTGTGTGTGACTTTCTCCTCTGCTCGCAGGCTGTTGGTCACACTTGACTAATGACCGGGGCTGTTGTTTCGGCCATCAGTCCCTCCCCTTTATTCACAACCTAATAGCCGCATCCCTCCTCCTATTATTGCACCTATCCATCATTCCCTTCTCCATCACTGGCCTGTTACACATCCCATCTCTCTTTTCACAATTTTTCCACCCCCTTAACGCTGCCTCTCCTTTTCGTTGTCGTCTGTCATGTTTCGCACATAGTCTCTGGAGATTGAACAGGCCTTGTGTCTGTGTACATTAAATGTGCTGTGCTTTTTTATTGCATTAATATTCCTGTAAATGTGATGGAGTTTTGTATGCATATCTTAAGTGCTGACTAAGGCCTGTCTGCACAACTGAGCAAGCTCTGACTTGACATTTCAGGCTATGCTTCTTCTTGCTACAGTTTTCTTAATTTGTAAACGAGTATTAGCAATATTCAAAACACCAGACTATTCAAATTCAAATTATTGAAAATAATGTGCTACTATACCAGCCTTTCCCCACAAGTTTAGAATGAACTTGTAATGTGGTGGTTGTGGTGGTGGGTGGTACAGCACGGCGTGTGAGGAACAAGTTAATTATTCATTTTATTTCCTAATGAAATGAATGTTGAAAGAATGAAATGAAAGTGTGTGAAATGCTGAATTTCATGTAAATAAAGAGCCTCTCAAAATAATTATCTCAGGGCAGCATATCTATTGAGAGGAATAAGTAACTTTTGGAATTTCATATTGGTGAACAAATAGTGGGAAAAAATGAAATGCATATTTGGATTTTATCTACCTTGGTCTGTCATAATTAACCTGGATGGGTGCCCAATTTCAGTTAATGTTAACTATAGTCATATTTTTGGGGATCATAAACTAGCAAATACAAAGGAAAATGTGATGTTAAAACATGAAATGGTTAAAAAATATCAAAGTGGTAACGGCATCAGACAGCATCTGGCTAGAAAGTCTGTGTGTCTTTATTTTAAGTAATGATGAAATTCTTTTTTGCTGGTCAGCTAAATAATTGTGCGTTTTTTAGCTCTTCTTTGAGCCCAAGTTCTGGGAAATGAAAAAGCATTAGATCACTGTATTGACCAGCCAACAATGATTCCTATGAAGTCTGCATGGTGGTTCAACGTTGCTTCTTGAGTCAGAAAGTTGTGTTACAAAATGAGGCGATGCAATGTACCTTTTATCATTTTCAATCCCAGGCATACGTATGTGATTAGAATTGTAGCACAAGATGCAGCATGTTCCTCTTGCTTTAAGTGAATATACTTGAAGAAATCTAATAGAGATGCGGAAGGGAAGGCAACGTCCACTGGCATCAGTTACTTAAATCCAATGCTGGAACAAGATATCACATTTACAGCTCAAGAAGTGTAATATTAGATTTGTTTTTTCCGATGGGAAGATCATTTGTCTTGTAAATGAACACTTCATTATGAACGTTGAGGAAATGAGGCAGAACAAAAAAATGCTATGATGAAAACAATTACAGGGTCCCAAATAACAATCAAAGTCAAATGCTAAAAGAGACTGCAGGTGCTTTCACTGCTTTGTTGGAGAGCAAAGAGCGCATTTCTATTTCCTGCGTTCCCCTAGCATTTGCCAAAATCTCTTACGTAAAAATCGCTTGTGCTTTCTTTTAACCTTTTAAGGGCTATTCCACCCTGTTTTTATCCTTTACAGAGGAGGGAGATTCTTATGTCATTTCTAGAGACGGACATCAGCGCAGCCGCTGTAGGTCAGTTGAGGTTGACCACACCCAGTTGGACTTTGGAAGTCTGCCGACTTGCCGCTCCCTTGTCCAAAGACTCCTTTTCACTAGCTCTCCTGACTAAATAGCTTTCCAACAGTTTCCTCTTTCCACTTTCAAATGCGGTGTGCCCAATTGACGCATCCTTGCAGGTTTCTGGTCTCCATCACTTCCTGTGATGTAACGATGAGGTGACCGATGGGCTGGGTGTCTGCACATTGAGGGAGTTGACGAGAAAAGGGAAGGGAAGAGACAAAAAGAGGGATGGGAGGAGAAATGAGCAAATAACCCACAAGATGTTCTGCAAAACAGGAGCCTGTAATAATAATCATCACAACATATTGCATAAACACTCATTTACAATGAGAGCGTAAGCGGTTTATGCCTTAAAGTCAATAAAGCAACAGCAATAAAGGTTCTAATTCCGGCCGCCTTGTTGCCAATTGTTGACGTACAGACCTGATCACAAGATAGCCGAAGTGTAATGAATGGCCTCAGCATGACAAAAAGATCTCAATAACGATGTCACTGGTAATGGCGTGCATGCGCAAGCAGGATACGATACTGGAGGTGATTTTTTTTCGGACAGAACAGCCAAATTTCGCCTATACCAATTAAGACTTGAAGTCAGTTTTGAGTATTTGTTTGTTTTGTGGAGTTTTTACCCTCTTGTTTTAATCTTTCTGCTGGATTTTGTGCTCGTATTTTGTCAAACTTGGACTTCACAATCAGCTCTTACTCAGTTATAAATCAGGATATCCGTGGGGTCTTGAAAAGTATTAAAAGTTACCGAATCAATTTTGGGGAAATTAAGACCCTTAAAAAGTATTTAAAAAGTCTCATCACCACTATATGTGGTCTCCTTTTTCTGAATTAGCTGTCAAAAGAGTTTGAGTAACTAGACTATCATGGGTGTGCTTGTAAATTGTCTGAGAGTGCCAGAACATACACTGGCGGAAATTCAGAATTATTTGAATTCTGTTGTATGATAGTAGTCCATAGTCTTTAGCATAAACTAAAACTGTCAAAGGGTTAAAAGTGTCACTGATGGAAACGGTTATTTCTTGAAGTGGCGGTGAGGCATTAAAAAATATCGAGGTCTTGAAAAAGTCTTAAAAAGGTATTGAAATGAACTTCAAGATTCCTGTATAAAACCTGTAAATGTTTAGAACCAACTCCAGCTCAGAGCTCTTCTACCTCACAATGAGTATTTAACCCTTGGAAACATGGAAGCAGCCCACGTCCTCTCACAATCACACACACACACCATCCCTCTCTTGTTGTTACTCATAGTTTCATTGTGTGCCCATTACTCTCCCTCTGGCCCAACGTTTGGAGCTATTCCTAGCTGTGGATATATTACATTTTTCACTTGTTCCCTCTGTGTGTTTTCTTCTGACCCTGGACACTCTGTCAGCATGAGCTTTGTGGCCCACCAAACAGCCCAGAATTCCCCTTTTCTATTCACAGCCAAACGACTCGGTGCTATTTTCTTGTTTCTTAAGAATTCACAGAGTTTCTACTGTATACTGCGTGCTAGGCTAGCCCCCGAGCTCAACCACACCAGCCCTCTTTCTTCCCGTATTTCACTTGCTTTGGTGGCATGATGAGAGATGATGTATTTTTAGAAACGACGTGTCATAAAAGTTGTCCTTTGTGAAGATGATTTGAGGGAAATACGGAAAAGAGACCCGAGGAAAAGGTCACTTTCAGGTGTGTGTTCCATGAACTTACTCAGTCAGCATTCATAGCAACGTTCAGACACAGAAAAACAACATAGGTGGAGAAGTTGTTCCCAAAATAGACTATTTAGAAGCGTTTGATGGAAACATCCACTCAGTCATTACCCACTCAGTCATCGACGAAGGATTATTTGGCCACGGTGGTGTTTACACAACCGTGCTCATATTCCATATCCCATCCCTCCTATTTCCTGTGAGATCGAAATATGAAAGGATTCATTTGTAACTCGAATGTAACTAGTAGACCTTCATTTGAATGTCTGGTAACACGGAAGGTTGCTCTGATATTTCATAATGGTAAGAGCACAGTATGATATTATGTAAAAAACTTGAACATAACCACCAGTATTTTGTGGCCCCACCCACACAGGAATTGTGTTTTCTTTTTTAAGAAATGGACAAAGAACAACTGTCTCCTAATACAAACTAACTTACGAAAGCACAAGGGAGGGGAGACCCTGTCTGCCCTATGATGTCATGTCTTTCTGTCACACCCAAACACTTTTTAACTTCGTTGCTATGATTTCTTTGAGTTGCTCGGCAACATGAGAGGAGGAAAGGTCTCGGACCAACATCTGTGTTTGTGGGATTCTGGAGTCCCAACCTCAAAGACTTGCATGTGAGAAACATGACGGCCATTACCCCTGACAAAGACGTTGACCTCAGACCTACAAGTCTAAATATGTGGAACTGGCCTATTGCTGTATTACAATTACACCATCAGAATATAAACACGATCAACCAGGAGGTCTTCTGTACAAAAGACTATGACGTTACCTGGGTTTAACCTATTCTCAATATTTAAACTCCGCATCCCTGAAACAAGTTTTGCTAAATCAACCCTGTGGTTCCTCATGATCTTGCTCCAAAAGAAACTGAGTGAGAACACAACTTTCTTGGTGAATGTAATTAACTTTAAACATCTCTAAAACCGATGGCTTGCTCACGCTTTGGTGTGACGCTGTGTGTTTCGTGCCAAAATAGCCCGCAGGCCGCATCATTTGTCCCAAGTCATGTGACCAAAAATGTGACAAGAAGTCAGCGAGTTCACTTTTGAACTGTTGTCTCGCCTCAAGTGATGTTACTCATTGTCCCTTGTTAACCTACTTTCCATGGGCGATTGTAGGTATAAGGGTCTTCTACAAATGAAGTGAAATCTTTGTTCTCAATTCTTTTAGTGTGATTTGAGCTATCTGTAGCCACTCAATAGACACCTTTAAAACCCTAAAAAGGAGTTCTTTCAATATTCTGTTATCAAGTTTTAGAGTTTTCAAGTGCCAGCTTCTCTTCTCTTCTCTTCTCTTCTCTTCTCTTCTCTTCTCTTCTCTTCTCTTCTCTTCTCAGTATGGCGACTTAACATCTAGTCTTCATACCGCTCCCATTTCCAATCCTCCTGACACTCTGATATGAGCGTCTTAGTCTAAAGATAGACGTATCCTCCTCCTCCTCCCACTCCTTCATCCTCCTCAGCACCGGATGCTGCTTCCAAGATTCAGAGATCCACTTGCCCAGCTCACTTTTCATCCTTTTCCTCACTCTCCCTTAGCTAGCAGTGCTTCATCAGCACTAACGTCATGTGTTAACACGACAAAAAAGAAAAAAAGAGAAAGGGTGTATAGAGGGACCTTTTGACCTTTCACCCCAGACCTCTGAGCCACCCATGCTATCACAGGAGGAGACAGATGAGTGATGGTCATGCTCAGACAAGAGAGATTGACCCGAGAGTACAAAAGGACGAGGCTGTTTGCTTTGCGATGATGCCTGTAGGAGAGGACTCACTCTCTCGCAGCCCCCACCCCTCCTCTCCTATCCCCATGTCTCTCCCGGGTCACGCTCTAGAAGCTTAAAAGCAGGGCCTCAGGTGGTAATTCACTTAAACCTGCACCAGCATCTGCCACAGCGGAAATGATTCCATTTAAAATGACAGAAGCAGTGCTTTTTTTTGTCTTTTCTTTTTTTGGTTTGTTTGTTATTTCACAGTTCAACAGTTTATCGTACATATCGTCACGTCTTTTTTTTCTATTTACATTTTTTGCCGCAAAAAAACCTCCACAGCTTATTTTTCAATGTGTACGGCTATAGTGAGGCACCGCAGGCTCGTTGCTGTTCAAACACACAGCTGTTAAATGTGTCCTGCTGTGTGGCTTGGCTTCTCTCGCCAGTATTTACATATAAGGGAGCACCTCAGAGAAGCGCCATTTCCTCTTCCTCTTTGCCTGCTTGATGTTTTTTGCCTTTCTGGCAGGGACACTCGGCTCTACAGAGGCCTCAAAATGGATATCTGGGACCAAAGGACCCCAAATGGATAATGAACATTATTTGCCAATGGTGGTGGGGTACCATGCAATTCAAACAGTGGCAAAACAAACTAGTGTATTTTTATCATATCTACTGGGTCATCCATAAGGATGCAGTCGGTAGATTGGAAGGGACCTTAAACCCCTCCCTCCGCCTATAGGCCATCCCATGGCACAGATGGGACAGCTGGACTTCCCCTGTTTGGAAAATGGCCCGTTAGGAATATTAGGAATTCTGCACATCCTGGCCATTTCCTTTTCTGACCCCACGCACAGACACATTTGTGATTGTATGCATTTCACACGCGATTGGTTGTTTTTGTTTACATACTCCGACTCCGCTCTGCGAGTTCCCTGTTTGCTTGATTAGTGTGCTGGAGCAGGAAGCTATCCGTCAACACTGCAATACACACACAAACACTCATGACTGCATCTTTTTAGGCTTTGTAATATCAGCTGGGGGAGCACAAAGGCCAGAGCGGGATGGGAGGTTGAGACTATCGAGGGAGTATATTTGTTCACGCAGCAGCAGATACAGCAAATTTAAGGAGCAGAGCACGTGTTCTGCCTGGAATGTGAGCGCCTGTGATCTGGATTGAGCACCCCTCAACGGCTGCATGTGTTTTTTTTCTTCAGCTGACCGATATCCAGCGGCTGAGCTATCATGTTCCTTTCTGCTCGACCAAATGCCACCACTTTAAATTCCTTCTTACGGCAAAGCCTAACTTTGAGATTGCTCTTGATAAAGAGAAAAGCAAATGATATACACACACACATGCAAAGAGCCGCTTTGTCTGATCAAAAGAACAGGGGTCATGACAGAGGTTAATCCTGGTTTGGTACAGTCCACGGTAGTGACCGACACCATACGGCATGCTGAACGGGAGGGAATGACACCCCCAACTAAACATCAGTGGGATTACCCAGGATCATTCCATTTGCAATGGGGGTCTCTGGACTGTACCAATAGGGGGGCATGCTTCAGAAGAAGCAATAAGCACCAAGTTTTTTTTAAAATTGACTGTCAGATACAATTGTGCATCTTTTGCTGTGCGATGCCGGATGAGTTGTGCACCTCTGCCCCTTCTCTGGGAGGAGACCAGGTGTCCCACCTTTGACGCCTCCTCATCTTGGACGTGCTTGACGTGCCCCCCTCAGATTAGACAACATTCTTCCTCTATGCGTGTTGGCATGTGTGGGCGTGTTGCTCATACCACCGGTGGATAATATCAGATTGTCTAAACAGTTGGACTGCCCAGCTGGCCCAGAAATGATAAGAAACTGAGACGGACGCCAGGCATGGCTGCAGGATTCCATTGGTGCACTCCTGCCTCCTTGATTTATGTTTTTTCTTCTGTAGTTTTGTCTTTGGGAAAGTGTCCCTGTATACACTGGAAACAATTGCACATAAAGTTAAATGTATAACTTAACATTATGTTCAAATTCTTTCTCAGCAAATTCCGGAGGTTCTATATTTTTCTTTTAAACTATGACCTCATAAAGTCCAGGATGACCCCAGCCAAGCACCTTTGGGCCCTCTGGTATTTTGACTAGAATATGAGGGTCCTCATGACGAGGGGAAATGTATTCTGTTACCCTTTTTGTCCATAGGGAGATTAGGATTTCACCCTTCAGCCCAAAAAACCCCAACCACTAAGAGAAAAATTACATTTATACTGTTTTAGTGTTGTGAAATACACAGCATGGTGATTCTTTGCTGTTTTAGCTCACATCTGTGACATGTGATGTTTTTATTGGATATTTTAAAAACATAATTATCATCTTTTACTGGCATAATGTAAGTGTGAGCTGGTGGAATTTGATAAACCAGGAGCACAGCTGCATGCTGCAGTTATACTACTCTCCCTTGTGTCCACTAGGGGGAGCTCTGCAATCACCTTCGACAGAGCACAGCAGGACTCACAACCAGCTTGCTATGCTTGTCTCAATCGACCACTGATTCAGCCTATAGTGATGTCCAGCTTGGGTTTGCTGTTATCCTCTTCATGGGTGGGTGGGTGGGGCGTTGTGGATTTATAAAAGAATGCTAGTCTGTATTTGGGGCTGAGGAGGGTTATCCTTGACTCCTTTTTCCTCTCTTTTGGATTCTTTGCTTGAAGTAGAGGTGTTGGGCGCATCCATAGTGAACAGCAAGCAAGAGACTATAGGGCATTCCAACATTTAGACTGCATAGGGTGCCTGCTAGGGGGTCCATAGGCAGTTGTCATGGTAACAGGCAGTGAGGTTGGAATGAGCAGAGCTGCATTTTTCCCCTCTCCTTTTTAGATCTTTGGTATGTGGGTGTCATCTGACAGTGTGTGAGCATTCAACTAACTGTCTCTATGTTGGTGTGTGTGTGTGTGTGCGTGTTTGTGTGAGCTAGATGGAGCAGGTATCAGATGATGAGTTGGACCATGGCGCGGAGGAGGACAGCGATAAGGAAGACCAGGACCTGGACAAGATGTTTGGAGCCTGGCTTGGAGAGCTGGACAAGCTCACACAGGTTAACACAAACACAGACACACACAAAAATGAGTGCTCGGCTCCACACACATGCATACACTGACTCACACAGGTAGACAAGCAGAGAGAAAGGAAGGGGCTGTAGCCATAGCAACCTTAACACTGCTAATCCCGTCTCCCTATACTGTATCCTAGCAACTCCCCTCCTACCACCACTTTGTATTGTGTACTCTGTGTGTGTGTGTGTGTGTGTGTGTGTGTGTGTGTGTGTGTGTGTGTGTGTGTGTGTGTGTGTGTGTGTGTGTGTGTGTGTGTGTGTGT
>CAESWR010000178.1:923621-944174 GCA_903171835.1 Mullus surmuletus | reverse complement strand
CCCCCCCCCCCCCCCATGCTGCTTGCTTGTTTCATATTGTAGCAGGTTTAAAGTGCAAAACAGGGAAATCAAATCAATTCTCATTCTGACCTTAACAGCTACTCAGATGAAACATTGAACAACAACTTTTAATGTTTTGGTAATTCAAGCAAAACACAAATTGAAGTTTGTGTGTGAGCCACATCTTTATTACGTCCTCTGTCTTTATCTGGAGGAAGTTATGGAGCTGTGACTGAGCTGTACTGAGGCAACTGATGATGAAACTTAATAGTGAATTTTCATTTATTTTCTTTGGTTTTTTTAATGAGAAATATTTAGTATTATATTTAGTATCTATTTTCTTGCTTTGTTGGATCCTATTGTTTCTGCTGTGAATGCATTACAGAAGAATCTGTTAGCATTACTGCTGACATATATAAATAGTGGTGACCACATGAGGAGGGGCCAAGAAACAAATGTTCACGCCATCTCTGGCAGCTCTGGCCGCTCAGCCAATTCTCACCTCTTGTGGCCTCGACTGAAGAGGCCTTGGCCGCTGCTCCCGGACTCACTGCCAGCACAGAGGCAAACTGTTAAACAGCTCTCTGGTCAGCTAGTCCAAAGCTTTCTGTGTTGTTCCGCCTCCACGCTGAGGGCACTTTTCAACTGAGACAAATATCGAAACAAAGTCTACATTCCTCTTGTAAGAGCTTCAACAAACAAGACTCCAAATGTGCTTCTTGATTCGTGTTACATCATTTTTCCAATAAATAAATAAGATCTGCCGGGTTCAAAAATGTCTGTTGTGGGAGGAGAGAGCGTGAGCCGTGACCATTGATCAGACGCAAGGATGGAGCGGAGCAGCTGTTGCAACACTGGAGGAAAATAAGAATTGATTTGGATGTTCTACAGTTTAAATGATGTATTACAATCCATACTTTGAGCAACGGTGGAGAGAGAAAAATGCAAAACGATAAATGGGTGACTCACAAATGAGCACAGGATGAATCAAGAATTACATTTTCACTCACCGAATGTCCTCCTTTAAAGCACCGTTTCGTCTGACAACTAAATTGGTGGGGTGTTTTTTTTTTTTACCTTAACTATATCGTGAAGTATATTTTCAGATTTCACAGACTGGCAACCTACCTACGTGTGCAATAATACTTTAACAGAAAAAAGTTTTATCAAGATGAAAGTGTACGTAAAACCACATTTTTCTGCAATTAATTAAAGGTTGGATAGCAATTGTGAAGAGGATAAAACATATACGGATTAACAAAAATCAGCCATCTTTAAATGACTTTGATCAGGACGCGATAGCTTATCATTTCAGCTGATACTGAATATTCAGCTCAAAATACTCCCAGAGCAATTTGCAAACCAAATCACAGTGGCTGTGTGGCACCCGGGGACCTCGGAGTGTGTACAGCATTATCATAACTTGACCTGACAAAAAAAAAAAAGATCAAAGTTTTAGCCGTGGCTTTGTACATAAATGTGAATAATTCATCCCTCATTACGCACTTTTGTTACCGGTTGACATTGCGGGAGATGAGGAATGCTTCTTACACATTGGAGCTTTCCGGGCTGCGTGGCTTTTGCGGTGACAGTTGAAGCGGCACACACACGCACGCACACACACACACTTGAGTGCTGTATACGCTGCCCCATGCCCCCATAAGAATGCTCGACATGAGAGTCAGTCCGACCTTTTCATAGAAACAGGGTGGAAGCAGACAGGAGGCTGCCAACTCGGAACCAGGGTTAAAGCCAAGAGAGGGAAAAAGGGCACAATTTAACTGTCAAGGCAATTTAAATCACTGTTTTACATTCTCACTATGTCGAGCCAGCCCTCATTAACATAATATACACTCTATGTACCTTCAACTTGACCTTCAAAACCCCCACGGAGGCTCCAATGTGCACAGTGTGCCCTTGACTCGGGCGCGACTGGAGATTTTCATCTCCGTACAATTTAGCCTATTATGTGAGACAGAAGTTGATGAGAAAGGCCTTGGGGCTGGCAGACGTTTCCCCACGGATAAGCGCTGAATGGAATTTCATCAGGCTTTCGGTGTGACCCAATTACATGTCCAAAATAATAAGAGATTAGCCCTCCGAGTTCCATTGCTGTTGGACGATAAGGCATGAAAAAAAAGGATGAAAAAAAAAAGACAGGTACTTATTGCTTACTTCCGTCATTCACAATCAACTTTATTGTCGATACGCGGCAGGGGTTTTCTCATACAGTGTTTCTAAAAGCATCCGCCAGACACATGCATTCTCATCCAGTTTGTGAATTCAATTATAAATAAACGCATAGTCACTCATTCATTCGTTTGTCCATGTGCTAACGATCTGCCCCCACCACATGCAAACCATAATTTAAGATCCTTTTTTTTTTGGTCTTTTAATATATGTACCTCGAGGATCTGGCTGCATTGCGTTCACGATCATGTCTGCACTTCTTTGACTTTTGACTTCTCTTTTGAACATTTTTGTCAGATTCAGTGGTGGAATTTCACAAATCAAAGTTTCCTTACTCACTCTACCCGACCGGCGATGGTGGAAGATTTACAGCGGCGTACAGGTGCATCTCAAAAAATGTGGGGAAAGCCTTATTGCACAGATGCCGTCTCTTAAAGCTGCGTCGGCGGATGACAAATGTGTCTTCCAGCTCCGCGTAACAAACGGCGAGTCAGTATGGAGGATCGATAAATCTAACCTGTGTGCGACTGACTGAGGAGTAAACTGTGGCGACAAAGAGAAAGAAGCTTTTTAGGTTGCAATATAAATGTATCTGACAAGTGGAAACTCTGCAACTGTGACAGGGAGTAAAATACATCTATCCTCCTTGGCTTCTGAGGGGGATAAATGGTACCATTAAATGCTGCGCTTTTGCTGGAGTCGGATTCAGACACTTCCATTACATTACAAACAAATGCAACACTGCTGATTCACAAGAGCCCAAAACACTCTAGGATGGCCCAAAAAGCTTGAGTGTCCAATCTCTTAAGCATATAACACGAGGACATGGTTGTGGTTACCTCGGCAACACAGAAGAATAGCATCACTCTTTATAAGGTAATGCCGGTCATTTTGGTGATGATTCACTCTTTGGGGGCTTAATTTGAACCCTTTGCATGATTCTAAATGAAAAAAAAGAAAAGGAAAGGCATTTTTAGGGGACAAAATAAACCAATATGACTCATTCATATTTCAGGATTATCTTCACTAACCACCAGATGATCAGCACTCCCTCTGTGAACCTGACAATACACACCGATCAAACATGACCACCTGCCTAACATTGTGTTGGAAAAAATTATTTTGTATATGATCCATCATCTTCAGTGTGAACATAGTTTGAGGGATTCAATGTTGTCATTGTTATGCTTGATTGGGTTGAGATCTGCAGAGATCAAACCTGTTGTGCTCAACAAGCCAGGGGTGTTTCTAGTCACTCTTGGGGCCAAAAATTAATTTTGTATGTATCGTGTTGTGAGTCATGTTCAGTGTGAACATGGTTTGAGGGATTCCATGTTGTCATTGTTATGGACCAATGTCAAAGGCCACCTTCCAGCTCGGGGGCTCTGGGCAATTGCCTGAGTTGCCTCCCCTATTACAAAGCATCTGCCTCAGACCACTTCCAAACCAGTTTTAGTTTGTGGTCCAGTTCTGATGCCCACGTGGCCATTGTCAGCACTGGGACGCCATGGCTGGTCTGGACCTGTCTGGACAAACTACCATGCGCTGTGCGTTTTCCATCAAAACCAGCATGAATTTCTTCAGCAATTTGAGTCACAATCGCTCGTCTGTTATGATCAGACCATGATGCCCATGAACCAGTTCACCACTTTTCCTTCATTAGACCCCTTTTGATACATACTGACCCCTGCTGACCGGGAATACCCCACAAGAGCTGGAGATTTGGGAGATTTTCTCACCCAGTCATCCAGCCCTGGTCAAATTAGCTCAAATCCAGAGGTGTTGCAACCCAGGCAATTGCCCAGGGCCCTGAGCTGAGGGGGCAGAGCTGTAGAGGGGGCTGCCAGGGCAACTGTCCATGAGCCCGACATTGACAGCCCCCCACCCCGAACAACAACTAGAGTAAGGGCATTCTTCGAGTGCCTATTGCCCAGGGCCCCCAAAGTCTCTAGAAGCGCCCCTGCTCAAATTGTTTCACTTGCCCATTTTTCCTGCTTCCAACACATCAACTGTGATCACAAAGTGCTCAGCAGTGGCCGAACATATCGACGATGAAGATGTAATCAGTGTCATTCACTTCATCTGTCGGTGGTCTAGTGTTATGCTTGATCTGTGTAAAAGAAATCCAAAGTGCATTCAATTATAGTATGCACTTAATCAGCATTGTCAGCTTGTGATTGACAACTGAACTGTGGAATCCTACATTGACCTATGACCTTTTCGACACTTGTCCCCTTTTATAAGCGGATGTGACCTTGCTGTGTCGCAGTTCAGGTTACACCCGGCTAAGCGTGAGCTGCTCTACCGGATGGCGACTCAAACTGTAAAGCCGTCATTTATAATTAAAGAATGTCGTGATGAAATAGTGATGGGACCTGTGCTGTAGCTTTGGAACGAACGCCGGTTCGTCGGTTGTCTTCTCTCCACCCGTTCTGACAAAAAGTCAGCGACAAATGAGACTGACACGTGCAACGTGATGCAATGCAGCGGCTCCAACCGACATTCATCTTAATTTCCCATTTGTGGGCAGACGTGTTGACTCATGGGTTAAAACAGACTTTCAGGGAGGCGGGGGCTGACACGGACCCTCGGCATTGTGCTCTCAATGGCTCTTCTGTGGGTTACTGAAAGCTTAGGCACTTCATAACATGCATACTGACAAATATTTCATACATGATAAATGCCCTCTGTGCAAATACAATAAAGTCCAAGACAGATTTAATCAACAGCAACAAGAACACCTCAGATATAAACTAATGGCTGAGACAGGCACAGCAAACAGGTGCGACTTATGAGCGGAAGCGATGGAGTCTGGCCGTAATACTTCGTACATGAGCCTGAGACGCCCGTTTTTCATCTTTCTGTGTCCGTGTGTGCGTACATTTGGTTACCGGGGGAGAGGACATGCTGTGGCAATAGCACATAATCAAGCATGGCTGCTACTGGGAAGGCTACAGATTGTCTGAGTGAATGTCCCGTGAATATACTCAGATGCTAAAATGTCAAGCAAAGTACAAGTCCATCCTGTAAGAAAGTCAGAATTCTTTATAAAATATAGTTATTGTACAAAACCGCCTGTGCAGCCCCCCCTCATCCTGCCTGTTTTAATGTGATTTAAAGGGACACTCACACACATATGTGATTATGATGATGATTATTTTTTTGTTTGAGAGAGGCCACATTGACTGCTCTACAGAATTTGACATGCCTGGAGTGTCCCATTAAATATGTTGCATCACATCAGGTTGACCTGGCAATTTAATTTAACCACCAAGGAGTCACGGTACCACTCTTGACTTGATCTAAACAGACCCACACACTCGCGCCTTATGCAGCACGTCTGCAAACTTATCACATAACAGCTGGTGTGATAAATGTATCTCACTAAAAGCGCGATGGAAATTCCTTGATATCGTTTTAGGCCTCCAGCTGCTGCGATCTGGGAACACAACCAGTCAGATGATAATTTAAACCGGCGGAGGAAGAAGGTGACATCTCCCTGCGAAATCTGATGGATATTTAACATAGAAGAGATCAGATTTTACTCCTCATCCTCTAAATGGGCCTGCGGTGACTCCGCCCACTAAAACCACCACCACCACCTGTCTGTTGTGTGTGTTCACCCATCTGACTTCATCAGCAATGTTCCCACATCTCATCAATTAGACTCCAAAAGTGAAACCAGACGCTGTGAGAAACCTGAACGGCTGATTGTGTTCCTGTTTTCGCATTTCACGGTAATTTGTCTCCGTATGGCGCCACGGTGGTTTTAGTTCCAGCTTCCAATCGTGTGGAAACTGTGAAAACACGGCCCGTTTGGATAATCCCAGAGCTTCTCTTCTTCGCCCTCGTCTACGGCTGATTCCTCGGCGGGTAAAGGGAAAGTGCGGTCGGTTGGCCTCCTGATGGTCAGTTTTGACTGATTGTCTGTGATCGTCCGACAGGAATGTAAGGCAGCTTCGGGGGTCCTGAAGACATCTCTACGTAGGTAAAAAAAAAAGAAAGAAAAAGTTTTATGTGCTTTATTCTCAACTGGTGACCGCTCCATCAACAACAGGCAGGATGCCGCCGACCGTCCGCTGTGTCACTGTCTATGTGTGGCGGACATGGTCATGTTTTGAAGAGTTCTTTAACACAAAAAAATGCACACACAGTTCGAAACCTCTTCACCACAGTCGATAGTCGGGATGTCCTTGTCGTGTTCTTTGACCCAAATCCTGATCCAGGATCCTTCATATGGAGGAGCTGCTGAGAGATACACAGTCCCTACTGCTACACAAACACAAAGGCAATTTAACTACACACGTTACACAAAATAAGTGTATTTTTAGATAATTCCTCAACCACAAGGCATTTGATAATAATAATGAACTGGACCAAAATGGCATTAAAATATCTTTGGCCTCTCAGTAAATGACAGAAGGGGTCCAAGTAGCATCTCTGAAAACCTTCTCTGACTGGAGACCTTTGACCCTTTTTTCCCTACACCACACACGCACGCACGCACACACACACGCACGCAAAGCCCTTCAGTCGTCCAGGTGCTGCTCCTCCCATGTGGAGGTGGGGATGGCGCTGTAAGGGTCCATGATGACCTTGGCGCAGCGGATGATCATGGCCACCAGCAGCAGGCAGAGGAAGGCGATGCAGGCCAGAGTCAGGCCCTGGTCCACGTCCACGAAGGCTGGCTCCGCCGTGCCCTCCACCTCCATGGCTGCTGTGGTGGTCTGCTGCTCCTGCTGCTTCTGCTGCTGCTGCTGCGGTCCTCAGCCACACCCACGTAGCGAACATCTACCATCCTGAAAACCCAGCTGGAGAGGAAGAGGAGGAGAGTAGGGTTGTTCAGGACAGAGAGAGGCGGAAGAATAGGATTAACACAATGACATCAGCAAAAGAAAAAAAGGGAACAAAAACCTCCACATAATGCCACATTTTTACTGGAAGTTTTGTGAATCTTTTGCGAATGTGATCCTCAGGTTTCTAAAAACAGTAAGAGTACACCAGCCGTCTTTTGTAACTATTCTGCTGCCTCCATTTTTCTCCCTCTCTCTCTTTGCAGCTCCTCACTCTGGAATAGCTCCAGGTCTTTGCTTTGAAAGTTGTGCGAGTGCCGGATTTAAGTCTGTGTGTTTAGAGTACTTTGAAATCGCATTCACATAAGTCTGCTTCTGCCAAATTCGCAACACCGTTTAATCTCTGAACACAATTGTGACAGAAAATAGAAGATGCTTTCAGTAAAGTGAAGATGCTTTGATTTTCATTACTTTATTCCCCCCCCCCACCTTGTGCCAAAATAGTTCAAATGAGAAGCAGTTCCATCAGCCAGGTTTATATTCAACACAAACATGCCGAATCAGATGCAGTTTAAGTCGAGTCGGATGCAAACACACGCATGACCTTTCATCAGGGCGTTACAAGACGTTTATGCATAATCACACTCCTCCGCTGAGCACACACACACACACACACGTTTACAGTAGAATAAAGAGCAGAATCAGCAGCCAAGAAGTCAAAATCCGAGCCAAGTAGGACTTCAAAAATTTTCTGAAACATGCGCTCCCTTTGCACCGCCGGCTGCTGAAACAATGGCCGAGTGTCTCTGCGGATGAGGAGGGGGAGGACAGTGGGACGCCTGTGTGAGACGCTGATCTGACATTATGGAGCACCATCAACATTCAGAGCGCATGCAAGCGTAGAAAAGCTGAGGTATTATGCTCTTGTTGTTTCATGGTGATTTGTCTTGACCAGAGAGTTCCATAAATCCATCCTCTGCTGTGCACAGATAAGCTGCATTAGCCTGAACTGGAGGAGAGGAGGAAGCGGCAGCGCAGGAGCTTCCTACGACTTTGTCCCCTCGCTGCGCCCTGAATGACAAAGAAATAAATTTTTAAAAAGAAAAGGAAAAAAAGAAAACAATGTCTGGAGCGTGGCGCGGATTAACCCGTGGAGGGAACCACCTTCAGCACCGCTTTAATGAACATTGATTTATGAGTGAGGTACATGATGTCACCACACTCTCTGTTTTCATCTACTCAATGAAGCATGGAATATGAGGTGTTAAGTCCATAAGAAAGCTCAAGCTAAGGTCGACAAAGGCACAAATGCTTGCCGTACGTCCCAGTCCCTCCTGTTCTCGGAGAGATATTTCTGTCCACGGTGGGCTGACTGGCCGGCGCTTTCTGTTTCACAGTGGCACAAATCAATGGGAAAAAAATAAAAGTCGCACAGGGGTGATGGAGCGGCTGGCGGACTGAAGGTTTTGCTGTGATTTCCTCTGGCAAAGAGGGCTTTTTTACAAAATGTCGATAAGCAGTGTCCCGCCTGTGTGCATTGTGAAATATGAAAGTAATAAAGATCAGTTGAAAATCTAAAATATAATGAACTTAGAGCTGAAACATCTTGATTGTGAATTATTAATATGGTTTAGTTTCAATGTAATAGAAGTCATTATGCAGCTTCTTTGGAACTCAGATTCAAATTATAAGGATAAAAGACATCCGTGCAGTGATTTACGTCTACCAATGTGTTCTTCTGTATACATTATTTAAAGTAATACTGAAGTAAAGCATGCAGTATGAAGTGAGTAAAGGGATTTTGAAAATCTGGCATGTGTTGAATTGATGGCCATACATTCTTCCACACTGTCTCTCCTTTATTACTACGGGTACTTTTATTGTTTATTGTATGTACGTATGTCCACATATGTGCAAGTGAGTGTGTATGTTGCTTGTGTGTTGGGACCCCAGGAGGGGCTATGTGGCTAAGGCTTAAGAAGAAAGAAGATAATTAATGCCTGCATTTATCAAATGTGCTCCATACACACTATTAATATAGATAAAAAAAAACCTTTTGAAATCAGTCATTTAACACATCTGTCACTGTTGGAGAAACGGGTCCATGGTGCAACACAATTACAGAAGAAACTTTCCCCACACTTCCTAAGTCATAAAAGTATGCACACACGAAAAAAGGAACCATAAGAGTAATGGAGCTGCTCTTTTCAGCACGCGGCGATCAGTGGTAATGGGACTTCTATGGACTTTTAATTATCCTGATGAATGGGCTTCATGATGCCGGCGTTCCACGAATCACTGGCCGCAAAGAAGACGTGGAGCTGTTTGAAGACTTTTATGCAGGAGCTGGAAGGGCTCATAGATCTCTAACAGAGGGATTTACAGACGATTGCAAATAAATAGGCTTACTACATCATAAATGAATCAACAATTCTTCTTGAAATATACGCCAAACTATTGTAGTGACTCATATCATTTCCACTGCATTACATTTGAAGAAGCATTATTTACTAAACTGATCTGATTGTAAAGAGGAATGCAGTATTCCGATAATAACATCCAGTATTGATTACAGTTCTCAAACTATTAGTGACTTTTTAGTTTTGTCTTTCCTCTAAAATGGGTTATGCTGTCAGAGTGAAATTACACTGAATCAGAGAATAGATCTCATGGCTTTGATTTGTTTGAAGTTCTTGGAGCCACTACCAGAAAAAGTTACAATAAGCGTGCAGATCTGATTTAATTATTTTCACTCCTATAGTTTCGTCGTGAGCGTTTGATTGTTGGCTTTGTGAATTTGCTGATGCAAGAAACCAAACTGAGGTGGGAAGTTGCAATTTTGGTGGTGGGGACTCGGGATGGTGGGGGGAGAAAAGGGAGAGGAAGAGGAGAAAGTGGAGTGCTGTGCGCCAAGATAAATGCAGTACGCCGGCGTTATCACTTAAGCTGTAATACGCTGTGACACCCAACCAATAATTGACTGGAGTGATTAACAAGCTGCAATCATAGTAAGTACTTTACCGCAAACACACACACGCACACGTACAAAGTTGTATTTCTTTCCCTTACCAAATTTCCTTAACTAACCCTCTCTGACACCCTGTGCCATCATAACGCATGGAGGCTATTCTTTTTTAAAGTAGATCTGACACAAAATGCCCATTGGGGGTCTTTAAGCGGAGTTATCACTCACTTAAATGGTTGCCGGCTGTACACACACTTATATCTCAATGTTAGGGGCAGGGGCCTGTCCCGATTGAGGGCTTAGCCGCAGCCTAGGTGACATCCGAAAAAAGCTGAAGATGACAAAACAGGAGTGACTTTGTGGAATTGGGTTTTTACGGGTGGCTTTCAGCTGTGGCAAAGAGTCGGCTCGGGACAATAACCTGCTAAAGTGAACAAGAGAGAGAGGTGGTGGGTTTTGCCGCCGAGCAGGACAGCCATGCATCACCACGGCAATGAGGGTCAAGCTTAAAAAAAACGGAACTATCCTTTTAACTACACCAGGTCACCCTTAAATATGATTATTGATAGGCCGATGATTTGTATTTTGTCCCAATATTATGACAGATTTACGGCATTGTCTCCACTATAATAATATCCTGGATACACCACACACCCGCACACAAACACACACAGAGCAATAAAGAGTTACTCTGGCAGTAGAGGACAAAAAGTGTGCCAGTCAGACACAGAGGCAGAGCTGGACTGTGAAAGTGCAGATCTGAAAAGCTTCCCTCAGTGTCACTTATTTAAGTAAAACCCACTTTATGAAAATAAAAACTTTAGGTCTGACCATTAGAACTCTGAAGATGAAGTCACTTTGTTTCTAAATAGTGCCATCGCGGCATTAATTTGGTGCAAGGATGCACTGGCGATGCATTACGCAGTGCTGGAGTGACATTTAGAGATAATGGGGATACTAATGGGGATGAGATGTCTACTAATCTTAAAACGTTTCAAAATTTGTCAAAAATACATAACCGATCTTGATTAATATCTATGTCCATTATGGATATTTAAATTCTATAGTGATTCCAATATTATTATTAGCAATGTCATTAGGATTATTATTATTGACAAATCAGAGGATTGTCTGAAAACTATTACTACTACTATAGGCCTACTACTACCAACAATAATAATATTACTATTAGCAACGTTATCATTATTATTAGGATTATTATCATTGGCAATTCATAATAAAAATAACATTGCTAATAGTAATATTATTATGCCTATTCTTGTCGAACACCAATATCGTCGTTGTGGTATTTGTTGCCTGTAAGTCCCACTTTTTTTCATCTGCAGAGCCTCTGACAGCTTTTCAACCTCAGAAAACATAATCAGTGGCTCAGTGAAATCAGAACAATAGTGATGTTTGCGTCACGCGGAGAATCTCTGTCCTCGAACTGCTGCCAGGACAACAGCGTACAAAGGCACTGACAATTATTTCCAAATAGATCAATTATGTTGTTTGGTTGTATGCCACAAAACAGCTAAAACAAAGAGGATTTTACTCTTTAATAAAGCAGTAAATTGTATAAATAAATAAATAAACACACCTGTTCCTGATACCATTCAACAGCTCCACAGCTTTTATCCGAATTTGATCACAAAGATGGCAAACTATTGTAACTTTAGAGCCCAGGTTTACCAAAAATCCAATAAGACGGGTGTTTCAGAGAGTGTTCCACTTCCCCTGAAATCTATTAAGACCTTAATAGCAGCAGATCTGCTGACGTGCAGTAAAAGTAACGCCATTATGTTAGTTTGTGGCTTCAATGAACTTGGTATATCAAAGCAAGGAAAGCGTAAACACCACTGACGCAGTTCTCTTAAAAATGCTGTAATGCACCTATTGATCTTGGATGGGGGTGGCGTGGGTGGGGGGGGGGGGTACAGTGTCCACACATCCACTTGCACGCTCATCCACTCTGAAGGAAATCAGTTGGCTCCATCATGAGGGAACTGCTGCTTCTATTTGTTCTGTTTCCGTCTTCCCGTTTTTTTCTCTTTTTTTAGAGAGAAAATCAGTCTCCAGTTGCTGTTCTTTGAATAACACTGCCGTTTTAAAGTTCCACTGAATTGTCTGATGAGCAACGAAAATGGAATCGTTTTAAGAGTCCACAGAGCATGAAGCTTTATTATGCGGTAAGAAAGGTGCTTTTACAATCCTACGGGTGCCACAGTCGTCATCCCAGCCGCCCCGCCCCCCCCACCCCCCAAAACACACGCATCCCACCCTGTTGTTTGTCTCGTGATAGGGATGGGAGTCGCTGACGACGGCTCCCATTCATTACAGCCCATCTGCCAGCCAGGGGAAAGGAAGGGGAATAAAAAGGGGGGTGGGGGTGGCGACACAGGAAAGAAAGGCTTAGGAGGGAAAGATTGAAAAATAAGTGAAAAGCAGGGAGAGGAAACATACGAAATACGTTCCGTCCCGCTCGGAATACTGACGAGAAGAGGCCAAGGATGTCGGACTTGACTGACGGACACAAAGTGATCTCTGCTGAAGGTTGATATTATGCAGGAGACACGATTGTGAAGCCTCAAAAGCGTTTTTGTGTAGCCACGGAGTATTGAATATTTAATTTGAATTGATTTTTCAATGTTAAAACCAGTTATTTCACTCCCTGGTCGCACACTGCTTTTGTGTGTTTGTTATTTTGTTATTCAGGCCCTTGCTGACTCATTTGTTGCTCATTTACATGTTTGTTTGGTTTTTTTAAGACCAGTGCTCGACCAGGGTAGATTTCCTTCAGGCATTCTCCCAATCGCTCCCAACACTTGTTTTTTAGTTTCTGTGCACACACACACAAGCCAGGAGTCTTCAAGCTACTGCGTTAATGCTTGCTAATTAACAGCTGACGCACACTTTCAATTAATGATAATGACGATTTGTCTTTTAAGAGAACAGCTAAACCCATTGTTCATTGTTGTTCATTCAAAACTAATTTCATATTTTTAATCGCCGCACTTGTACTTAAAATATAGAGTATTGCCTAACCTGTTATCTCAAATTTCCAATATATTTGTTGTAATTCTAGACAAATGGATCAACTTGAGCGCTGAATTTTATTTTTCTGCAGTAGAGCAGAACTGCTTGTTCTTAATTTGAGCTCACAAAGTGTAGATGTAAATGAGAGAGCAGTCGGGCGGGTGTATGGCGTGAGACTGAGAACACATCTGTTGCCTTTGCCACGTTCACTGACTCTTCATTGTGTCGAGCGGAGCCAGATGGAAGGAGAGCCAAACCTTAAGTAGGACTGGAATCATACCCCCCCCCCCCCTTACTTTCTGTCCATGTTTGCTCTGCACTCCAGTTCGGCCTCTTCCCTCCGTCCCCTCCTCCACTCCCTCCACCCCCCCCGGCCGAACGGAGCTGAAGTGGTTACCGTGGAGGAAAATTACAAAGCTGGCCCTGTAATTCCCACACTCCGCTTCTCCAGTCCATCAGCAACACAGAGAGGCTAATAAACGTATGGGGAGGTTTGCTGAGAGTGCAGCGGGCCCCCGCGCGATCAACATCTGTCCAAAAGTGAAAATAAAAAACCCCTCCACGCTGCTCCAGGTGGGAGCTGAACTGGCTGAACTTGACTACAGGCTTCATCTGACCTCGTTTTTTACTGAACAGGACGGGTTCTTGAAGCTTTATTGCATCAAAATTCCTCTCAACTATATCTGGGCTCATGAATAGACGTAACACTGACCCTCTTCTCCTTATGAATCCGAACACAGCATGGCTCAGTACAGCAAGCTGGGAACTGGAGGTTTGCTGGTTTGTTGCCCAGGCTTGTTGAATTCACTTCAAAGCCACCTTGAGCAAGACACTGGACCCCAAACAGCTCCTGATGAGCAGTTTGGCAGCAAATATGACCCTCCAGTTTGGTAATGTGGCATTTTATAAAGAGCTTATTCTGTAAAATGTGTTTTGGAAATATTCTAATTCATACATCAAACTGTATTTGCAATTCAAACATGGCAAAAAAACCCCATATCTGACATCACACCACCATTATAGATTAATGCACCCAATGTGATGTTATTCCACTTCACTTCACCAGAAATGACTCAAGTTTTGGAAAGTGTAAACAAACCTGCAGCTGGCTTTTTTGGGGGTCTCCATTACCCAGAGCCATTTAACAAATGAATCATTTTGTGTTTGCACAGCTCGCCCCGCTGAACAGATTAACTGATTGTGTTTAAATACCAGCACGGGCGATTAATGCTCACGACTCTCAGCTCTCCGTCTGTTCTGCCGCAGCAACGGCAGCGACACAGCGCACACAGGATTTACTGGACGGGGAAACCTCAGTGGGCCAAAAATAAAATCCAAAAATGCTAATGTTCCACAACCGATGGGAGACAGGCCTTTCTGGTTCACAATTTGACTGTCAGGTTCTACAGTACCAAGGAATAAACTGGGGAAGGATGCTGACAACATTTCTGTCCATGTATTATTAATTAGTCAACCTTTTTAACATCAAAATTCACAACAAAAGACAGCTTAATATGATCTGGAGCTGGAAAATGATGGTTCATGTTGGTTGCTTGTTATGGAAAGTCTAAAAAATGTGCCAACCCTGATTCTGCTGATCTGACCACCACCTGCTTTGAAAGGTTCTCAAAGGAAAAAAACAAAACGAGCTCCTGTTTTCGTCACTACCTTATGACAACACGACAAGACACCCAGAGAGTCAGTGTGCAGAGGTCCAACAGCATTCCCCTGGGCAGGGAAAAAAATAAACTGCTCCCACTTTTTTTGCCTCAGGAAATGGCCTACAAAGAGCTATGTGGTACAACAACTTTGCTGAACTAACGTTCTGTTTGACCCAGTCCGACTCCTGGCATCATTAAACACACAGAGAAAAGACAGAGAGGGAGCATAGAAAATAATAGCACCATATTTGTTGGGGGCACAACCACAGGTTAGGACTCATGGAGCTTCTATAAAACTCAATGAAAGGAATAAAAGGATCCCTTATTACATTTATATTGGTTTATTCTAAAATGTATGGGTTATGTTTAAATTATGTTTTGTATTATATATATAGTTTCAATAAGAAGGATTTGCTCATTTGTCGAGGGTAAGAAAAACGCTCGGCAAGTAAATTTAGCAAAAGTTTTGAAAAAATTGTTGGTCTAGTAGTAATAGTAGTAGTAGTAATAGTTTATAACATATACGTCTTATTCAACCTGTTTTGGGACTTTGCTTAGTATTTATCGTTTTCAGATTTTCAGAGATTATAATTTAATTAGATGCTATCTGACTGTAGGTGACTAGAAAACCTGTGGAGGATCACTTTTTGGAAAGCCCAACTGCCACTCAAGACCTCAAGCCAACGGAGCATATTAACAAAGAGGAAGCTCCTATGTTCTGTCCAAAGCTTAACACCATTCATAATAGCAAGTGACTTGAGCCTTGAGCCAGCTCTCACTAGTAGTGATCAATCATCCAGAAACAAACAGGAGACGGAGAGATGGGACAGCATGCCACACACACTCCATCAGTAGAACTCAGCACCGCAGAAACAATTTCCATTTTTTGTCCTGTATGGAGGGATGTGCCTCCTTATTCTGAGAGATGCTCTTTTTATCAGATGATACACCAAAGCTCCAATACCCTCCCATTAAACAATCAACTGCTTGTAATTACTGTTGGAAACCAAAACAATATCACAGGTTTACATTAGAGAGAGCGTCTTTTTGGATTAAAATCAATTCGTACAACAATAGGTTCAGTCCCAGACTAGTACATTTATAGGCAGAGGCACAAAGGGTGATTTTGGGGCCAACGATGACCCAACCAATGGAAAGCATCTCATTGCTCTTATCTTTCATGAAGTCAGCAGTAGGTAGACGATACACACTGATGGGGTTTTATTGACATAGGATAGGTACTCGTGCTTTATGCAACCTCATGCAATACATTGAGGCCAGACTGTACAAAGCGCTGTAGGACAACCAAGGCAGCATAATAAAACACATGTGAAACCCATCAGGGTGGGGCAGGCAATCTCAAAAAACACAAAGACGGGAAATGGATCTGACAGTGACGCAAGGAAGACCTGGTTGGACTCCTCTGGGATCGTGGACAGAGCTGGGTTGAGAAGTCGCACACTCAGAATGTAGGTGGGGATCATCGCTGTGGCCTCTAAATGCAAATAGAAATGCAGCTCTACCCGTGTTTATTTTCCCTCTGTGCCCATCTCATTATTCCCAGAGTCGCCGGGGAAAATGCAAAATGGAAACTTCAAAGGGAACACCGAAATTCTCATTCTTACTGCTCTCACTCAACAACCGTGTGATAACAGAGACCCAAGACAGCCATGGTGGTTGGATACACACAAACTTTGTTAAAATCGCAACATCATAGAACAATTGAGTATGGAATCAGAAATCCCAAATCATGCAAATTTGACAAACTTGATGTGTACTTGACAGTGGATCAATACCAGCATGAAGAGATGAGAGCCGAAATGATATTTTGCATATTAATGCTTATAAAGGCAAGATGAAAGACGTCGGTTGCGGTCGGACAGCTCCTTCACAGAGTCATACGTGAGCATATCAGTCTGAACCATGCTGAAGAACTTTGGTGCATTGGGAAGCAGGGGCGATAACAAGTTGAAAGGAGGAAATATGATCAAAGCATCACAGTGACTGCACTGATTGGAGGATTTTCCATTACAGTGTGCATTTTGTGTTGTGCGATGCTCAAATTTCAACTTCAACAAAATCACCGGTATGATTGTCTCATGGCTGGGTCGGTGTCTTGGCGGTGTTTGGTTTCTCAATTAGCTCTGTCTTCTACGTTGTATGAGAGTTGTAGTACTCAAGACTGGTTTAACAGAAGGTCATGGTCTCAGACACAAAGGCAGTTACGTTCTGTGTCATCTGTCTCAGACTGAGTGGACCAGTGGAAACCACCATTGGCAGACCTTTAGACCCTGCCTTGATTTTGAAATTAACAAATAACTTCAAATCATTGGTAGATCATCTGATTTCAGTCAACTCAGAGGCCACATTCACCTGACAAATCCACAAAAACTATGGTCTTGGCAAAATCTCGGTTTGTGTGGTCTTGCCTCATACCTTCCTACTGTCTTCCTTCTCTACCTAACTTTGCCCTAAATTGTCTCACCTATCTTTTATTCCCACCTGCTTTTGACATTCTCTACTTTTTCTGACCCTTTGCTGCCTCAAAAGTGAAAAATGAGACCTGAGGTAACCCACTGCTTGCATCATCAGCTCTGTGATTGATTGTGCGCTGCTTTGAACGCAGCTCACAGCCATCAACTTCACAGTATTAAATAAGAAGCTGTGTTTTCACCTGAGACTACCGTTGTCTACGAGTCACCGAATCGACATGGTAATGGCTGGTAACCGTCTCGCCAAGCTAACTGCATTATGAAATTAAAAAGTACATCACGCCACCCCCCATCTTCCTCATCAGGAAACCTCCTGGAGTAAACTGAATGTGACCCTGTGCTTAACTTAACATTGATTTTTCTATTCAAGTATCATTCAGGAGCTCAGGGCAGTACTGATGGTGGTGATCATGTCTAAATAGGCCATTGATCCAGATGGAGTGACAAAGTGTGTCTGCCAGCTGTACTCTAAGCTATCACTCTCACCGCTGATCACCCTGGACATCCCTTCTCACCATGGGCAGGAAATCACTCTCACTGACAGCAGGCCGTTGTACCAGTGACCTGAGGCGTAAAGTGCCCCTTCCCAGCACAGAAACTGGCATCATTTCAGACCAGGTGTACATGGTGGTTGTCAGAGACCACCAGTGTGTAAGAAGCACTGCTGCACTTATGATGCACATTTCCCCTCCTCATAGCACTTTTTAAATGCCAATCCCAGACATTTGATTGTTTGCTGCAACCACCCTCATTAGTGTTTGACCTAAAATATCAACTTAGTCAAGTAAAAACTTACTTTTGAAGTCAGTTAAAAAAAACCCCAAAACAAAACAAAGCAAAAGCATTCAACAATGATTATGCCCTTTGCCACGAGTCCAGGTCCAGCCTGGGCTGATTCCTCAGCTGTTCTCCTCTGACCTCACGGCATGCAAAGCATGCAACCTTAATGATGTAGGAATCCAGCAGGGGTTTTACACATGCAAATTCAGAGTCATTTGGCAAATATGCAGAGTAAATCTTGTATTTGGGTCAGATGATGTCCAAACCAGTCAAAGGAGCACATGTGCCAAAGTCTGTGATTACTCAGAACCACCGTCTTCAACGTCACTCAGTGACAAATGTAAAAAATAATTGAGGACAAAATTCTTTCCTCTTACTATTTTGTTTAAACAAATGTGTTTCTGGCTGGTACGGTACAGATACAAATGGCAGACCTGCTTCCCAAATAGATAAATTGCATAATGCTAATTTTAAACTAATGAAACACACCAGTTTTTTATGTGATATGTCTGCACACTAAGACAAGCATTGCTCAGATTAGTATTTCATTTCTGCCAGAAGACCCCCCTCCCCGTACCGCACATCTTTAATCGTAAAAGATAATGTTTTTTTTTTTCTAAACTAACAAATTTGAAAGTGAAAACAAAACAAAACAAACAAAAAAACCCCATTTTCAATTCTCCCAACTGGAAGCAGAGACCTTGTGGATAATTCTGAGCAGCACCATTTACACCAGATTGAAATGATGTGTTTTTACCTCCACTGACATGTTGATAGATGGCGGATGGAAAATTTATTTTCAATGTAATGTTTTCTGGAAGAAGGATTTTCCCTTTACACACTCCTCGCTGGCCTCGCCACCGGCCCCCTCAACCAAGTTATTATGGGTTTTATTGTTTCTGTAATTTATTGATGGGAATTTGGACTGTGATGGAGTATAATGTTTCAAACGGAAGTGTGTGAGGTCTGCTTCTGCCAAGAATTGCAGTTTGACTCGCTTATGGAACATGTTTACTGCAACATACACAGCACAAAAAAACCTAAACAAAAATTGGGATTGCATGTTTTTGTGTGTATGTGGTAAATCTGTGTCAAATGTTCCACTTCATCACAGCGTCCTAATGAGCTTTCACTCCCATCACTTCATCTTCTTTTTCCTTTTTGGATTTCAAAGCCAGTCAGTGAGACGGCGAGGCCTCTGGTAAACCTCGTGCAGTCAGTCAAACACACTATCCATCTACATTGAGCCCAGGGGTTCAAATAAGTCACCATAGTCCATGAAAGTCAAAGGAGACAAAGTACGCTTAAAAAAAGGGAGGATGGGATTTTGCAGGAAAATACCGGCACTTTTAAGTCCCACTGAAATTCCTCCGTCGTTCATTTTTGCATGTTTTTAAATGCATACATACAAAAATCACAGACTCATGTGACCGTGTCACAAAAAATGGAAAGAAACGGATCAGATCTATCCAACGATATTTTCATTTACATGCCTTTTAAGGAGTTGCTGCCCACGATGTAGCCTGCAGCCTGCAGTGCTCTTTCCCCTCTCTACTGGTAGCTGGTTCAGAAAATTAAAATGCACAATAAAAAATGTCGACACTCATGTTTTTCCACAATTTCAACTTTTTCGATATTCAAATATTCAATAACTGAAATGAGACTTTGCATCAAATCTGTATTTCCTCCTTAAAATGTACTTGATTTTGCATGTGGATTCTTATAGGTTAAATATAATCTGAAAGTGTAAAAAAAAAAGAAAAAACTGCAAATCAGCAGGCTTCAAATATATGTAACATTTTGGGCATAGATACGTTTAAGAAAATACATATTAGCAATAAAGCGGTTATCAGGGTGTGTCTCATTAATTCCTTCTTTGTACATATATTTCTGTTAATTTTTTCCGTACACAGCTGCATGATATTACCTGTTAATCTCAATGACAATAATTGAAAAATCTCTAACATGTCATTTTTAGAGCCATGTCTAGAGAGAGGTCAACATCTACTTCTCTCTGCTCTCCTAACCTCCTATTTCAGCCATCAAATAAAGAATTATACGATGCAGGTGACGTCGTGGAGGCATTGGATGATATTTGATGACGCTGCACTCGGAAACTAAAGTGCATACTCAGCCATGATAAAGTTGACAGATTTAGAACGAACTGCTGCCGTTGCCTCAGTCGCATTTTTTTCTGCAGGTCAGTCCAGCTGTGCATAATCTTATATAATGTTATATCACATTGTGTTATTGTGTTGTTATTATTATTGTTTCAGTATTCTTCTTACTGGTGAGTCAGGTGAGCAATGTCTCTCGCCTGGGTTAAGCGCATAGTTGAGGTCGGTGTGTCAACCCATCGGAAGGCAAAACACCTCAGAACCGGCTCCATCCAAAAGCTCAAAAATCTCTCTGCCAAAGCTATAAAGCCTGTAAAAGAAGACCGGTTTCCATATTGGATTTCACCATAAGGCTGAAAAGAAACCAGCAAGATCAATGCATTTTGTTCGGCAGAAATTGTTCCAAAAAGACAAACTTCAAACCAAGACCCTCTACAATAGAACAGTGTTAAATATACATAACCGTCATCGGCAGCTCGAGACATCATTTATTATTCAAAGGAAACTAATCATTCCAGT
>CAESWR010000178.1:884801-910648 GCA_903171835.1 Mullus surmuletus | reverse complement strand
AAAAAAAAAAAAAAGTGATTTCGTCAAAGCAATCCCCAGTCTCTGATTTTTATGTTAATGTCTCTCTGTGGACGTGAGGACAATGTATGCAGAGGCACACACACAGACACACATCCACATCGAGCCATTTAAGAGGGGGCAAATAGCCTGGACAGCTTGATGCCATTTTAATCTCTATGTTAATGCTGCTGTTGATGTTGACAAAAGCTTTGTCCACACTGTTATGCTTCCATGTGACAGTGTTGGGACTGAAAGACATCTCTTTCTCAGCTAGGCATTTTAGCATCTTTTCAGAAATCATCTCCATCCATATCATATTAGATCGATATCGGTATCAGCCAATACTCCATGCTGCAATAATGGTATCGTATCGGAAGTGAGGAAGTTGTATCGGGACAGTCCTACCTATTGCAGGGCTGGGAGTCAAATCAGATGGTGACTGGAGTCTGAATGTTTGAACAACATTGAACTGTCTATTAGTTGCACATGTCTGCAGTAACGACAATGATAATGCAATATTATTCTCTGTCGTACATTTGAATGTCTGTTCTAAAAATTGATGACTGATTTGTTCTGATTAAAGGGCTATAAAATGTCTCCTTCCTTGTTCCTGTGGTGCGATAGAACCCTCAGCTCTTTAATGTGGAGTTCCGCACCGGTGGCCAAGTGAAGAAATGAGGCCATCGACGCAGACATCGGTCCCCTTGCAGCAGAATGACCCAAAGCGAGACAGAAAAATGTCCGCTGTGGCGTCACATACCTCCCCTGGACTTCTTTTTATTAGAGTCGTAACTGTTTTCTGTGGTTGCTTCTCAGAATGGACTTCGATGACGAGGACGGAGAGGGACCTAGCAAATTTTCAAGGTGAGGAAAGCAGAATCAGACGGCTCCGGTTCCGTCTAAGAACTCATGTCACGAAGACCATGCGTTTCCTGTTAGAGGGTATCAGCTGGTGTGTCAGCGAATTGGAAAATATACATATTCAAATCATTTTGGAGGTTTGCTGCACTCTTTTTAAATACATGAGTGCCCTGTACACTCCAGATGTTGTTTTTTCCCCCACATGTTAACTCAGTTTTGACTTTTCAACTTAAGTTGCTTTTTAATTGATTTTTCATAGCGATAAAGAGTTTAGATTTGTTTTAAAGAAACCTGCAGATACCCTATTTGTTACAATGACTGTTACGTGGCCACTTCATTGATCACATTTATTTTCTCCCATCAAAAACGCAGTACTTTGTTCTTTTTAATTTTGTTTTAAGCACAAGTCTTTCATGGCATCTCTACTGTCCATACTATATTATATTTTTCTCAACTTGTTTGTCTTTTTATTTCTCGTCATGCTGTGTAGTCTGTAACTCTGTAGGACGTGAGCGCTTTATTCCCAAGCTGGCAACACCACACCGCTTTCTGTTGAGTTGATTGGTGGCAGTGGAGAGGAGGCGCTGCTCTCTGCTGATCACAAGAGGAACTGCGCTCTTGATAATGGAGAGGGGAAATACCTGTGTGGAATCCTCATATCTATACTGTGAACTGTGCTGTTTTACAGCTACTGACTTTTGTGAAAGAGAAAGGAGATGGCAAAGTTTGTTTTTTTCATCTATTCTCAGGGTCATCATCTTGGCTAAATTTCCTTTCACTTAATCATTTTAGGACAGCAGTGAATCTATTCCCTCGTTCCTAATGTCCCTGTAGTTTAATGGCTATGGATGGATGGATGGATATGGATGAGTATTAAACTATCTAAGCGAGTTCTTATTTTGAGAGTTTTAGGAAATATTACTAATTTGTTTTTGTAATTTCAGTGTTTATCAAACTGTAGTCATATACTAATGTAAAATCTCGAAGAATATGAATCCACATTTTTTAAAAAGCATTCAAATGTGTCAGCGTCAGTCTATCAAAATCAACATTAATATTTAGTTGTGGGTGGATCTGGTTACAAGGTCAATATTGTAGCACATTCATCTCTCTGGATAAGAAAACTATCACCTCAGTTAACAACTTAAATATTTCTGTAGGCTTATCTAATCTTTTGAACCCAAAGGTTTAAATTGTGCTGATGTGTGTTGCTACCAGCTCCTTTGTTTCAATTTAAAAGTTTAACCATCGCACCTGCCATGTTTAAGATAAGTTATTTTCATGTTGTCACCATCTCACTCTTGGCCATCCACTCTCATGCACTAATGTGTGGCAAAAACTTTACATCAGGAAGGTGGGTGTATTTCATTTGGGTATATTTGCAGTGTTAAATAATTGTATTTTTTTTTCTCTCTCTTTTTCTTTTGGCAGGTATGATGATGATCAGATTCCTGGTGGGGATAAGGAGAGATATGCCAGGTAGGCCGAGCCAGCTAGGGCCACAGAGGATTTTCCCCTCACTTAGGGATCAGCAATCTGTAGACGCTGCACCTGTTCTGACCAAACATAACTCCAAAGAAATAAATCCAGACGTCAGGGTCTAAAAACAGGAAAGGTCGATATTGATATGAATATATAATTGCACCTATTTTTTGGTGGCATGCAAGTTAAATTACTGCAGTAAATTGCTGCATTGTTTGGAATAATGCTTGACAAGTATCGCATGGCAGCCCCATACCTGAAGTGTGTTGTGTGTCAGCAGCTTCCAAACAATGCTAATCTGTAAGCAGCTGTTAATTGGTGACTAATGGGTAAGAGCGGACCGCTTTGTGTATTAATACTTTGGCTTCTCTAAGCCTTGTTGGACTGCATCATGTACAAGCCGGTCCCAGGACGAAGACTAATGATGTGAATTGTTAATTCTTCCCCAGTGTATCGAGTCAAACAACGAGCCGCTCGGGGAAATGCAACAGCAACACACTGTAAACTTACTCTCTGCTTTTTCGTTTTTTTAACATTTGCACCCTATAGAAAATACACAATTCAGTACATTAATGATCAGATACTTTTGAGATTTAATTAATAGTAGATCACATAATAAAAAACAAAACTGGATTTCATTGAAATGATTATGCAGAAAGCTTCCTGGGGAAAACATCAGACTTAAGCACAGACATATTCATATTCATATTTATTCATTATATTCATATAAATCATTTTCAGTTCTGTTGTAACATTTTTTTTTTTACATTGCACCACTTGGGATTCATAAGCAGTACATCAAGACTTCACTTTCGCCATTGTATTGACAAATACTGATACATCGGCCAGCCCTGTGTGTAAGTCTGAAAAAGGTTCTATGAAGACTGTTTTTTGGGGGGTTTTTCTGCATAGCAAATTATTTTACTGGCAGCTACAGTCTTCAGTCTTCAGTGAAAGCCTGTTAAGGTACATAGTTGATCAGGGGTTTTTTTCTGTCTGTTTTGGAAACAATCAAGAGCCATCTGTTTACAGAGGACTGAGTGCCTAATTTCCAGAGGCCCGTACCAGCCTTTTTGGCACATACTCATTTTTCCCCTCTCACTCTTTGACAGAAATCTCCTTAATCCAGTTTCTCATTAACGAGCCAGCTGGCTGACCTATTCTACTATAAGAAATTAATTAATATTTCCTCAGAGGGAAACTCAAATCCAGAAATGCCGCTCAGGAAATGCACAGAGACTGATTTGTGAGAGTAAAGTAATTCCCCAATCATTACATCTGAGAGTAAAACAAAGGGAGAGGCTGGCTTGTGATTCTCAAGTCAAAACCCTCATCAAGCGTCTAACTCTTCTCTTTTTTTTTTTTTCATAGAGAGAACCACAGCGAGATTGAGCGGCGCCGGCGCAATAAAATGACCCAGTACATCACCGAGCTATCGGACATGGTCCCCACCTGCAGCGCACTGGCCCGGAAACCTGACAAACTGACCATTTTGCGCATGGCGGTGTCCCATATGAAATCCATGAGGGGCACTGGCAACACGTCCACCGACGGCGCCTACAAGCCCTCCTTTCTCACCGAGCAGGTACTGTCGAGGTCAAGGTGTCTTCATTTATACTCGCAGGTGGATTTGTTTTGCTGAAGCCGGAAAGAGGATATCTACATTGTACACACTGACCATCAGACAACAGGAAGAGTGCAAAAAACAGCACAAAACAAAAACATGGGTGTAGACTTATTAGGTTCCCTGATTAGAATTTAAAAAAAATTAAAAAATGTATAATATATGAAAACATATTAAGAGATGCAAAGAGTAATTTAAGACCAGGTTGGCCCTAACAAAGAGTCCAAAACTGCACTAAAAGTGTTAGAGAGAGCCACTGTGATTGACAAAATTGGCGTCCCACTGGTCTCTTGTCACGGCCCACTGCTGTTCAAGCCAATATATGTAGAAATTTGTGTTAACACAAGCCAGTTGTTGTTATGCTGCTCTCTATTTTTCCAAACATGACCTTTCAAAAGCTCATTAAAGTGTCTGAAAGACTGTCAACATGTCGAAAACTTGACCTGTCGACAGTTTGTTCGATGATGCACATGTTTACCTCGTAATAAACAAAAAAAACAACTTTTTCCTGTTGTGGAACTGCATTATTGAACTTTCCAACGAGACACTGAAAAAAGGCTCTCTGTTCCGAAGTTACATTTGTAAGAGTGGTTAGTGACGCACCCACAGCCTGATGATTATATACATTGACAATGGAGGGCCTGGCTGGGGTGTAATTATGCAGTGATTTATGGGCTGTTTTATCATTTAGCAAGTTTCAGTTTTCCTTTTTTTAGAGATGAAAAACACAGGTGGTTAGAAGTAAAAGAACAAAGTACTCATACAATTCTAAACGGTTTCACATCTGTTTTGGATCATTTCGGGTACATACCTGTGTGTCCACACTTCTGGATTAACGTGGTTCTCTGCTGTTCCTCCACAGGAACTGAAGCACCTGATTTTGGAAGCGGCCGACGGCTTCCTCTTTGTCGTGGCGGCGGAGACGGGTCGGGTGATCTATGTGTCGGACTCGGTGACGCCAGTGCTGAACCACCCCCAGTCCGAGTGGTTTGGCAGCACCCTGTATGAACAGGTCCACCCCGACGATGTGGACAAGCTGAGAGAGCAGCTGAGCACCTCAGAAAACTCCATGACCGGTACGTGAAATTGTGCCGATTATGATTTATGCCGAGATTTATATAGATTTTGATCGTTCTGACTTGAAAACCGAAAATGAACCTATACAAACATATTTGCCCCATTGGTAATAGACCCATAACACATTACAAAATAGGAATTTAATGAAAATAGGTCATTTCAGTTGTGTGTATTCAGTAATTTTAAACTCTTCCAAAATGCTTAAACTCCACGGGAATGTTTCTACCACAATTCATGTCAACAGATTTGAAGAACTGTCGTCTGTAATGATGCTGTGAATGGTTAAGTGACACTAACTCACATGCAGCCATCCAGGGCGAGAGACTGTGCATGCTTTCATTATCATTCCAGATTTCATTGGCACACATATATTTCTTGTGTTTTCCTCATAATATCATAACCGCTTTAACATTTTCTAATTCTAGCCAGCTGTCCCGCTGTGATAATCAGCCTGTTGGTGAAAGGGATCCGTCATTCTTGCTTTAAGCATTGAGGGCAAACTATCTCTTATCTCACATGTGTCATTTTCTGCAGACACTTGGGTAATATTAGCAGAGGGAAAGCATCCCGGTTTGCGATGACAAATCACGAGTTACCCACAGTCAATGACGTGTGGGGAAATTAGCACTGGCACTCATACCAGTTGACAGGAAGCAAAATTACCTATTAAGACAATCTGTTGGCTGTTGTGTTTTCCAGTTCTTGAGAGGAGGTGACAGACTGTCATGTCTGACTTCAGAGGTGACAGCTCTCCCTATAGGAGCAAATCAGGAGCAACATTAATCATGGTCATAAATCATGACATATTACATATACAAAACATATTTTGACTGTACCTCATCTGTTCATCATTTGTGAGAATGGTTGGATGGGAGGTACTAGCGTCATTCGTTCAGTCATTTGATCTATCTATATAGCACCTTTAAAAACCCAACATTATAAAAATCACAAGCAATACGAAAACCGAACAGCATCTGAGACCAGAGGGGTCAATTAAAAGGTGTAAACATCCAAGGGAGCAAGGAATTGAAATACGGAGAAATAGATCCAGTAAGAGTAGAGGCAGTAAAACAAATTTGTGTAAATAGCCACATGCAAGGCTGATAGAATTTACAATTCTATCTTGTGATTGTTTTGAAGTCAAACCAAGAATTACACTAATTTGAAGCCACCAGTGCTCTAATGATCCCGAGAATCTTGTGAAGAAATGTGCAGTATTACATAGATGAGCCATGGTGAGAGGATTTTTTCCCTGTCGAAGGCCATCATCAAAAGACTTTTTGTGATAGATGATAGTTAATCATGATGAAAGGTTATGTAACCTCACCTGCTTTCCTGTTGTCAGGTGAGTTTTCGTTTGTGTTTGCTTCACCCTGTATTTGAACTTATTGTCTTACTACTGCCTTATTCCAAATTCACATTGTGGCATCAAACTCTGAGGCTGAGAATCCAGAAATGTCCACAGTGCTCACTAGAGGGCATTATTGTCATTTCGAATCTCTCCCCTTGTGGAACTCTGAGAGTTTCCAAGGCATCTTGGGCTTGAATTAGCGTCCGTCTCTGTGTCCATCTGACCCCAGAGGGCCTCCAACAAACACGCCGAACGCACAGCAGGGCAGTGAAATCATCAAAACAGAGCCATTTCCATGAAGAGCTGTGACAGATGAAAATGCGCACATACGCTGCCTTTGAAGTCGCTGCATTTCTCAGAGTTGGATTTCATTCAGTGAAGTCAGTGGAACTAAAGCAGCATGTTTTGGAGGCTCCCCCTCTCCTGCTTTTTGCTGTTTGAACTTTGTTGTATGCCCGTAGCTGGACTGTGTATTTTCCAGCTTGCTGACGTGGAAAGCTTAAATAACATTAAGCAGCTACAGGTGGAACAAGTGATTGTTTCCTGCACGGCAGTTTGGGCTGCCTGCCTGTTATAGTGGGAATAATAAGTGATCCATTTCTCACTTTGGAGTCTTTTTCATCTGCACTGTCTCTCAACCCTCCCTGACCATTGATTTGGATGCAATAGACATTCGTCTGGAATTCCTTTGGCTGATGAGGACCCACAGTATTTCCTATTAAGGCTGCCAAATTGCGACCTCTCATCTGGTTTGAGAAAGACAGTCCGGACTAATCTCCGACGCTAACTGTCGGCGAACTCTGAACAGTTGCAGATATGCAGCGCTGCGCCAACTGTCCCACATTCATAGGATATGCATAGCGAAAATGACTAATTTACTGTGCATATTAGCCCTACTGCTGTTTAATTTCTCTCGACTCAGAGCCACATATCAGAAATATCAGAGGGATAGAGAGTAGATCAGAGGCCTTTCAGGTTGTTACGAGTCTGTTTCCCCCAATGAATGGTTTCCACCATCTACGTCCAAATTTGAATGAACCTTTCTATGCCTTCCCGGTGGTATCATTGGGTAATTGAATTGTAAAATTGTAAAAAACAAACATACAAAAGTAATCATGGGTTTAAATAATGTTGAAATTGTGGCTGTTGTACTTGAACTCATGCACCAATCCCCTTAAAAATGTGTCTTTAATGGCAAGTTTCACCGTGCAAAAAGAAGTTTGTGCACTTTTGCAGCTTGTTTTCATCTCTTCAGTGGGGGAATTTATTATTTTCTTGTACCTCTTTGTGTACCTCTTTTCCATTTACAAGTATGAGGTGGAAACTCGTATCCTCTTTCACCACGAAAATCACTGAAAAAGGACTTTTTGAGCAAAGCAGCACATGACTCGTTCCAGCACATTTTCACTCTCCATTCTTGGGCGAGGGCGGACAACACGGAAAACCCATGTCAGACAGGAAGCGGGCTGTTTGATGTGCTGTCGGTCCCAGCTGCCCCCTCAGTTCTCGCTTGTCCAAAACCATCTAAACATATACATGCTGATGGAGAGTTGATATTGAAAGAAATATTAGAAAGGAATAATAGAAGTATGATGGGATGCTCATGTTTTGGGTTTTTCTCTACAATCACATTGTACTGAACGTATCATCTGTCTGAATATCAAAATGTTGGACTTCCTGTCGGATAACGGGAACGCTGACCTTTCTTTTTGGCTGAAACTTCATTACAACCGAAAGAAATATTGTTGCTGTCAGGAAATTATCATGGGGGATGAGTTGAAGGTTCATGAATTCCCTTCTGGATAAACAACATTCCTGCCCCATAAGAGCAGATGTATCTATAGGCAGATGTTTCATCATACAATGTTTGGGAAAAATGTGTAGGAATGCTGACAGAGGAGTGGAAGAGAAGGTGGAATGAAAAGTGGACATTGCAGCATTTTGCTAGACACGAAGGTAACGAGACTGCTCTTTAAATGACCAGATGGCTTTGGAAGCCCAAGTGGTTTCATGTTTACTTAGATTTTAATTGTCATTCAAACTCTGAAGTGCCTCAAAACTCAGTTAAAAGACAAAGAGGGTTAAAGGCAGCAAGTTCTTTGTAGTTGCATATTTGAAGATGAACTAGAAATCCTGTTTTTATCTCTTTTAGATGACCCCTATGGTCTGGCTGTGCTCCAATTTAAGTATATTCAGTTCCTCTCCAGAGCATATTTATGGTCTTCTGTCATTCTGCCATTCGATGGGTGAATCTGGTATATTATCGCTTAATGGGAGCTGTGATAGTGATGGAGGTGACGGGTAGCCCTCAAATACTGTATTTCAGGTCAGGTTAAACTTTATTGTCCACTGAAATTGTCCACTCAAGGAAATTCGTTTTGGACAGCAGTTGCTATGCAACATCTATACATCACATACATCCAATGACAAACAGGTTCTCGTGCCATGGATCGTAAAGTCACTTCATACCCATAGATGGATTAAGTTATAAATTTAGATACTATCATTCAGAATAGCTCATGGTTAACAAAGTGACCTAGTAAAATGAATAATATATGCGGAGAAGCTAGTATTTATTTGAATGAATCACAGCAGTCCACACCCCTGGATATGACACACCCACCATCTAATAAATATCCCCTCAGTGTAAAATTGCTTCTGCTTATCCCTGTTTCATACATCACACAGTAGAGGCTCGACTTTCCAAAAGGCAATTTCAGTTCATCTTGCATGTCATCCCTACTGTGATGGTCGCGGCCAGTGTTCATGCTTGGATAAAGATGGTGTAGTCGACTGAAGACGACGTAACGTCAACATAAGGACCCGAGTCTCAGTAAATCGCATTAGCTCTCCTGCTAAACTTCGAAAATTGAAAACCTCTTGATCAGCTCACGCACCTCGACTTATCGAATCAACCAGGAAACAGACGTTCGCTGTCCTTGGTCCTGAACATGTCATGCACAGTCACAGATACTGAGGTCTAAATATGGGGGAAAAAAAAAAAAGGTGTACAGGTTGGAAATGCTATACATAACTCGATAGTCTCCATAAGCTATCATGATGGGCTTTTTCAATGCTTTTACCACAGCGTCCCTCTGTGTGTCTAAAATAACAAATGCAGTTTAAATTCCGGCCCATCCACACAAGCAGGAAATACCCCCCGGATTTGTGGCTCACATTTTATTTTCGGTCATTTTCGATTGACTGAAGCAACTGCAATGTGAGGGATGCGTGTGTGAGAACGAGTAAGTGCCTGTTGTGATTGTGTCTGTGTTCTCCGGGGCAGACGTAATCCGGTCTGTTATGTATTTACCATGGTCATCAGGTCCTTTCCCCTCCGCCTGCATCTGCGTGAAAGAAACCCATCTCGGTCGCGTGTGAAGTTCCAGTCGGCCTCATATTTGCGAGATGCTGCAAATTCCTGCTCCATCTGGAAGGGATCAGTGCCGTTCTAATGATGATGGAGCCTGATTGTGCAGGTTGTAGTAACAAAACAGAACTGGAAGGGCACTCACCTTCCACTTTTCGTCGGTTGTGCGCGAGCTCTGCTTCAAATGCGCAACAGACGGCGCAAACCATGAGGTCAAGGACGTTCGTACTCTGGCGTCTTTTTTTTTTTTGAAGGGCAAAATGAAGGGCCAATTCATAACTGATGAACAGGCGTTAATACTAGCATGCCGACATAACAGCACGGTGCATTTATTCGAAAAAGTTTGAACCCAGGGCTCGCTGTGAAGTGTGTTTCGTGTCTCCAAGCCTCTCGTCGCTGGCAGCTGCAGAGATCAGCTGTCTCTTTGGGCCAGTGCAGGAATTTGTCCTCTCTCCATCCTAATCGCAGTGCCAGTAAAATAGAATTTGTTGTGGAAATGAATCTGCAGTTAGATCATGCAAATGGCACTTTGATGTTACTCGCAGTCTGACGAATGAGGCCGGTTCTCTAAGCTCAACATAGCGCTGCTGATATAGAGCAGTTTGTTTAAACGCTCCCGAGGGTTATAATGGTGCGTGTATGTGTGCCGAATCATGAATTAAATCTGACCGGACATTTTAATTATACCTGAGCAGAAAAAGGCCACCGTGGAACAAAGTGTTTCAGCGATGCCGACGTGGATAAGAGCAGAAACGATGAATTAGCAGAGTGTGCAAACAACCAGCTGTGAGGAAAGTTGCATTAATTTGCCATGAATACCACATGCGATCACATATGTGAAGCATTCACGCTCGGAGGTTGTACATGGGAATTCATCATGGATTTTTGCATAGTATTCATAGAAGTATTCTGTGAAAATGTTCCAAACCTTCACAATCCCCATGTGCATATATCTCACATTACACATGTGATCACTTTTTTTTTTTTTTTTTACTTGGGAATGTTACCAGAGTTTTGCCGGAATGGGTACTGTTATAACGTTCGACTTTTTAATAACATATTAGATAAACCATCGTTATGTTCATTGATCTTTGACCGTTCCATTTTTTTTTTGTCTTGACCAGATTTCTCTATGGTCATCAAAGGTCACTGCGGCCTCTCCAAACATATCTTGGCTCGTAACTCAAAACCTCATTTTCTGATTAATGAAAGAATTTCACATAAGTGTCAGCTCGGATAAAATGACAAAGAGATGACATTTTAAGATCTCAAAGGTCAACGGTCAAATGTGACACTGACAGGTTATGCATAAACCTTTTTTTTTTTTCTTAAGTTTCTTGTTTGGGCTGCTTTAACACTGCTTCGTTTTTACAGGACGTATCCTGGACCTGAAGACCGGGACGGTGAAGAAGGAGGGGCAACAGTCCTCCATGAGAATGTGTATGGGCTCCCGGCGTTCCTTCATCTGCCGCATGAGGTATGTAAAGTAAATTCAGGACACCATTATACCTAATTTTACAATATTTAACATTTAAGAAAACCTACAAATGTCAGGGGAAAAATTAGTCAGTGACCCAAAGCACGATGACGATGAGGGTGTTTTTGAATGAAAATCAAAACAATACAGAAAACCTTACACTGCAGAAATGGGATTTTTCTTTTTTTTGGTGGTGAATCATGAATCTTGCCAGTAAGAGGTTGAGATGAGGATTCCAGAAAATCAAATGATCTTTCATTGCTGAATCATGCTAAAATTATATTGAGCCTTTGATATGTAGTCATTGTCTGCTTTGTAGCAGCACACAGCACAGACAAATGCAGTCGTTCTTCATGGCCCAACAGACCCGCCCAACCCCCAACTTTTATCAGTCGCGGGCGACGACATTTAACGTAATCTGACTATTGGTCAACTCCAGCATCCAGTTTCCAAAAAAGCTGATGTAAAGGGACAGATGGCGTGCTGCAGTTCCTTGCCAAGCTCAAACTGTTCTGCTTCCAAAAGCATTTGAAACGACTGAAATAGAAATTTTAAAAACCGATAGCATTTGTGACAAAGTGAGCTCTTCTCAACCACGGAATCTTTTCTCCTGTCACCTACACAAGGTAAAACAAAAAACAACAAAACCTGCCGCAATATCTGTTTGTGCCAACTCGGGATCCAGGTTTGCGTCTTTCTAAGGTGCCAAGGCAGACAACCAAAGAAGATATATATTCTCGTTGACGTTGCATGAACGTGAGATACTAACGCATTTGCCAACATTGCTGGATTTGCTCCACTGGTGCGTTTTTATCCACTTTATTCCTCCCTAATTGTATTGTATCGTTAATTTTGTTTCTGCCCCGTCTGGCTGTCGTCTCTTTCCACATCCACCTGCACTTCTGCCAACCGCCTATGTGGAGCCTGACTTCAGTATGACAAAGTTTAGCTGAAGGAGACTATACTGTGTAGATCATGTGAGCAAAACACCTCTGAAAATCCCCCAGGGGATCACAACTCTGGTAAAATAACACTAAAATGATTTTCGGCCTGGTGTAAGTGAAAGATTAAACCTCGAGCTTTATATTGAGACCGCTTTAGGTTTTGGTAATGCTTCATCAGGCTCAGGTAGTGGTTACAACTGAGAAAATAAAACACTTCACATTTACTTTTTAACTGAAATCCTTTGCTGGTTTTAATGTTCGCCAGCAGACATTCTGCACAATGCTGCAATCTCGGGTTCCTTTGATTCTACATCGGCTACATCTCTGCATTTACAGGTGATGGTGAGCGAACAGGCCTCTTTAAATTGGAGTCAACCTTGTTTTCAAATGAAGTTATTACAAAATACTGATTTTAAGGTTTTTTTTACAAAATAGTCCTGTAGACTCTGTGGATTGGAGTTGCAACATTCAGCTGGTCTGAGTTTTTGCAATACCCTCTGTAAAACGAACCAAACCTTTTGAATAAAGTACTCCCCTCATCTCCTTCCCGCTAATCGGTTTCATTGTTCTCGTGAGTGCTTGGCGGCAGCTGTGATACATTTCCTTCTAAACACATTTCCATCAGAGCATTTACCTCGTCCTCACTCCATGTCGGAACTGTCAGACCGCGAGCCATAGCAAACACTAGCGAGGAGCCACACACATTTGTTTTGGTTTTGTTTACCCATAATGCCGCGAGTTCTGGCCCACTTCCTGCGTTCGGTTCACTTTGAACTGAGTTCACACCTCCCCAAACAAACCAAACTTTTCCCAGAGCTGGTGTGAGATGAGATTTATGTTTCGACCGCCCCTGACACGCTGACATCGAACCAGTTGATCAGCCAGACGGAAGTTGTCTGCCGACCTGTCAGGCCGACGGATGACTGACTTTTTGAGAAACATCCGTCATTCATGAGTTTAAAAAGGCACCTGTACTTTATCACTGACACGTCCTGGAGGTGATTAAGCCCACATATGCTTGACAACGGAGTTGTCGTGGTGTGACACTCGCCTCAAAGCTAGACAGCTGTGACATTACGCACACGCACACGCATCGTGCAGCATTATACCATGCAGCAATTGTACAATATATGACTCATACCTACTTTTTAAATTGAGATGCTCATGGATCCATAACCTATTTCACACAGCATGAACCTGGAGCCATGTGCCTTTTCATCCCACCGTAATTGCATTAATATCTCTGTTCCCCTGAGGGGGGCCGGTCACAAGACTGATGTTTCCATACTTCATACATAATTAGAGCCAGCAAGTTTGTGTTCTACTTTGGAATAATTATCACCATCTGTTAGATATCACTGCATCACCCTATAGGTTTGAACCTTTTACTTTTTTCCGCTGTCTTTGCTCATGTTCAACGTCAGGACGTTACAGATTGTGTCCCACAGCCCTCATTAATTCCTGGTTACAAACCACATTGGATCGGCTTCGGCTGCCCCGGTTGCTTGAAGGAACGCGTGCTTTGCTACTCAAACAATAACAGCCCTTCTCCCTGATTCCTCTCTGACACGTTATGGTTTGGTTAGTGTGTAGAGTTATCCGGGGCTCGCGATGTTTTGTCTGGATCCATCACAAAGCGCCTGCGAGTTTGCATGAGGAGCCACGGTGTGTTAAAGTGTCCGGAATGTTTTTTTGGAGCGGGATTTTCCTCTGTTCTGTTGCTATTCCAGGCTCTGCGTAATTCAAACAGCATGCCGCCGGGACCGTAGGAAAACAGTGAGACGCAACCACTTCTGTGACATCGGCATCAACATGGCCGGGAAGAGAGCACGGCTTGGTGTACAGGCTGGCTTTTCAGCATTATTAGATCCAGGCGTGGTTATGTAATGCTCGGCTTGGAGAGTGCCCTTTTTCACTGAAAAACACCCGTTGACTAAACCGTGGGCTAACGTGAAGCTCAGCTGAAGCCAAAGTCATCTTTTGTAACCTGCAGCCTACAAGAGGAATCTGCTTTTTTTTTATTCCTATCTCCACTTTGAATTGATTTCAGCTTTCTGTCAAAAGTTCAAAGGAAGCTTGTTGACAGGAAATATTTACTGCAATCCTGTGCAAAAAATGGGATTGTGAGAGTATTGTGGCAGCAGCACTCTAGTGGACCTGCAGCCCGATGTGACCCGAGGCTCAGAACGCAGTGTTTCTACCGAGGCTTTTGTTCTATTTTCAAGAGCTGCTCCAGCCCTGTTGGTCCTCAGCTGTCCTCACACTCTGCAGGTTGTTGATGCATCATTCAGACTGTCGGGGCTCATCTACGACTCTGCAGAAGAGAGCTGCCGTGGCCTGACACTCACTTGTCTGCCTCGGATGCTGTTGGACACAAAACCCTAAATTTGAGCAGGAAGCACAGCTTGAGTCGATGGCACTCACTAGGTAGTGTTACACAAATAGAATGTTTATCGCGGTTTTAGTGTCGCAGTATTTGGCTAATTTCAGGTCATGGTTTTTTTTGTCTTGCATACCTTTTTTACCTTTTTGCTACTAAGAATAATTGCTTCTACTTAGGGTTGCAAAATTCCATGAGTTTTCAAATTTGGAAACTTTCCATGGGAATTTTCAGAATTTAATGGGGATTTGGGGGAATTTATACGAACGGCATTGACCTAGTCATATCCATGTAGAAATATGAAACATTTTGGTTTGCTATAAGCAGACATGCATGTAAACATGTCTAATGCAATATTTTTAAATTACATTATTCGAGGAATTTCTCTTACTGGGTCTAACTGTCATGAATATAGGCATCAGTATTTGTCACAAGCAAACCTACATGCAAATATACCTAATACAACATTTATAAATGGTTTTAGAACTATGGAACTTTAATGGCTTCTTTCACAGAGCAACAAATACCATGACTGGTTCAGGACAGATTCCCTGTGTCCCCTCAGCACCCCAAAAAAAGTTTCAAAAATGTCCTCTTCTGTCCAAAAATTCTCTTCAGACCATACTATATACCCGTCAAGGACCTGCACCTCGTCGTCTTCGATGGCAGCAGAACCCTGAAAATGTCCAATATTCCCAAACTAAAATTCCCATAGAAATTTTCAGGAAATTTACTGGAAATTGTCCACCCCTTTGCAACCCTACCTCTACTACTACCACTCATAACAATAATAAACGAATGATAAATGAATACTTATTTTTCTCTGTGGAATTCTATTTGGTGACTATCACAGTTCGTTATCACACTTCGTTCTTCATTCTCATTCAAACACGGAACATAAATTAAAAGTTACTCAGGGACTTCATTCACCATGTGTATTCTATACACTCTGCTGTGCTGTACTTCAACATCAGTTTTCTTCATTATACTGCTAATTGCTGTCAAATGGTGAAAGGAAATAACTTCTGCGACTTGATTATCCTGGCAAAGTGACTCGTGCAACAGATTAGTTTCTTTGTTTGACAGCTTGCTGGTCTGTAATGTGTCACAGTTTGTGAAGTCGCCCATCACAGATTGTTAAGATAGCATTGTGCGACTTGCCCAATTTACTCTGACAAAAAAAACAAACTCCCATATGTGATGAGCTTTAAAACCCACAAAAACGCAGATTGTTTTCACAATTGAATAGCTACATAAATCAATCTGCCTTTTTTCTCCAGTTCTTTTGTGCTTTTCCATTTTTCACAGCCCTCGCTGCTTGAAACGAAGTGATGATAAATGCCTAGAGTGTCAACGGCAATTTTTTTCAGAAAAGGTCATATTGAATAATGGATGAAACCATGTGAATAGTACGGTGTTATGAAAGATGACATTTTTGACCAGAGTGGACCCTGTGTGACACAGGTGTGAACATTCCTGGTTATTGTTGGATACGTACCCCTGTGATTTGTGTTGAACGGTGACAACATCTTCTGTGTGTGTGTGCATTTTTGTGTGTGCAGGTGTGGCAGTGCTCCTCTGGATCACATTTCCCTAAACCGTCTGTCGAACATGAGGAAGAGATACAGGTACCACTACATTTTCTTTGTTTCCATTTTCATTTTCGTATTTTCCGATACTTTCCCTGAAATCTTCAGTCAGCCAATTCTAGTAACAAACTGTTTCAATTGGTCTTTTGTTAAATGCCATTTCCCAAGTTAATTAACATTTTTAAAGGTTTATTTGGCCTCCTAACTGCTTATTCGCTCCATCTATCGGCCTAACAGCAGTGATCCTTTTTCTTCCCCTGATTCGGTTAGAAGTTGAGTTCTGAATCTGTTGTGAAATAAATTTTAATAGATGGCAATTATTAATCATCACCCCAAACTTTTGGCCTGAACTCAAAAGCAGCTGGCTGAAGACAGTTCTCAGCAACAACTGAGTCATTTTCACAAATTGATATTCTTTTTCAGAAATCAGCAAGTATGTAATTTACATATAAAAATTGTGACACCTTTCGTGAACTACATGAATTCCAAATTAGACAAAAAGAATCTGACTGCAGTGCCAAACTTCTCCCTCCCCTGGGTGAATGCTTCACATCTCTTATCGTTACAGAACACATATGTTGTGCTTTTATGCTGATAAAGTAGGGCCTGGCTGTGTGTCAGCACCTTACATGTCCACGTGTGTGTGTTTGATGGACAGGAACGGGCTTGGACCGTCAAAAGAGGGCGAGGCCCAGTACTCCGTGGTCCACTGCACCGGCTACATCAAAGCCTGGCCGCCTGCAGGTACGCAAAACATTCTCGCCCACACACACTTTCCGCTCCATGCTGACGTCTCCAGCCCTGTTTAATCCAAACTTGACCTCGCCACGTGAGTCCGTACCCAGAGTTGGTTTGACCCGCTCTAATGGAAAGCAGCTGTAGGCTCCAGGCTCCTCAAGGCCCGTGGACTAGGACCTGGATTGAGCCACACTTCCATAAGAGGCTGTGTGGGTCTGGCAATCTCATCCACAGTGTTCGATTGGAGCAGAACTGCATTATTCAGAGAGGTTTTTTGTTTAGTTTTTCCGTCTTTGATAGTTTTTGACAAGAGACTTCCCGACCGCTCGGGCTCTGACACAGTGAAAGGTAAACACTTCATCTCTTTGTGAGTGTGACGGCGGCTGCACTGTCTCCCTCGGCTGATGAATTCCTCAGCTGACGGTACGGATGTCTTCCATGTGAAGCGTTCCTCTCATATCGGGAACTTCCCAGGAACTCCAGGTGTCGTTCCTCTGATTTAGCTTCTCCCTTCAAACCTTTCCCTAAGTAAGTGGAGTCGTAAAAGCTCAGCATGGCCAAAAGTTATTTACTTGCGTTTGAGCATTTTCGGCCCCGTTTTTTTGCGGTCATGCCGGCTCTGAAAATCACTTAATGTGGTGAAAAGCAACTGCTGGGCAGCTTCCACCACATTTGTTATGGAGGGAGACCGGATTGGATTTTGCAGTGCGAGTGGGAAGCGTAAGATGCCACCCGGCTAGGCTTGTGTGTTGTGATCCCATCCAGACCCTGAAATTATTTTGGAAGATATACTTTTGCGCATAGGAAAAATCTCATCTTTGCAGTTTGATATACCTACACACCAAGTAGGTTTCAAAAAATCTTTATTGTAAAAGTCTTACTAGCCACACATTGTAACACACTGAAGCAATGGACAACATGCTAACGACAAGCTACCAGCTGGAGCCAACACCCCTTCAAAGGTGGTGTGGGTGTGAGCCAATGGTCGGACAAATGAGCCGAGAAAATCAAGCCTGCAGCGGACACTACCCGCTCTGATGGCAGCGGGAATACAAAAATAGCATCTTGTGAAAGTCGCCAGCTTCTGGGAATCAGTCAAGAGGGACTATGGTCATGCCGTCGCTGCTTCACACTTTGGAAGCTGTACATGGCAACAAGCTCGTGTCTCATGTATTCTCACACCTCAGTTTTATAGCAGTGATCCAGTAAACAATTTATTTATTCTTTTACCTAGTTCTTTTTATTGAGTCTTTACAATTTACAGTTTACATTCAACATAGGTCGAACAAAACAAAAAACAGGACATTAAATCCCCTCGCATCCCATCCCATCCCAACCCCCTCACCCTTCCCCAGTCCCAGACATATAGTTCGACAGTATAAGATATCAAATTCAAAGTGCAAAATTCACATAGCCATACGGAGAAAAAAGAAGAAAAAAAAGACAGTAGGCAGGGGCAGAAGTTCACAGTGTTATATTATCTGCCTCCATATCTTCAACAAACATTAAGAAAGGCTGCCAAATATTATAAAACTTTTGTAGTAGAGCCCCTGATTGTGAATCTGATATTCTCCAGCTAGACATGGTACTTGACTTTCCTAATCCAGTGACTGTACGTTGGAGTTGTTGGGTCTTTCCATTTCAATAAGATTAGTCTCCTTTTCTATGTTAATAAAGAATCAAACAACTATTATCTATATAACGGTGCCAGGGAGTTGTGAGCTCCGACCGCATTCAAACTCCCTGTGTTTGTTGATATCTGAGCTTTCTTGTTCTGTTTTGGTGGCGGGTCCTGGCCCCGGCCTCGCGTTAGTGGCCGTGCATGTTGGGGGATGTGAGCCCCTCCCCTCATCTATAAACGGAGAGAGCGTTGGACGTGACTGAACACTACGAAAGCTGAGAACGTAGTGTATGCTAGAGCTGCGTAGTTGCCCATATCGTATTTAACACAATTTAATTTCTACTTGTCCAGATGAGTCATTTTTTCTCTGCATGACCTTTCGATGAGTTTCCAAGAGGGAAAAACTCTATTTTAACGAAAAACAAATCCAAAATATTTTCTCTGAACCAACGGACTACATCAGCTGTCAAATGGCCAAGAATTACCGCTCTGGGTCTAAACAATTCTTACTGCCAAAGAGTGTTATCAGGTTTGATCCTGTCCAAGAACCTCGGTGTGTGAAGTGTGTAAAAAAATCTGAGCAACAATTTCCTCAAAAGTAGGATTTACATTCTGCTTTAAGCATGTTATTTCACTTTTATGAGATGAGGATTATTGTCAACTCAGATTAATAGTATCTCAAGACTTTTTTCAAAAATACTTGGCCCAGTATGGCTCATTCCTTGCTTTCTGAGTAAAATATTCCAGATGCAGCGTTTATGTAATAGAATACAACGAGACAAATGTATTTTTTTTCCATTCTACCCGTCTTGGTATAGAACATGGGTTGCAAACAAGGTTGCAAACTGCATTTGATTAGCCTTTGGGTTAGATGTGGCGTGCTTGGTGCAGATGGGGAAGTGTGAGAGAATCTGCAAGCAGATTTTCAGTCTCTTCAGGTTAAGTACGAGTGCAAACCCAGTGAACCATACGTTTAAAAAACAAAAAAAAACATCTCCATATATTTTTTTCCATCATGACAGATGAAGCCAGGTGAAGGAGTGTGATAACAAACAGTCTCACTGCAGCAACATTCCAGAATGTTATTTAATGATGAATAATTGACAACTGTGTTTTCTTCCCTTTCAAAAATAATGACCTTTGGGGTCGTCCTCTCATAGTCTGCTCAAAGTGGAGTTGAAAGAAGAGTATTTAGGCTAAAGGTCTGTGGTATTTGAGCTTGGTCATGATTGAGATCACACTGTCACATCCCAACACGTACCTATGCACAGACACACTTACACACACATCCTCTAAACCCCTCTCTTCAAGCCAGGTGTCTTGAAGGTTGATGTGGCAAAGTGGAGTAATGGAACTTGACAACATCAAGCACCAGTTAAATTAAATCCCCTCTCCAAACCTTGAGGTCAAACACTTAAACATTTCCCGGCAAACACACACGTTTGGTAAAACTGATGACACGTTTCACTTCCTCGCACTAAAAATAACATCCCCGGAATGTTCTTGAAACAATACCGCTGGCAAATGGCCATTGGGCGACAGGGTTGCTCATAAAGCCCAGATGGGGAGCAGAATTGTGCCCTGCCCTCGTCGTTTGTTAATTGAGTTGTGAGAGAAAATAGGACGAGTGGGGAGGATGAAGTCATGCTTTTGTTTTGTTTTCTTATGTGAAGAAGAGCTGATGGAGTCTCATCCCTCTCACGTTTGTGGCAAATTGGCACTGTTAAATGGGAGGAATTTCTGCCAAATAAACTCTAGGCTCTGTCATCACCTCGTCTCTAACCGTTCCTGGGTCAGGTTGGATGGGATTACAGACTTTTGATATCCCTTTGTGGACTTTCCTTCTAGCTATTGGATGTGCTCTTGATGTTCATGGGGATCCCACCGGACTATTGGGTTCAGAACATGGGTTTTGGAAAAAAGAAAATACTCCTTTTGGAGATGACCTTTTGTACTGAAAAACGGCTCACATCCAGATGATACATCTTCACATCCTCTTCGGCTTACAACTGTGCCTTTAAGCTGCTGAGGAGTGTTAACACAAAGCAGTTGTTGCCATATCTACACATGGTGACCATATCTATCACATCTACATGTTGAGCTCGAGGCAAAAATTGCATGCTTTTGTACCGGTTTGGTCAGTTGACCACAAAAAAAAATGTAAGGGGCTTTTTAGCACACTGGAGTAACCTCTCAAGTGGACGAACACTAAAAAGTAACCAGGCCGAGGGGTCAGAGACTGGACTTGGCGGCACAAAAACAAGCCAGCTTTGAGCGTGGCTCAGCCAAACACAATGATGTAGTGGAACTATCTGTTTTCTGAAAGCCTTTTGAGGTTTTAAAATAAGCGAGTCGCGGCATTGAACAATGGCTCCGGAATTTGATTGAGCACAAAATAAACAGTTGAAAATGGAACCGATATGTCATTCCGTATGTCTGTTTTCCTCCCCCATCCCCCACTCTCCGTCCTCTTCATCTAAATTACGAGTGTTTGAGTGTTTGTTTGGACGAAATATGTCATTAGAGTGTGCCGTTGTCGCCGAAATGAATCGTGTTGTGGGGAAATGCAACTAATAAATCACTGCCGCGGAGCCGAGTCCATGTCAGGCAGTAGATTACTTCTTTCTGCTGCGCTAAAGTTCAGATATCAAATGGAAAAACAAGTGCTCGCGATTAATGAGGGATTTCAATTCGGTCGGACTCAACTTTACAACTACCTCTTCCATCTTTCCCTTTCTCTCCTCCCAGGTATGACTGTACCGGACGAAGACTCAGAGTCAGGTCAGACTGGAAAATATTGCCTGGTGGCCATTGGAAGACTGCAGGTGCGTGCATGGTGGCGCCCTCATTTGAATAGTCAAATTCCCCTTGAGGTGCATTTGCAAAAACATCCCTGGTTTGGAATAAGTAGGAGATTATGGGATTAAAGCGGGAGTAGATGTAGTCAATGTTTTTCTCGGATTCCTGCCACATATGTAGATTATCCTCGACTCTGCTCTTCACGACACTGGCAACGCACCAACCAGACCTACTCTATTTCATAAAAACTCGGTCCCTCTTGGATGATCTGGGTTTTTTTGGGGGCTTTTTTTTTTTTACATGTGGTTGAATTGGGACATTAATTGCTTTTCATGAAATGCAACATCTCTGTGTAATGACTGAGGAGAAAGCAGCTTTGCAAAGAAATATAAAAAGATGTATATTGAATTCTCGGCTGAATAAGACCACCAAAAGAACACACTGTTTTCCCAATTACCCACAATCATGTAGCTCCAACTACAACATTTTAGAAGCCTCTCAAAGCTTTGTGGCTTTCTTCGCCTCACTCTTGACGAGTAGACGGTTGTCATTTCAACAAATTATGCTCATTCTGGAATACTTTTAAGGGTCTCTATGGATGTTCTCTTCCTTCTTTTCCCATTAATGACATAAATTCAAGCTCTGTGTTTTGCTCTACCTATCACTTCAAGGAATTGTGTATGACCTAATGTAATTATCGATTAAGGACAATGACTGCACGTCGCCTTATTAATTGATTTTCCTGTTAATTTAGTAACTCCTCTCCATTTACAAGATGGGTAAACACCATATGTACTGAGCCACAGCAGCCAGGGTTCGTTGCAGATGCTGTCCTCCGGTATTAATTAATCATGAATGTTTTGCTCTTAATCTCCTTGTCTGCTAGTGAAACATTTTACACCTCATGTCAGTGAGCCGGCACTTCAAATGGCAAAACATCTCAGCCTCTCCTACGGCAGTGTGAGGTCTTGTGGCTCCTCACAATGCCATTTTCTTGCATAAGACTCATTTTGTCTTTATGCTCCTCAGGTGACCAGCTCTCCAGTCTCCATGGATATGAACGGTCTCTCGGTGCCCACAGAGTTCCTGTCGCGTCACAACTCGGATGGCGTCATCACTTTTGTCGACCCACGCTGCATCAACGTCATTGGTTACCAGCCTCAGGTTAGCAAAGAGGATTGCAGTGTCTCTGGAATGTACATCCATTGTGAGAAAAGAGCCCTGAGCACTTCTTTTTAAGTTGCCTATGAGGGTTAGTGAAGCTTTTGTTACAGTATCTTCACATCATTGAGCTGTAATTTATTGTGCCTTCAGAGGTCTGTTTCTTATGATTTTTGTGTTTGTACAAATATTTTGTTACTGACCTTTGCCAGCACAACTGTTATTTATTTGAGTTCATTGTTCATGCTTAATTGAAATTGCACCTTTAAAAACCATTGTTTACGAAGTACTTTACGTCAACCTTACTTTGCAGGAACCAACAGCACCCCACAGAACCTAATACAATTTAAAAAAAAAAAAACATAAGCAAGATAAGGACCCCATAAGTAATCAACATCATAAAAGAACCATACAGCATAACTGAGACCAGAGGGACCAAGATAAAAGATGTGAAAAAAGAGAGGAATAGAGTTAGGTGAAATTAACTAATAAGTAACAGAAGTCAGTGGTAAAACTGAGAGTGAGTTTGAGAAATAAAGTAAGTGAAATAATAAATAAAGTAAATATGTAAGACAGACTCAATTAAACTTCTCTAAGTAGTGGGTTTAAGAATTGATAAGAAGTCAAAGTAATTAAAAACGATTAAAATTAATAGGAACTAAAAAAAGGTAGATCATAAAAGACAATATTAAAACAATGAAGATGATTTAGAGCTTCACTAAAAGTTCAGTTTTGTTTATCGATATGTATTCAAATAAGATAAGATACTCCATTAGTCCCACAATGGGGAAATTAGTCATATGAAGTGGCCTCAGCAGTTGGGAACACAAGCATTTTGTTCACGTCTATAGGTACTAATTAAAAAAGACCGCCGTCACGACCGAACATTTTCTCAAGTTATTGTATGAAAGTGCCGTGACATCATGTGCCCAGGGGGCAATTTAAACATGCCCCTCATGTGAATTGCGGCTCTTCTTTCATAAGCCCATCAGTATTTGAGCACCGGCCTTAACATGGTTTAGTTCTTTTTCCAGTATGAAATTTTGCAACTAAGCTTCTGTTGCAATAGTCACGCTATGTTCTCGGATGAACTCCTCGTGTTTTGCAGACACTCCATGACTTATCAGTGTCTCATATGATCAGCAAGTTGCAGCGTTGACAGGGAGAAATAAGCAGACCCTGATGAAAAACAGTTGTTGCTTGCAATGGTATGTTAAACAAATTCCTGTGGCCACGCGGCTCCTGCAGCAATTGACTATTTTTCCAAGGGTTCTCGACAGGAAAACACTTCAGTTGAAGCTGACTCAATTAAATACTGATGGTTTGATTATAATTTACTGCACAAATATCCCCTCTGGAGGACCACTTCAGTTATCTATCACCTTTAAACTAAAGGTTTCGCATTCAGTGTTTCAGTCACATTCTCAACTCGGCCAACCTCCACGACATACCTTCATGAATGATTCAGTTCATTTTGAAATCAAAGAAATCAAAACACTGTCTTGGACTATTCGAATTGAATCACTTCAAAATAAACCATAGTGTTTTAATCCCAATTGAGGCCCAGAAGAGATTTAATGTTTATTATTAATGTGATGGCTTCACTTCCTGCCCACAGACACCGTCGCTGACAGGAAGATAAATTATTCAGATAACAAATGCGTTGATGCCTTTCACACATTCATTATACAGTAATGAAACCCACTGTGTCTTTGTGTCTTGTAGGACCTTCTGGGGAAGGATATTCTGGAGTTTTGCCATCCTGAGGACCAGAGCCACCTGAGAGAAAGTTTCCAACAGGTGAGGAAAGAAACAAAAGATGAAGATGGGGGGGGGGGGAAGAAACCAACTTTGTTTATCAAAGGGGGATTGTGGAGTTTTTGTATTAGTCTTCGATGATGTAGGGGGATCTTCTTTAAGGGAGAACTCATCTATTAATTAGGGGTGTCCCAATACAACTTTTTGACTTTTGATACGATACCGATATTGCAGCCTTGAGTATTGTCCGATATTGATCCGATACGATATCACCACGAATCATACATACTTTTATTACTTGTTTTGTAGTATGGAATGTTAGAAAAGGCTTGATTGTGATATTACTCAAACAGAGAACAATAGTCATCAAAAGTAGGTATGACAAAAACTGACCAATTCATAGTTACCAATGAGTTACATATATTTTAACCTTAAACATAAGAACATACTACAATTGAATAAAATGGAATACAAAATAAATTAGAAGACCCTGAAAAATGACCCCATATCTGAGATTTTAGATGCAGGCCGATATAATCTGATTGGATTTGTTTTTTGCTGGTATCGGACCGATATCCAATATCAATATCGGATTGGGACACCCCTACTATTAATTGATTCAAGATTCTTCAACAAACTCTGAAAAAAGGGTGACACTTTATGATACAGCTCAGCACCCAGTACTTGAATTTTAAGTACATGTTAGTACCAGGGACGGTGCTGGTATCGTCCCTGGTACTACCTGCTTGGTATGACACTGATGACACATGCAGCATCCCCCATACTGCTAGCATCATCCCAACTACCATCAGCTACTTAACATCTAACTACTAGCTATTTAGCAGGCTGTATTGTTAAGTGTTACAGAGAAAGAAGCTGCAGTTAATTTAACAGATAAAACAGTCCGATTGCAAAAGTCCAAGGGACAGTCATCGGTTAGGAGACTGTCAGATTAAATCAAAGTCGGTATTTTCTAATTATTCAATGTTGACATTGTTTGGTGACTCCATATCAAGTTCCACATTGAACCCAATTAAAGCTGCTAGCGCCTGTTTGAGGACCAGGCAGAGTGGATCACCGTGGCAAAGTTGCAAAGGATAAAAATAAGTGTGTTGGAGAGCTAACGACTGAGCGTGATTGTTTGATGTGTGTCATGGGGTTGTGCAGCAGCTGTGGATCCATCCTCGGAAAAAAACGTGTAGGCAGGTATTTACCTTGTGGGGGTTTAATGAAACTACTCAACAGCAGCGACAACAGGAATGTTTTTTTTGTTTGTTTTTTTTCCCCGACACATCACAGCACTGGCTGTGATAGAACTCTGGCTGTCTTCCAGCTCTTCCACCACGTACACACGAATGTCCACATGCAAATCCATCAGCATGTATGTTACACATGTGTCCCGTCCCTTGGCAGACAAGCTCGTCTCAGTTTGGTTTGACTTAGCCTGCTGAGTGACTGACATGGCGGGGGTTCACTGATAATGCTGTTTGCGTATATCTCGTTAATCAATAATTTATTAATGATCCATTGATTAGTTAAAACTGATAGTTATTATAAAGTGTTACCAAATATTTGCTGCATAACCCAGAAGAACAAAGATAGAGATTGGCTTTTT
>CAESWR010000178.1:830871-840971 GCA_903171835.1 Mullus surmuletus | reverse complement strand
CACACACACACACACACACACACACACACACACACACACACACACACACACACACACACACACACACACACACACACTATAGCCCACAAACCACTTTTAGCCACTTCCAGTTCAGACCGCAAGGTTTCGGAAATGTTCCCATAGACCTCAAGCAAAGATCTTCAGTTTTCACTTCACATGTTGGCATCAGACCTGGCAGTGCAGATAACATTTTCTCCGAATTTTATCATGCAAGGTGCATTTAAAAGAAAGGGGTGCACTCCTAGGTAGTAAAAAATGTGCTGCCAGTCTGCTCTCTGGACAGAAAATACATAGTATGCATGGCACAGACTCACACACTGTATTTTCCACTTGGAAGATGATTGCAACCATATCCACACCCATCATTGTAGCTAAAAAAAGAAAATGCTACACCATATTTTAACTGCAATTTAATGATTGACTGATCGCACATGCACAGTCCTTTGTGCTGGCCAGTGTGTTTCCATGCTGTATTGTTTCATTGTATAGCAATTGTTGGTGGCAGCTCCCCGCGGTGCATGTTGGGAAGTCAAATAAAAGTTTGATCAGACCTCTACAACCATATAAGCTTTTGTGTCCACAGCATGCACAAACCATCAATGTGTGCTGTGCCACCTCAGTTGGTTCATAAATTGGTCACATGAGGGATTAGCACTTGTGTGAGCAATTATGAAGAGTCCGATGATGTCGAATTTTAATGAGTCTGTCGGATTTGTTGTCCACTGTGTAGCATGGCCCGAGATATTATGAGTAGTGGATGGTCAGCACATTTAGATTGTTTGTTTGGAGTTTTTAGGTGTGTTTGTGTGTGTGTCTGCACAAAGTGTTTTTCTTGAGGAGAATAAATTTCACCTTCATCCTACTGTTCCTGATATCATTGTCGCGCCAGTTGCGGCCTTCTAGTGATTCCAATGGATGGAACCACAATCACATTCATGACTATATATTCTTTTTATTTTTCAAGGTTCTTCCACGTTCTCTTTCAAGTCCCACCAATAACACGCAACAATATCCAAGCCGTGCCTCATTTACTTAGCAGCATCAATATTCTCTACATGTTATTTTATTGTTGGGCAGTGGAGAATCATTTCAGTAAGTGTTATTTTTGCAGTCTACCTTGAGAGTAGTGGGTCTCGGTCTTGTCGCTCATTATAGACCAACTTCAAGACAAAATTGTAACAACCCACCCAGCAGCCCATATCAACTCTCATACTGAGCCCATTTGTGTGCGGGTCAAGGGGGGTCATTTAATTTTGTTGCATGAATGTTAAAAGATTGAAAGTGTTCAAGGAATAGAACAATTTAACCATTATACTCTAACAAAACAACAGTCTACATCTGAGACATTGGGACTGTAAGACATGCCATGTTTAAAAAGTATGTATAGCTTTTATTTTGCAGTTTAGATTGTGATACAATTTATCATTATAAGTTATCATAATTTATTTCTGCCTCTCTGCTCTGCTTTCCCTGTTGCTCTCGCAAAAAAAAGGACAAGGTGTCATTAGAATTGTCATCATCTTAATTATCTTGTTGATCCAGCAAATTTTAATATATTATCTCTTAAAACATTCTGATTATTATTTACACGATTCCAGGGAGATGCTGGAGTAACCTGAGTGGTAACCCAATTAGTGGTAATGTCTGAAATCAAGCTATGGTAAACATAATAACCCTAACAACGTTGTAATAAATGTCTTCAGTGTGTTTTTCTTTAACCTCGCCGGCAGTGTTTTTCTTTAATTGTAATATTTATCTATCAGAGGTCTTATCAATGCTTTCACAGTTTTGTGAATCTTTAAAGACATTTATTTCAACACAACATTCCACGTGCACAGATATAAAATGAAAGGCCAATGAACAGTATGTATGGGTGTTGTGAGGTGCGGGGTTCCAAAAGTCGGTCCCATTTGGGAAGATCTGGACCGATTTTTCCTGATTGACTTCAACGGAATAATGAAGGCAGCTCAGATTCAGATATACAGCAACATCTAGGACAGTATGAACACAGTCTGCCAGTAATGTCACCATGTCACATAACACGTAAAGTAATGGGCCAACTATTGGTATCATTGACCAATAGTCACTATAACCATCATTGACCAATAACACCACCCCTAACAGAAGATGTACAATCTGAAATAAAACATGTTTGAGTGGTTGATGGAGGCAGACAACCATGAAGTGGTCATTGTAGTTAACAGCTTATGGCCTATATAGCTCTTAATGTTCCCCACCAGGATTTCAAACAAGTTAGATGGGAAACAAACCTCATTTAACAATACTCAGTGCCACCGTATGACCGTGTCTCAATCACAAATGTTTGCCTATGTGACCGAGATGACTCAGTCCACCATTGGATTTTAATCTACTGAGCTGTGCGCTCACATTTGTTCAAATGTTATCCGAAATAATATGCATAACGCCGTCTCTCCCAGCTGTTGCGCGAACAGAATAATAGTTTTATTCCATCTGGGACAAAAATCAACTCTCAATGAGTTTCCCCGTGCTAATATTCCAACTAACCTCTGTCTGCACAGCAAGGCATCGTCAATGACTGAGTTCTGAAAGTCAGTTCGGGGGCTGGGGAGGCTGGGGGACTGGGGTGAATTAGTATGGGTAACAGGGACCGGAACTTTGCACAGCCCTGTTCAGTTCAGAAGACAGAGACGATGCTCGTTAGGCCGACGCTGTGTGTGTGACATACATACTCGGGTGACACATCATTACTTTTTTCTTTGGATCAAGAAGACTAAATCTAACATTTCTAACAATCTCTTTTTTTCTTTCCCGGTGCCCAGTATCGACAAGGTCTCCAAGGTGGCCTCTCCAGTGCTGGTGATCCACGGTACGGAGGACGAGGTGATCGACTTCTCCCACGGCCTGGCAATGTACGAGCGCTGCCCCCGCGCTGTAGAGCCTCTCTGGGTGGAGGGGGCTGGCCATAACGACATCGAACTCTACGCACAGTACCTGGAGAGGCTCAAGCAGTTCATCTCCTTTGAGCTCCCCACCTCATGAGGCAGCTCGGCACTTGAAGGAGAGGGAGGGGGGAGGGCGGTCGGAGTTTCATCTCAACCTGCCCTCCTCCTCACCATCTCTCAACAAGCACTGGAGTGAAGGGATCACGCTATTTTTTTGCCCCTCAGTCCTTGGTGAACGGGTTCATTTTAAGGTGGGAATGTAAAGTGGGCTGGAAGAGGAGATGGTCTTAGATCTTCGAGGTGCCACCACAGGTCTGGCTGGGTCAGACCAGGCCGGACTCCGACACATGAGAGGAAGCCCCCCTAGACGGTGTTTGCTGCTCACTCTGGAGTCCTCGCCCACTCCAGCCTCTTCCCCTTCCTTCCCTCACTCTCTGTTCACCCTCCCCCCACAGATCCACGTAATCACCCCCCACCCATGTTTTTCCCATGATCCCCTCCTTTCCTTTTTGACTTAGGGTCTCTGCAGTGTTTAAGCTTGATTCTTTTGTATTCTTTTATACCGGGTGAAGTATATAATTTTTGCACCTCAAGATACTGTACAATTTCTTTTACTTATTTCTGTATTTTTAATTTACCATTCAGGGTCGATCAAAGAATTGCACTTTTAAACGTGCATATATTTTCAGGTAGTCTTTTTTTTTTTTGTGTTCAGATATGTATATGTTGTTTTATTTTTGTTTTTGGCATTCCATTTTTTCTTTTTTCTTAACCATAAGTGGAACAAAAAGAAGTGTTCAATCGGTGATTGTTTGCTTGTATGTGTGTGTAGAAGCCGGTAAACCAGAGTGCACCTCTGCACGCCCGGCCTTCTGTAGCTGTGATCTACAATGCCCAGATGCCTCCTATTCTCTCCCACAGCGAGAGAGAGAGCGTGACGCCAAACTGTGTAATGTAAAATTTTGCCCTGGTGACTGGAAACTGAACAGGATAATGAAGGCCTTGAATGGTTAACAGTAACTGGTAAATTCAGCATACAAATTGCTCATTCAAAGCTTCAAACTGGCTATTCACAATCAGAGGCCAAACACTGAAATATACTGTGAATAGTGGATGAACTGCACATTGAATTGAATGCTGAATTTACCAGAGAATGCAGAGTAAAAACTAAATCTTGACATTTGACAAACCCTCAAAGTAAAAAGCGGGGTGGGGAGGGGGGCAAATTCTCACTCGGTCCATTTGCAAATCTGCCGTTGAGCAGATCAGGGTAATTTGGAGGCTTACCACGATAGAGGAGAGAACAGCAGGTGTCAGGGCTGTGCTTTTGTTAACCGGAGATCATGTGTAACATAAGATGACAGGCGTTTTAGAACAAAAACACACTCGACTTAGTACTGTAAACCGAATCCAGGGCAGCGCGTCGCCGGGCCCAGACGGAAGACGAGCGCTTGCAGCGTGTTTTCCCCCACTGAGCCATTACATGGCTGAAACACGCTGCCGGTGGGTTCAGGCGTGTACCTCTTTTTTTAAATCAATCATCTCACACTACAAATGAAGCCTTATGTCTGTAGACATTTCTCATAAAAAAAACAAAAAAAAAAAACAACTTCCTGTGGATTACAGCCGGGCTCTCAGAGTCTTCAGGATTGAAACCGTGTACTGCTGCTATTCATCCGAGGAGTCGATCAGCCACTGTGAACGTTGGTGTGTACTGAAACAGCAAGGTACTTGCACTGTAGATCCTCTCGGAGTGCCACCAGTCCCTCACCCTGTCCGAGGGGGGGCTGCCCTCCTTCACCGACACACTCCAGCCCCCCCCGCGGTGGTTTGCTCTTACGCAAGCTCAAACTCCAAAGACACACGAAAAGAACCACGAAGAGGAACTGGAGCGACGCATGCTATTCACCTCTCATTGTAGTGGACATTTCAACATTGTATTCGAATTAATGAGTTAAAGATGAAGGAAAAAACAACTGAAGTAAAACACTGAAGTATTGTGCTGACAATGTTTTCTGAGGAGGACGGATACCTGTAATGATGGTTTAATTTATCCGTGTACTGCTGTGAAGTGTTTTGTCAGTGGGGTATCGGTATTTTCTCATCATAAATAACGTCTCTTTTTTAAAAGGATTTGAAGATCCCGCTTTAGTCCCAATGATTGTTTTGATACTGACATTTTTACGATTTTCCAGTTTAAATGTTTATCGATTTACACTGTCTCTGAAGCCGGTTTATATGATAATCCTCTGTGAACGCTATATTTCAATATCTTCTCTATACATATTAGTCCTTCCACAGGGCCGTCTAGTCTCATTGATTTTAACACTGGAATCACGATATGCAAATGCAAGGCTGATAGAGCAAGTGGAGTCTGATTTTCTTTTTTTTTTTAATTTATAGTGTGTAAAACAGATGAATAAGCCTTAAATATGCAGTGAAACAGATCATCCGTGCGGTTGTTGTTGCAAGAAGGCAGCACAATGGATGTTTTAATGCTTAAAACGGAATAAAGGATGCATGATAATATGTCTTACCTCAGCGTTTCATGTGACCGTTTCTCTCACAAGAACGAGCAGACTCCGGTCAGGCTTTGTTGTTTTTTTTGCAGACGATGGACGCCTGATTGTCCAGATCCTAATCTGCTCGGGACATCTGACAACTCCTCTTTGTGACCGCGGCCGGATGTGGTTTGCGATTACTTTGTGCATATACATGTTTTTGTATGAGTTCTCTGTTACTAAACAATACTTGATAGTATGATGTTGAAACAGAACCCTCCATTCAACAAAGGAAGGTGAAGATCCAACATCTTTAATGCTGTCCAGACACGAACTAAACTATGAGATGGATATATGAGCAGAAATTAGAAATGAAAAGGCATTTTTCCACTGTAGACAATGCAGGTGAATACAGTCACTGTATATAGTCTGACAGGAAGGTGTTGAGCCTTTGGCTTTTAATCTTAAAAGGAATTATTAAATGGAAGAATACTGAGAAAAACTGACACATATTCACGCCATTCTAGCTCAGCGAGACGGTCCACAACATTGCTGGTGGTACGTGGTTCAGACCAGTAGCAACTTTTAAACAGCATTAACGGCTTAATAACACCAGTCACGCATACGGCCAAGGAAGCTGGTCATTGTTCTGATGCACTCATTGAGCAATTAGAAGACTATTATCTTGCTCAAGAAGTCATGGACTCTCCGGTTCAGGGGATCAAACCAGTAACTCAGCCGACTGAGTCAAGCTGCACACCAACGCTCTCAAAGGCAGAGGACCAGAATATTTATATTTTGTTGATTTATAATCTTGTACAAAATAAATGTTAAATTTGATGAATGTCACCAGTAAAACTATTATGTATATATAAAGATGAAAATTATTACAAAAAATAATCTCTATAAAAGATATTTCTTAATAGTGGAAATCGACTTGACAAACAAAGCAACAAAGAAAAAATTGATCCACATAATTCACATCAAATGGCGTACATTAGAAACGTATATGATTACTGTGAGAAACCCATTTTCTGAACATGTTTGTCACATGATAAAGCCCGAGGTGTTTTCATCGTCTGCCGGTGCTCGAATAACAGGATAGAAAGACGTCTAATAAACACCAGAGTGCACAATCAGGAATTCTTTATTGATCCCTGGGGGGAGTCTAGACCAGAGCATAGTGACACAATTCAATCTCAGAGTCGCGAGGAGTTGTTGGACCGACACTGGACTGGCTCACGTTGCATGTGACACGGCAGCAGCAGCAGCGTGGCCTGTGTGTGTGTGTGTGTGTACAGGAGCCCCTTGCAATGTGAGAAGATAATGAGGGGACGGACTGTTCTGAACTCTATGGATTGACATGTTTTTGCCCCCGGATTTTTCTCGGTCTTCTCTTGAGCAGAAAAAAAATCTTTGGAAATGGAGACATATCAGAATCCAACACTCGGGGGCTGGAATTCCAGGATATCCTGCCCCACAGACGTCTCAGACAAGGAGCGGTGAATGAATCTGACGGCCGGCCTATATTTCTCTCATAGAAGTCCTTGATATTCAGAGTGAGAGCAGGAAGAGAAGATCTCTGCCCATCTGTGGTGGAAAATCTCTTTAGAATAGACTCCAAAATCAGGATCTTATGCTTATGACACCGAGATCTCCGTCTTATATAGCAAGCTGTGACATTATTAAATATATACAGAATGGTTGATCTTTTGTGGTGGCAGTAATATCAGTTTGCTGTTGGTGTTCTTAGCCTGTTTGTTGCCCCAACTGAAGGTCAAGCTCACTGCCTGTTTCCAGTAAAGCAGCTGCTGCCTGGCCATCAAAGATGTTTACATGGACGTGAAACGGAAGTCCACACACACGCCACTCCTAGGGTGCCTCGATGTCGCCATGACCCGAGCAGTCCCTTGATGTTTGTTCACTGACCTGACCCGGCAGGTCAGGTCAGAAGGGCAGCGACAGGTCAGACTGCTGGATCAAGTTCTCCCTCTGCTGGATCCCGCGGAAAACTGCTTCAGAATCTCTGCTGGTGCTCGCTGACTTAACCCAGTTTCTCTTCCATAGTTGCTTGGGAATGACGAATTAATGATTATTCCCCATTCTGCACTCACACAGATATTAAGATACCGTAGATCCGCCGAGGAAAAAGCAACACAGTCAGCTAATTGAAAGCTCGGTGTCCTGCTGTGGCTTCGTGGAAGGACTCACGTTGGAGATCAGAGCTCCGCCTCCTGACCTGCTCTCGATTCAACAACAGTTGCATTTCATTGATTAATTTATGCTGAAACAGCTTGACAGATCGGATTGGGATAAAAAGCAGAGATTTGCTGCCTTCAAACCGCATTTTCTGGCGCCTGAAGCTCCCCCAAGCCAAAGGTGAATTAAATCATTTGGTGTTGAAATGCCACAATGCTGAGTGATCAAATAAAAATGAGTAATAGTAACATTTATTGTGATTGGACATCAGTAAATGAGTTGCTGTCTTATTCATCAAGCTCAGTGCTCGTGGAGTTTTTTCCCTCTGGGGGTCTTGAACCAGCAGGCAATGCTATAGATTCCATTAAATCGCACTTATATCACGCCAAATTATAACAGATGTAGCAAATTCCCTCCCAAGTTGCACGTGTTTCTGCCCATAAAGAACGCGGCATGAAAGACCCGCTCTGTGCTTACCTGGCTCATAATCTCACACACCGGCAAGCGAGGGCTTATCTTGGTTTGCCTTTTTCGTGTATTGTTTTTCCAGCTGTTTTAAAATTCCAGGCAATATGATCCCAGACCTCTGTGCTGAGGCTGCACAACCACCCGCGGATACTTGAACCCGAGCGCACTCCGGCAGGGCCCAGCTCTCCCCTCCTCGCCGACAACAAAGGCTTTGATTTCGCACAAATAAAGTTAACCTCCGACATGAGCGGGCCGAACCGCCTCACCCCGCCTGCTGACCGAGATCATGCTCGGGGTGGCGTCGGAATCGTGGAGACGTCTTGCGGTCGCAGCGCACAAGGTGACTCCCTGCTGTGTGGTGTGTATGGCGTCCAGAATTTTGACTTTTGGCAGTTTTGAGGAGGAGCTATGAAGCTTCGGAGCTCTTAACTTTTGTTGCAATGAACTCTCCAACTGTAATTACTGTTAGTGAGTGTCTATGTAAATGTTCTACAGATCCATTTTGGCACTCAGGTTCCATTCATTCGGGCGAGAGGAATTCAAGATGGGGCAGTGGCAATATCAAGGACCCCCCCCTCTAATGTACGTGATACGCAGGTATGCCATATACCCACTATAGGTGGTTTCAGTCACGTGGTTCCAACGATGCGCGAAATTCAGTCATTGGAAGTGACAGAAAGCGATTAGGTATCATCTAAAAATAGCTAAACATATCGGATATGATCCGTACAAACTGAAAAGAAGCGATTTTTACTACCTCTTGTTGGATTTGCTACGTGTGGAGGTGACCGGCCTCCTCTATTGAGGAGGGAAGGAAGAAAGTGTTAGGTTCTTTTGTTAGCTGCTCAAGAATCAGTCGCAGAGGATCTCAGTTAAAAAGGAAAAGGAGTTTATTCCGGAATCTGGTCACAGGTAAAGCAAATGCAGCGCTGGACTCAAGGGGCAGGAGCCGTACAGCATCTCAGCCAAAATGAGCACCGATACATGGGAAAACAACATTCTTATACACATTTCATGGTCTTCGTGGGCTGGTCCTGCCCAGGTGCAGTTATTCGTTATCCGGGACGCACAACCGTGTTTTACTTTGGCCGTTCTATTTTGTCTTGAATAGTAATGGCGTATGGAAACACCGGGTGTGTGTGTGTTGTTGTTCAGGCGCGTAGCTAAAAGAACTGATAGCCAGAAGACAAAACCGAAAGAGAGAAAGAACCTTCAGTGTGGAATACAAAACAATGTGGGGTCACAGTGACCCAGAGTCCCTGACCAGTCCCTGAAGTTCTGTTCAGCAGGCCGGAGAATCGCTCAGATTCTAACAAAAGGAAGGACGGATGGAAGGAAGGAGGGGCAGATTTCCGTCCTTTTTCCCTTCCTTCCTTCCTTCCTTCCATCCTCCCTCCCCTCTGAACCCTGCGTCCTTGTATCCCTCCTTCCTTCCTGACCCAGACCACCCTCTCCACAGCCACTTCTGTCTGCTGCCCTCAGGCCGCAGGTACAGGACTCTGAGGTGGAGGTGGGCACGCTTCAGTAAAAGCTTTGTCCCTTCCGCCATTGCCGCTCTTAACAGTTCCTAATGCTGATCCTGCTCCGGTTCCTCATCTGCATGTGTGATGTCCCGTGTGTATTTGTCTTTATTGTTTGACAGTGTCTGTGAAAATGAATTTCCCCCTGTGGGGACAATAAAAGTCTATCTATCTCCTTCTTCCTCTCCCTTCCCTCCTGTCTCCCTCTAATCCAGGGGTGGGCAATTATTTTGTCTGAAGGGCCACATTCGGTTTTAAATCTTGGTGAACGGGCCGGCCAGGTGGTGCGGGAAACTGACCCCAGAAAGAGGATTGGAGGTGAACTAAAACTTGTGCTTGATGGACTATCAAAAAATCTGAAAATGTTTTGAAGAGCCTGTAAATTGGTCCAATCAGCGATGGATGATGAAGCTCCAAATGATGTTTAGCCCCACCTTCTTGAGAGGACATGTTAGCATGTTAGGTGA
>CAESWR010000178.1:750903-768482 GCA_903171835.1 Mullus surmuletus | reverse complement strand
GGGGGGGGGGGCTACGTTGGGCTATATCCCAAAATGACATGTTTTGGCATTAACAAGGCCTTCAAAGGGGCTATAGGATTATGGGAGAGATGCATTGTACAAAGATACATTTATTGATAGACTGCGAGGAATCTGGGAGTCCATTTGGCGCTTGACCAAGTCAAAGCTGAGTGCAGCGGCATCGTGAACCCCCCCTGGAGCTTGATGATGATGGTGGCTGCATCTCGCCAGGCTGATGACTGTCTGAGGTGGAGCGGGGGGAAGAAGAGAGGATATTGAAACAGGGCAGCAGAGATGCGACAGGATGATGAGGGGGAAGCCGGCCTGCTGCTGAGTCGTTGATTCCGACTGCTGGAATCAGCTGATACGACAGTGGAAGAGATGGAGCTAAACAGTTTTTGCTCCCCCGCCCTCAGAATTAGCTAAGGTGCAGAGCCCTCTACTTGCTTTTAGTTTCACTTTAGCCTCAATAGCTGGTAAGGTTCTCCATGCCAAAACAATGTTGACTCAACTTAGTTTGGTAATGCGACCGTGGTTAGAATGGACTTCGGGGAGTCTCTGTCCGTTGAAAGTAGAGCTCCTCAGGTTAAGCATCCACTCCACTCTTGTTTACGTGCAGTTTTTCTCACCCCTTCCTCCTTTGCTCTCGACTGGTGCTGTGGAACCTGGACACCTCCTTTGGATGACCTGTTGGATTGAAGAATACACAGGGCAATGCATTATTTCTCTGTCCTTGGCACTTGACATTTCAAAGACATTTTTCTCCGAAAAAGACATCTCCAGGAAACTCAGTAATTGTCATACCTGCCAGCCTTCTTGTTGATAAGGAAGATGGACCAAAGTAACACACCATCCATACAAATATAAACTCCTCAAAAAAGTTAATGCATTCTTGAAATGAGCAACACCGCTAACCGTGCGGGTAACACCTAAAAAAATGTGCCAAAATCCTTAAAAGAAAGTTTGGAAACATTATTTCAGTCAATCCTTTCTCCCCTTTAATAATACTAATTGATGTTGTATTTTATACAGTTGGAAAGCCTGATTATTCACATTTACAATGAGGTACAACTTGTAAGGATCGCACATTCATGAATTGAGCAACACAGCTAAACATGTGGCTAATGCCCCAGAAAATGTTGCCAGGTGTGTGTCTATCACAGGTGTCTGACTGACACCTTATTGTCACCTGAGTGAATACCAACAGGAGAATATTGCAGGGGATTTAGGCACATTTTGGGGGGCGTACCCACACGTTTAGTTTAGTTTAGTTTATTTTAGTTTATTTGTTTATTTGAAATGGGACAGTGCACATCAATGGACATGACAAGGACATGTAAATATGCCGGATTATAGCTGGAGCTAATTTCCCTCCCTAAAGTGCTGGATGGTATTGCACAGGGCCGGTAAAGTGACGTGTTGTATTGCACAATGCTCGATTACACCAGTTGCACAGGCAGAAGTGTCAGGGATATTGCACAGGATGTGATACATAAATGTATATGTAAACACTATATAGACCACAAAAATAAATATACACAAGAGATCTTGTGTAAAAACTGAAGTAATAAAGAAACTCCGACAGTTCCCCACATGCTGATTACAAGTTACAGGTGATTGCAAGTCTGGGTGGCTCGAAGCCACGCTTTCAGTTTTCCCTTGAAAGTAGTAGGAGATGCACTATCCCTGATTGTGACTGGGAGATTATTCCAGACCTGCCCACCTTTTATAGATAAAACAAATCTGGGTCCAGGGTTACTCCAAGATATGTAAAATGGGAGACCAGCTCTAATTCCTCCCCCCTCAAGAAACACATTGGACCTGTTGTTGATTAAAATCTGTGCAAACATTTGGCAAATCATTAATGTACAGCGAGAAGAGTAAAGGCCCAAGGATTGATCCTTGTGGGACACCAACTGTATTTTAAAGAATAGAAGATTCTATTCTTAAAATTACCATGACACATGGCTCTCTGTTTGTTAAGTAAGATCTAAATCACTGAATTGTTTCAGGTCAGAAGTTAAAATATGATAATTTTTTTAGAAGAATTTGGTGGTCTACTGTGTCAAATGCCTTCTTCAGGTCTAGAAACACGGCACCCACATACAAATTATTATCCAACATATTTTTAACCTTTTCTAAGAACACACAGTTTGCTCACTCTGTGGAATGATGGGGCCGGAAGCCAAATTGCATCGGGTGGAGTGGGTTAAAGCCTTTTCCTAGGTGTAGTAGTGTAGTAGTTTGGAGACTCATTTTTGAATAACTTTGGATAACACACGGAGGATACTGTTTAGCTGTGTTACTCATTCCATGAATGCACAATCCTTAAAAGTTGTACCTCGTTGTAAAGGTGACTAACCAGGCTTTCAAGCGGTGTAAAATACAACATCCATTGGTCTTACTGAAAGGGAGAAATGATTGACTGAAATAACGCTTCTGAACATTTTTTAAGGGGTTTATATTGTTTGAGGTTCTTTTTTTAAATTCTTTTTAACATAAACATTTTAATAAGACATGCACCTTATACTTGTACAATAAATATTGATGTAACCTGTGATTCAGCCAATACGTGATATGAGCTGACTTTGTCTCAGGCATCAGCTCCACCAGTGGGAAAACAGCGAGCACTTTTCACAGGTGGAAAGGTCGCGCAGTGGGTTGGCAGGCTACATCGAGGGGCCGGATCAGCGGATATCTATGTAACCTCAAATGTGCTACACCCTCCTGGTGGGGCTTAGCAGCAGGTGAAATATAGTGGACTACCGCAACCCACAGAGATGGTAACTGCATCTCGTCAGCAGGAAATTCCGACTTTAAACTTTGAGCGGAATGCAGCACAAGCTTATCAGAATCTCCAGCCGCGATGCGTGGTTCCTGAGGAGGCGGCGGGATTGGATTGCCCGACACGAGACAGAGATCAAAACATTTATTCAGACAAAATGTGAAGGAAGAAAAAAACGGTGTTGGGAAAACTAAGCGTGGATGTGGAGTCAGCAGATTTTCCTCACCTCCATATGGTTGCTGTTTAGCCGTTTTTTGACCAGAACCTCCGTTAATGCAACTGACAGAGCCCCACCCTGCACTCAGCGGTGTATTATTACGGACTATTTGTGGACTTGCTGCTGTTTCTGCAAGGGATTAATTGTAAGCTTTTTGCAACTGTGGAAGTCATAAAAATGCATCTTGGCAGGTGTCCTCCACCCTCTGTGCCGCTCAGAGAAGTGGCAATTGCTCTCAAAGTTTGCTTTATTCCTTTCTTGTGTGTGTGTCTGTGTGTGTATGTCTGTGTATGTCTGTGTGTGTGTGTGCGACACAGTGTCAGCCTGTGCCCAAATTTCACAGTCGCTCTGAGCTCATAAAGTGGCCAATAACCAGCAGGGCCTGGAAGCGGCGCAAACACAGCAGCTACCGTATGGCTTCGGTTCAGCTTCATTTTTATTCATTTCCCTCCAAAGCGTAGCTGAGGTGCAGCGGCTGCGATGGCTCAGATGCGGCACAAACTTGGGCGTGTGACACGCAACTAAAAGGACCCCGTGACACAAGGCGGCGGCAGGGGATGCTGACGATGACGGGTGCTCGTTTGCGATCCCGCTTTCACACAGGATGTCACATAACGTTGGAAAAGCTGGCGGGCAACACCTGTTCCCTTGCACCTAATGAAGGATAACACAGCAGCAGTAGGGATAAAGACGAATATATTTGTGGGTGTGTCGTTTTTCTGGTAGCTCAAAAGGCTGATGATGTCAAGGGGAGGTTATCTGTCCCTGGAGGCAGTGGGAGCCCCCCTGCTGAATGGGGGGTTTGGAGAGGGGGGGTGAGAGACTTGAGAGAAGATACTCCAACCACAGGGAGGCTGCTGCGTGCCAGAAAAGATTGCATCTTTGGGGCCTTTTCTAAAAGCTCACTGCACACCGGCGCGTTCTTGCAAAGAATAGTCAGATACCTGTTTTCTTCATCTTTTTTTTTTCTTTTCTTCAAGGTAGCAGAAGTGCAAATGTGTGCAGCGCCTCTGGCACTGTTATTAAGGAGTGTGCTGCTATACAGAAAACGCTTCAAAAGATTTTGGCCGGAAATAACAGAACCTTATGTTTATTTTTGGGCTTATTTGAGGGTCGATTGCAGCTGGAAAACAATTCAAGTGCTGACTAATACGTCTGGTTTGAAAAAGAAACACACGATGGGATCAAAGATCAGAACTGACCGCAGTTGCCGTTGTGCACAGTTGAGACGCTTTATTTTAATTTTGCCCCCCTCCCACTCATGAACATATTGTAGCACTTGATTATACTCATGAACATCGTTCTGCTCATGCACACAGTGGAGGCGTGTCAGCGATGAGTAATAGCCCATGTAATCACCTAAAAATAATCTCCAGAAGGCAAGAGGCAATTAGCAGGACTTTGTACGTAGTCCTGGTCCATAAACACACATTTGGTATCTATCTAGTGGTGTTATCTAACATGTTTGAAATTTTGTAGTGTTTTTGTGTAATTACACAACGGATATATGCGTGCGTGTGTTTTCTTCACCATTTGACTGAGATTAGGTTTTAATTAAGATATCCTTGGATGTCCTCCAAGAGCTACTTTTCCTAGGCTAAAACGTTAATTTTCTTATTGGGAGCTAATAATTACTGAGGTGTTCTTCCATTTCAGACATGGCATCCATCTGTTTATGTAAATCTTGTGTGCCCAAAGCATACGTCTTATTTTTTTCCACCAAATGCCAATTTGTATACCTTAAATTTAATGTCAAGTCAGATTACATTATTTGGATGTGTACATATCGTATTAAAAGCAACAGTGTGCAACTATTTTACCCTAAATAATCAATTGGCTCAAGATAACCTATTATTTGTGTCTTACACCATCTTTACTGGTCGAATATTTTCAACCATGTGTGACATTAGTGGCAACTTCAGTATCCGTAGAATCCAAATTTTTTGTTCCAAACATCTCATAATTCTTTCATATGACAGATATTTCATCACTGCATTATCTGAATCATCTCTTCACTTTTGTCGCCTGTTGGACTAATTATTCTCAGATATCAGCAGAGTACTGTATATCTTGCTATTGCCTTTCTTGGCGGCAAAGGCAACGGTTGCTCAGAAAGATTGCATAACATTGCTTTAATGATATTTAAATGGTCATTTTTGTCAGCATTTGACAGACTTTGAACCAAAAACAGAGTGCAATTGCAAGCTGCATCTGTCAAGGATGTGTTCTTATACACATGTTATTTTAGACTAGGTATGGCTCCTAAAGTTTTGTGCAGAGTCGTGTGCACTTCAGACACAAGCCCACCTGTCTCTCTTGCCAGCTGGCAATTTCCTATCATGTTGACAGGTCTATGGAGGAATTAGGGCTGCCTGGATTAGTGCCTTGAAGCCAGCTCCGCAGTATCGCAGCTCACCGTTAAAACCATTTGAGCAGTCAGAATTCACAAAAGTCAAGATAGAACAAGCGTTTATTATTATAATGCATTAATGCTTCGCTTTAAGTGTCTCCCGCCTTCTGCACGCATGTGTGTGATCTGTGACAGCGAGAGCGCTTTGATCGGCAGATAAAACACCTCGCTGTCTTTGCAGATGCTCCTGTGCTGGATGTGACATAAGTACATAGTGTAACCGCCCCATGGGTTCTCACACCATCAGCTTTCTCTCTGTCAGGGTTTCAACCACGTGAGAACAAATAAATAAATAAATAGTGCAACTTGTCACAAAATGTGAGGCCCTGTCTTGGTTGCGTTGAAACGTTAAGCTTCAAAGTTTCTTCTCTCCAAAGCGTGCATACAGTATGAACAAATGGCAGACTCCCAGAATGCACATTCCTTTGAAACTTGCATGTGGTTCTGCAACTTTAGATTCACCTCTCTAATTCTGCTTGTAATTATTTATAGTTTATCTATTTGAAAAATATAGAAAAACAAAAGTTTACTCATGAGTGCGGTAACGATATCTACATGTACGATGTCTGGGATGGTGACTTGGCTGTGGCTCCTTTGTGAATGATGCCTCCAAACCACCTCCTCTGTCTGGCCCTCATTAACGTGCGATCCACTGAATCGTCTCTATAAATGTTGAGGAGCTATATTCTGTTGTCACTGTGCCACTTTCTGAACAGTGTCGTTGTTCTTTCTTACCTCCCAGGAAACCGCATTTTTAAATCTTAATTGCACTTGCACCATACGGGGACATGCAGCGGTGTACACACACACACACACACAGACACACATACACACACAAATCGACTTCCAAGAACATTCCAATGTGAAAGATTATTATTGTGCTCATCATGCCCGCTTCACCTCGGGGAGCTTTGGATCCCCGCTGCTCACATAGATGATCTGCTCGCATGCGTTATAGTTCTTGCGCGCCCGCCTCCAAAAACTCTGCTCCAAATACAGTCATATTTATCAAACGCACACAGCTTCAACAAGAAGTGGCTATCCCACAAGGCGCTGCAAGAAGGAAGGAAAAAGACCTGCTGGCATGATTGGTCTAAATAAAATGGATTTATGTCGTTTTGCATTTATGAACTGTGCACTTCATCACGTCCCAAAGGTCAAACACAGTCCAGGTCCATACAGTCGGATGCTGTTCACCCTATGTATAAACGTAAGCACAAACAGCCGAAGAAGCAATGATTGTATTGATACGACTGTTTATGCTTGCTTATATAATGCACTTTATGGGTGAGACTTGGTTGCGCTTTATTTGTGATGTGACATTGCTCTAAACGACATCTCGTTGTTTATAACAATGACAATAAATAAACTTGACTGAACTGAAGTGATAGGTGCACACCCCCACCTGTGTGATTGAGTAGGAGACTGATTACAACCTCTTTGTACCTAAAGCCAAACACTGGATGCATCGTAAAGCACACTCTTTCCCAAATGTGCTTTACTTGTTAGCGTGACATGAGGACTTACGAGATGACTGAAATATTATACCTCACTGTCAACATTTGGTAATTCCGCTCTTTGATCGGCCACAGGTCCACAGCTTTGTTTTACAATCAGTGTTTTCCCCATCAGCAGATTCTCAGACTGCGAGCCAGAAAGGCGCGCATTGAACCAGTTTCCTCTGCCAAGTCAGGAGCCTTTGGGCCCCGAGAAGGAAGCATGTGAGCCCCCTCATGAGACAATCACACTCATAATGCATCAATGGGAATAGAATCGCAGTTACTTTGAACTGGCCAGTAATCACTTTCACACTCGCTCTCAGCAGATGTGCAGGTCACTCCAGTTCCTCCTGGAGTTTGGAGGAACTAGATCACACTCTATTGAAGGCTCACAGCGCCACAGATAAGCGGCAAACAACAGCAATTGGTGATTACTGAACATTGATCCATTGGTTTCCACTTTCTCCACATAGTTTCAACGACGCTCAGCCACTTTTTTCTAAACGGGAAGTGGCGTCTTTCATTTTAGCATGCCATTTGAAAACAGATTTGATTCTCAGCTCTGCTTCACACACATCTGGCACATAAGACCTTCCTCTGATTCAACCAATGCAATCCAGAGACTGTATGTAAATTGAACGAGTCTATGCCAGCACCCCAAAAGTGAAGCCAAAAGACCTTGATCGCATCCTGGTGGCTGGTTGTTGTACAGTATAGACATAAATACTACCACGAAGACAGATGCACAAATGATTTGTTTTCTGGTTGGTGGTTCTAATGTTGTGGAAAGGAGTCATGACGTCAGAATGGACAGCTGTTCTGAGTGAAAGAATGTACGTGATGGCATGTTTTGTGTGAAGAAACTGTGGGTTGGGGTTTGTTAGTGGAAAGATATTTTCCTCATGATTTACAATTGGGGATAAACAAATATATATAATAAAGACATAGTGTAGCAATCATCTGCTTTGCCTGACTCAGAAGTGAATGCAGTCAGTTTTAGTAGCTACAAATCTCTAAATCTCTCTGGCTCATTTGCACATCTATAAATAACTGTTTTAAACGTAAAACAGCCATTTCAACAGATTCAGTAACCACCAGACTTGTCTTTTTCCTCTCCCACATTTTGCTTGCCTTGGAAAGTCAGGTAATATCTCACTGCCCAAAATAATCTCATAAATTTAACTCAAAGTTAAAAACCTTTCAACTTGTGCAGGGGCGTTAACCCCATGCTGCTGAGGGCACTACCGGCAATTATTTGGCATCTCCTGCCTTCTGAGTAAATATCTTGTGTGTCAATGAATTCCTAGCGCTTCAACCGATGATGCACTTGAAGACGCATTTCACTCCACTCTGTCTGTGGAGTGGATTTGAACAGAGGGAGCACTCACACATCCACAGTCATCTCACTTTAATACGCTGTAATGAGGTCTTATTTGTTGCTGATTCAGCACACAGGTCTTTTTCCATGGGGCAATAATGGCACTTGCTTTTTAATTTCTCATTTTCATGAAGCTTCTGTGGACCCCTGCAGGCCTCTTGCCCGCTCTAAAACGTATCCACCACCAGGAGTTGATGATTGGAAGGCAGATAGAATAAACAGAGCAAAATGCAATATGCAATATGGCAATATTGCGGCTGATGCGCTTTACGATGACTGAGTCTTGTATTTGTCAAAACAGCTACTTCACCAACAGAAAGAAATAGATTATTTTTTTGTGTGTGTCCCCCAGCAGAGCTGAGAGAATAATGCACCTCAAGACAGGATAATTATATGATTCCAATATGCTGCAGAGATTACGTGGGAGAAATGTTTACCAGTGATTATTATGCAGCACATACTCAGACACGCGCGTCTGCTCCTACAGAGCAAATGCAAGTTGCAATCACAAGCAGCAGACAGATGGACGGAGATGAATTGGCGCGAATTACAGAGGAGCTGCGGCATTAGCGGCTCGAAACGCAGGAAACAAAGTAAAAGTCATTTAAAACTGTGTCCGATTCATTAAGTCAGCGGTGATGTGAGCAGCGGACGGTAAACACACCGCCACGCCGGCCGTAGTCAAACAGTCTGCTAATTATGATGATAAAATAAATGATGATTAATTATTATCGAGCCACTTTATGTCCACAGCCCCTCCACATGCCAGCACAAGCCAATTAAATCTAATCAAAGTTAGTGTCGGGATGCCGCAGGGCTAACAGGGATTCGCTTCATTTATTGGAGGTCATTTATTGAATCTCCACTCAGCAGAATTACCTTTACCTTAATTAATCTGCAGTAAACATTGTTTAGCTGAAGATGTGTTGTAGACCTTTTTTTTTTTTTTGTCCTCCCAGTGCTGCTAACTTGGCAGCAGGACAATGAGGGTCCAGACGCTTTAACTCACAACAAAGTCTCTCCAAAGCGGTTCTTCAGGCTTTGCTTTGTGCTGCTTATTCTGCATAAAAATGTCAGGCAGTGTTTTTTTGTTGTTTTTTGTCTATATACAGTTCAGCTCCTTCTGCCATTAAAACGTGTGTGTGTGTGTGTGTGTGTGTGTAGACAAGACCATTGCTGCAAGTCACTGTTTGGCAAACATTCCTGTGGGTAAACAGATTTAATTGGGGTTATATCACTGTGAGCAATCATAATTTTGTTGAAGGATTGACGTTCCTGGTCAAACTTTATAAAACATTATCTGGGAAAAGTGGCAGATTCCAGCGCGATGCATTTGCGCTTACAGATTCCAGTTGCATGTGGTGTGCTGACTCTTCTGCTCTTCACTCTGGTTTCAGGTGCCTTGGGTGGCGTCTCCCACTGTCAGCTTAGCACTCTCCACCCACAAGCCCCCTCCTCTGCACCCCACTGGGAGGACTGAGACAACCTTTGAAGGCCTGTGGTGTGAAGCTGGTCTGTGGAGAGCTGGGAGAGATGAAGATATGCTCACTGTTTGTTGCAGCATTGCTGCTCCCCGCCATCCAAGCAGGTGAGTTTCAGAGGCATATTTTAGATTTTTTCTTCTTTTCAGTGAAATTTTGAGCATATGAGATGCTCTAATAAAGAAGAAAAGCATCTTACCTCGAATGTTATCATCAATGTTTACTAGTGTTTCACAAATCACAGTTTTTCCTGTTCCCTCAAAGAAAAAAAGGGTCATTAGAACAAAATAAATGGCTCAGTATTACAGCTGGAGTAGTGTTTTATAGGTCCAAGCATTGTGACTCATCAATTTGTTTTTAATAGATAGAGTAACTATAAAGGGCAGAATATTGTGAAATATCCTGAATACACTAATGAAAATGATCAGGAACCTAATAACAACCACAGGGATGGGTCCGTTTGAAATAATTTTTGAGGAGAAAAGACAGATGATCATGATGATGATCAAAAAAAACATGCAACTCAATTTTATTTGGATCTTTGAGCTCTTATCGGGTTCTGGATACATGGATACTATTTTGTCGTAAACATCTTTAACAGGACTTTAAATGGGATTTATAGATCGCAATAAAAGACAAAATAAAGCCGTTCTTCTATGGAATGTATGCATTGTGAATGAGGATGTGAACAACTAAGATAAGCTCAATTGCTGGTAACTGTATTCCGCATCCTTTGTCTTGTCACTAAGCTCTCCGACGTCTCTATTATTTCCTCCGGGCTTTGTATTTTTTTTTTTCCTGCCCATCACAGTAGCTAAGACAGGAATCTGCCACGGAGTGCAAAAATAGCACCTGCTCCGCTACAACATATAAACATAGGGCAGCTGTCAAGAAATATGATGGACGAGTTTCCGAAATACCCTGAATACAGAATGCCGTGTTTGTTGAATATGAGAGTATCGGACTGAGACTGTGAGTACACGAAGAACAGTTTTGCACTTAGCATGTGAGAACTAATAGCATCCATTTTGTGGGGCAAAATGTGTTACAAAGAACCAGGATAAAGGGAAATAATAAGTGGGACATTGATTCAGGTCTTTTACATGGCTGATAAACAGGATAAAAAGTAGTTAAATGTTTATTTTTATGGGGTTATTAAAAGTTGGGGCCAAACCAACAACTCAAACTGACAGTCCGAACTTGACAATTAGTGTGAGATGATTGACAGGTACACTCAGGGTGTCATTATGCCACTGCTGCTGTTTCATGTCTATTTGTGGTGTGTGCGTTTGGGTGTTTGCTCGAGGCCAGCAGCTTCTCTCATCATTTAGCCTGGCATTAAAGATAAGTGTCCCTCAGCATGCGAGGGAGAAAGTACTGCCCAGCTGGATCACACACACACACACACACACACACACACACACACACACACACACCTTTCAGATGCAGATATTTCCGGATTCACAGCTATGGCGGACACAGGAAACATCTCTACAGATTTTTGCTGCCACGATAAATTATTTCTTATTTTCCCATTCACGTGGACTGAAGCTCAGGGTTCTCTTTTTCCCTGGGTGTGGACTTGAAGCTCTGACGTCTCACCTCCAGAAAGTGTCTCAGGGTGTCAGAGGAGCCGCCTGATGTGACTTTGCACTAATTCACTAATGGTGATTACTACTAATTTGCACTAGTTAAATTACATATTAAATTGGGCCAGATTTTAAAACTGAGACCTTAAGCTGGGCCGCATATTTTCAGCAGTCCATAAGAAGGTGGTAATGACAGATTTAAAACCAGTGCAAATAAATATAATGAAATAACAAGTGATGTTTATTCATCATCATCGTTCATCATCAATACGTTTTCACTTCTGAACTATAAGAATAAACATTTTCGTCATATGTAACCCAGGCATCAAAACAAAAAGTGCAGATTTATGGTGATAAAATTGTTTTCCAGTGTGTTGCATTCACTTTATGAACTACTTTAAGAATTTCAAATTGATTCCTGTGAAATCTGTTTTCCTCTGCTTGTTTGAGTGAACCACAAGCTGGGAAGCCATTGCTTCTGGACTGCATGTGGCCTGTGGGCCATCAATTGAATAGGCCTGATTTAGATGGTTACCTTTTTAAAGGAGCCGACGCAAGGGCTTCGCTCTCTGGAACAGCATTATAGATGTACCCTTTGGCATTTCAATCAGCAGCAGGCAGTTGGCGGTGAGCGACAATGAAGCGGCGTTCACCTGTGGCGTCAAAGGACTTCGGCTATCAGCTGAACAGGCATTGAGAGTATAATCCCCAGGAAATATTGAAATAAAATAATTCAAATGTATTCACAGCAGGGAAGGGGTGATTGGTGGATGGGGGGGGGGNNNGACGTCGTGGGGCAATTGTTGTATCTACCTCGTTTGCCTCCACTCCTTTCACGAGCAGCACAGGGTTATCCAAGGATTTGCTTTAGGGTCAAAATGAAAACACACACGCAATATAAATGCACACATTCATATAAGGAAATGTATCATGAACATACAGAATGCAATCTAGCGTAGGGCCAAACAGGGCGAGAGCCGATCTGCTGTGTGTGTTTGTGTGTTTGTAGAATAGCGCTCAAGGCATCAGAAAAGTTCCTCCTCCATAAACTTAACACATACTCCTGCTTCTCTCTCTGTCTCTTTCACTAGCTCTCTTCTTTTTATTGCATCCAGTTTTATTTTGAGGGCAAATGGAAGCTTTCAGAGCCGTAAACACATCTTTCTAATCGGAAACCGGCAGCGGCGTCTCAATCTCCAGCGGATTGGCTTTTTATTGGAGGTTAGGTCGTGGGGCTGCATCCCAATGAAAGACTCAAACACAGACGAAAGTGGTGACGTGATCAATTTGGAGAAAAAAAGGGATTAATGATATGGGATGTTTACTTTATTTTTCTAGATGGTTAATTTGGTGGCTATTTTATCTCAACAAAGAGACTTGTGTTTTTGAAGTGTTGTAAGGAATCAGATGCATGGAAAGCAATGAGTAAAAAAGAAAATAAGAGCACTCGGCACACCATTATAATTTCATAAACCTGGTTTGGTGGGCTAATAATACGTTTGTTAATGAGGTCAACCTCAAAGCAAAGAGATGAGGCAAATAAATATTATTTGAAGCAAATATAGTAAAAAGCGGAGTGTGACCGATATATTTGTTTTACCAAATTACTTTAATGAAACAAAGAGACAGACTCACACTCACTCTCTCTCTCTCTCCTACAAGTAATGACTCCGGAGCTAAAGATGCATGCAAACATGTCAGATCTTGTTCTTTTTGGCTCAGGATGGTGACAGATGTTGGCTGGGTGCTCACAGCCGGTGGTCAACCAGAGATCAGAGAGAGGACTGTCACATTTTCACTCAGAGGAACCAACCACATTTTGGAAATCAATCTAGCATGTGAACGATGAACAGACTCAAAGTTACAGTTTAGCAATTTGACTTACATCCAGCCAATTATTTCCCAGCCTAGAAATGTGAGAGTATACTTGGATAGGTGGATGGGTGGGTAAGTACTTTAGTCATACCCACAGGGGAAATTTCAGTGTTGCAGCGGTTTCAATATAGCAATACAAAATTAAAACATAGTAACACATTTTTACACTACACATAAACAATGAGAAGAAGGTGCATGTCTGAGTCGGCACATGGATGCATTGTAGAATGTCATTCTCAGTGGGCAAGAAGGAGTGGAGTGGAACAAGGGGGGCCGTCTATGATGGCCAGCAGTCTCTTCAGCATCCTTCTCTCAGCCACCACACTCACAGGCTCTGGATTGGTCCCAAGGACGGACTCAGATTTCTTCAGCAGCTTGTTAATGTTACTCTCGTCTACAGCTTTCATACCACTGCCCCAGCATGTAATGTCAAAAAAAGAGAGCACTCTCTACTACTGAATGGTAGCAGGTATTCAGCACAAGGCCATGGACATCAAAAGACCATAGCCTTCTCAGGAAAGAAGGGGAGGCAGCTCTAGCCTTTTTTTTTTAATATATATGGCCAGGGTGCTCTCACCCCAGTCCAACTTGCTGTCGATGTGGACTCCGAGATACTTGTAGGACTGGACAAACTCCACATCCTCCCCTCGAATAGAGACTGGTGTTTTTGGCCTGTGAAAGTCAATGATCATCTCCCTGGTTTTCTTGATGTTGAAGTGCAGATGGTTCTGGTTGCACCACTCCATGAAATCGCTGACTACATAGACCTCTGTACTGCCCTTTCTGCCACTCTCTAATTCATCCAACAATCACAGAGTCATCCACAAACTTGTGGAGGTGAAATAACTGGCTGGATGGTGTTAAAAGCACTTGCAAAATCACAGGACATGAGCTTCAGGTGGCTGCCTGCCGTTTCCCGATTGGAGTGGACCCAATGAAGCAGGTAAAGAATGGCATCATCCACGCCCATATTCGCCTGGTAGCCAAACTGCAGGGGGTCTTGATACTCCTTCGCCAGGGGTTGGAGGCGAGCCAGCACAAGCCTCTCAAGCACCCACTGGTCTGTAGTCATTTAATTCCGTGGGGCGGCCTTCTTTGGCACAGGTTTCAAACATGACATCCACGACAGAGGAACATGCTTAGGTTTGGGGTACTTCTGTGTCAGGCCTGAAGTAGAGCGATAACGGAATAGGCTATAAACCTTGCTAGGGCTAAGGAGTCAGTGGACAGTACTGACAAAAATAAAAATAAACAGAAAGTCACTCCACAAGGGAGGAAAACGGAAATGGCTGAGCCTAACCCGCCTGACAAAACCAAATGAACAGAGAATCGCTCCACGAGGGAGGGGAAAGAAAAGGTTGCGACTAATACTCTCAAAACAACGAAGGATCGCTACGAACCAAGTACAACAAAAGGCGCTCCACAAAGGAGGAAAACAACGAGTCTATAAAACTACACTCTGACAAAGAAAACTACTGAAAACAAAAACCACGCTCCAACGAAGGGAGGAAAACTAAACTAAGAGACAAGACAGACTGTAAAACTAATGAGGAAAAACTTACAACCAAAAATCACTCTACTCAAGAGGAAGCAAGAAAACTTTAGAAAACGGACGTGGGACTAGAGAACAAGGACAAGATTTGGATCAAGTGCTTGCGGTACATGAACTCACGAGACCCTCTGGCACAGGACAAAGGGAGACGCAGAATATAAGATACATGAGGTTAATGGGGAACGGGTGGAGACAATCAGGGATCAGGAGCGACGTCGGACCGGTGACACAAGAGGAAGGGCAAGTGACCTGAAACGAGAGGAGAGTTACTTTTCAAAATAAAACATAAAAATCACAAGACAAAACCCCAGGACGAGACGCCTCATGTGACATGCTGCGTCCTGGTCATCATCAGCTGGCTGGCTGGACACCTCCTTAGTGCTGTTCTGTTTGTTTTCTATTGTCTCCTGTAGGCACCTTTATCCTATATTTCTATTAGAAATGTTTAAATTCTTTTTTTATACGGAATAAATGGAGAATGGGAACGGCAAAATGCTAAAAAGAGGATAAGTAAACTAAAGGAAAAAAAGGTAGAGTCGTGGAAGGTGAAAGCAAGCAGAAATAATTTATTTTTACTTTTTACGTTACAATACAATCTTAAAATTCTCCCTTTGAACAGAGTCAGCTAGAAACGACCTTTAAGTGTTGCCAATGTATGTTTTTAAGATTTCAGCTCATTCTCAAGTTTCTTAATCCTTGTGCACACCGATTAAATTGTTTACTTCATTATTTTTAATCACCAAGTTAAGTAGAATTATGTGCAATTGAAGATTTGTGCTTCAGATCATTAAGCTTGTTGAGTTCTTGTTATTTCTCCCGCTTCGTCTGTCTTCAAAATATCTGGATAATTCTCTTATCACCTTTAGGCTCCATCAGGAATGTAATACACAAACATATGCAGACGCCTCGACTCTTTGTTGTCGGTGTATCAGCAGACTTTTACATCAGGGCACTCCCAGCATATCGCAATGTAATCACACAGACAAAGTGAAGAGAATAATAACGCACCCTTTGGATCCAGTTCCACACACGTGAGGAAATCTGACTGAACACTTTGACATCTTTATGCGTCCTGATTAATTCCAGCGGTGTAATCCTTCGTGTCTCACCTGCGCTGATGGTTTGATGATTGACACCGAGCAAAGCAGTGGGTTCAGTACTTTCACTCGCAGCTGCCAAACACTTAAGTTACTGGCAGCCGCAGATCAGAAGGTTCAGATGCTCGCTTAAATGTGCGTGTGCGTGCGTGTGTGTGTGTGTATGTGTGTGGTTGCTGTGTGAGCAGCTGCTGATGAGGAACTTTCTACATCTGTGGTTTTACAGTGTTGGTGTTTCCATCGTCTGTCTGCTCCTTACTATGAAGGGAAGAGACCATTGCAGCAGTTTCGAAATTTAACAAATTTGACTGAAAATCCTTTAAACAATACATTACATATTAAGCTTGTAATATTGACAAGAAATGCTTTAATGGTTGTTTTGAATGGTACTCACTTGTAAGAAGTTTGTTCCTGTTGTCTGGCCAGGAATTGCTAGCATGCTCCGTATATGCGGAGAGGTCAAAATTGAAAGAGAAATTGAATTTAACCCAATTATAAGGCATCTTGGACACAGATAAGACTGTGCTGATTGCTTAATCTGGTACAAAGCAAATATCTTGCAAGGCAAACTTTGCTCTGCTCAAATCCAATTATGAGAGTATGACTCATAGAATTTCAATTTCACAAAAGGAGATTAATGTTTTACCGAGCAGATCAGTTTCGCTCACTCAGCTAATGTCTATCTCACTCATCACCCTGCGATTTAATTGGAACTGGTACCTTTCACTCATAATGCGGGATTATCATTAAAAAAAAACCCACAAAACTCAAACTACATAAAAACATGTTTCCGGCTTTTTTTTTGCCCCCTATGTAGACTTGCAACTCAGCATGTTTATGTCCAGCTATGATATCTGCAAGGGTTATTAGACTTGGTCAGTAGGATAATATGAGAGGCAGAAAAAAAGCTGCATTCTGAACATCTGGCTCTTTGTTGGTGGCTCCGTCCCATTTCCTGACGAAGACCAGAAGAAACAGGCAGAAACTTTGACGAAAGATTACTTTGTCAAATTCCATTTGTGAGGTCAAGAATGAATTTTCACACAGCGCGGACAGATGCAGACCTTCTGTCACTCACTGTAATTAACATGTATCTGCAGACTGGGAAGAACAGTGACCCGGTCCGTGGCGCAAACACACACAGCCGCAACCAAGCGGCATCATTCACCAGCAGCAGAAACCAGCTGATTGCCTCTCCGTCACTTATCAATCCATGTTCGCCCTTCTGGGAAATCTACTTGACAATTCGGGTCGCCGGCAAGTCAATGCAATTGACGGATCCATTAGGTGGCAGGGAGATGAGATAACCATCGCATGCACAGAAAGGCCATAGATTGAAACTTCAGCAGTTGGAGCGGACTGTTACATGCCGCGTGTTGGCGTCGTCTTGACAATAACGGGCACAAATTAAATAGGTTTATCCGTCACTCTTACTCTTGAGTGAGCAATCCAATAACCTTGTGCGCTATTTTATCTCCGCTTAGTCACAGAGTTACCAGGTAAACATGAAGGACAAATAAACCTCTCCGCTATCACTCCACTGTAGAAACAATACGTGCGAAATTGAGCTGATTTCTGTGTTATCACTCAATTAAAATATCAATTTTTTTTTGTGCTGTTACAATTACTTGTTGATCAGATATGCTGCAATTCCCACAGTGCCTGTCAACTGACTATGAACCCCTAGATTCATTTG
>CAESWR010000178.1:714492-735864 GCA_903171835.1 Mullus surmuletus | reverse complement strand
ATGATTTGATTGATTGAGAGAAACCAAGAATAAACACGCAAAACAAATAACATTAGGTTGTGTGTTTTTGCACAAGACACCACTTGTATGCCCAGGGAAAATGACTTCACTGAACAATTTTATGCTCCATGCAGTATACACAAATATTTGGCAACGAACATCGTGAACGAATTATCCCACACAGCGGGATGAGTCAAGACTTAAGATGGTCCAACGCCTCCAGGGTGGGCTGCAACTTTTCCAGGTTACACACACACACACACACACACACACAGAATAGAAGACATTGGACAGGTTGCATCATTCTGATTGCAACATTGCTCATTCATTGCTGTACTGTAACTGTACGTCAGTGGCATTTCATGTGAAACACATACACGGCTGTACTTTCTCATGTTTTTTGGCAATTTTTTCTGTCATTTTGTGGATTTAGTTAGCAGAGAATCTCTACAGACCCCGATCAATGCAAAATATCACAGTCTATATCTAATATTATCATGCACATATTCAACTTTCCTGACAGTTAATTATTTCTGATGATGCATTTTAAAACATTTGATAGCAATCGACTGTGCAGATTTCGATATGCTTTGATAAGCTTTTTTTTTTTCAAGTAAGAGTTACATTTTTTAATGCATGTTTAAGCCTGAACAGCCACTTACATTGATTGAATGTAAGTCAGTGTGTAGAGTTCCTCGTTATGCTCAGCTGCTGCACTGCTCATCTGTCCACTCTGATGTAACACTGCTGCAAACACTCACTGCTGCTGTGCACGATATCATTGGGTAAATATGTTGTTCTGCGAAACCCCTCATAGGGAGAGATTATTCATTTTCATGATGTGTGTATGCCAAATAACAGCCCCCCACATCTACATAACTGTCATACTGAACTTTAAGAGAACGAGGAGAGCATTTGTGAAGTGATGGTTTCTGCTCTCACCCATGATGGCAACGACCTGTTTGCTTCATCGTATCACTGCCATGTGTGTGGATTATTACACACTGAGATGGAAACACAAAGTAAAAAAACCCTTGATGGAGCAGTGCTGGAAACATCTTCATTTCAATTGCAGATATTTTGCCTCTGAATATTACAGATCTCAGAAATGTGAAGGATGGCAGTCCGTGATTGATTGTTAATATGAAACACTGCAGCCTGTCGGCAGAAGGGTCCGAGGTCCCCGTACTTTTATCATATTATTCATACACTGACATTTTTGAATAATATTTCTTTAAGTGGAATTCTGCAAGCATGTGATAATAAGTTTCCAATATCTACATAAGGTGGGAATTTGAATTATTATATTCTTGCACCTTAAGCAAATCTCATTTTGTTCATTACTTTACTTTTTTTCCCTCTTTTTTTTCAGATTTTGAAATCATTAGAAGTAGACATTACAAAATAATAAATCTAAAATGACAAGTGTTCCATTCCACTGCTGGGCACTGTGATTTGGGTTTTTTAATGTGCAGTCCATGATCAATCATTGGAGCAGCCTGTCACTGCCGGTGTTGTCTGAATATCATTTCATCATATTTCGAGCAAAATTTCATCCATCATTATAAGAAATCTCTTTTTTTTTCTTCTACTATAGAAATGGGATCGGCCAACTCAGCTTCGGATTCTCACCAGAGTTTGTTCTTTCATATTGGTACCACTGCAGTGTCAAACTCTGTCAGTCATCATCACCCATCTTCTTTTCTCATTCACACACACACACACACACACACACACACACGCACACGGGCACATTCAGAGTTCAACTTTCACAAATCAGTTTGAATGGGAGTTTCCACCTCCATATCATTCTTTCCAACAAGGCTAGTGGGTCAAAAATGGACACATAAAAAGATAAAAAGGTCTCTGTATATTTAACCAAAATTACATAAAGGCTTAAATGGATTTGTGAAGAAACCCCGAGCTCTATGACCATGTCTGAGAAATCCATCATGGTTTTCACAAGCTTTCCCTGGCGATTAGCGTTGGCTGGAGCGTTGGCGTGCACTCCAAATCAAAACCATATTCATTCTGGCCCGACACACTTGTGTGCTCTCAGAAAGTGTCTCAGTTGCTAAGCCCATGATTTATAAACGTTTACCCCGCCACAGTGGTCAAATCAAAGGCCTGGGAAAAGGGAACAAATTAACAGAAAGGTATTTAGCTTTTCTAAGGGACCTAATTTTGAAAACCGCAGCATTCATAAAGCCACAGTGCATAATTATGTTTTTATAGCTGTATAAACTATAATGTTGCCTTGTAATTTCATGGTTACAAACATAGCAATTTTGAGACCCCAGTTTTGCTTTGGCTTTGTTTGTTTGGCTTTTTTTTTTGTGTAAGAAGTTATGCATGTTTTAAGAACGGAGCCCTCACTTTCACAGGATGTGGGGTATTTTTTTCCTTTCTGTTAAACATTACATTTTGTCTTAAAAAGCACATGGATGTGGAGTGAGGCGGGCGCAGTGGATGTGGCAGGAAGTTCAGTGATTCATAAAACACTTAAATTATTGATCATACTGTACACTGTGAACATTTTTGAGACACTTCATTTGTTGGACAACGACCACTGCAATAACATAACCGTTTATTTTTTATTCATTTATACGGCAGAAAACAAATAATTGGATTCTGAAAATGAGAGAGAAATATTAAATCCTCCCATTGAATTGATGACAATGAAAGGGGTACAGCAAATACAAAGGACAAACACTATCGGACATCCTGGGTCCACTGTACGTTATGAATACATACATACATAATTTCCTCCAAAATGCATACAAGAGTTCAAGTTCATTGCTTTTATGCTTTAGGCTCTAAACCCGAATGTGACATCCGGAGCATGCCATGATAAGAATAGTTCCCACTGGACCACATTTATAGGCGAGCCATTAAAAAGAAACACAATGGTGGAGGCCATATTTCTTTAACAATATTCCCATGACCTCAGAATAATACTGAAAATGAGTAAAATGCAATGAAAGAAAGAAAAGGGACACGGGTTTTATGAGAAATGTGTGAGTGGGGAGCAGGGAGTGGGTGTGATTGTTTCAAGGTGACACGGGTGGAAAAGATGATTAGACGGTGTAGTAAAGGATGGGACTGCTGCTCTGATCACAGTCACTTCTTCCAGCCTCCGAGAGCCAAGAAGGTGCAGACACATTAAAGCTGTGTAACATTACTTTTTTTGGGCTCAGACTTCAACAGTTCCCTCTTGGCCCGAGAAGGTAGGTGTTCTACTTCCAACCTGGCAGCCCGAGCTCAGACATAAATAATGGCCTTTAAGTGCGGCTGAATAGTTGCAATAATTTAGACTGACTGCACTGAGAATATGTTTTTTTTGTGTTTTTTGAACAGAAGTAATGGTCGCCTTAAAACCTGGGTAGGTGGCTTTGTTGCAGAGAGAAGAGCAGCGGGGAGGAACTATTAATCAGTCAGTGTACAATTGTCCAAGGCCGCAGACATTTGTTTGTATTTGCTGGAGTGTGGTGTGGTACAATCTGCTGCACAGTTTGGGTCGGACAGTATGTTTGTGGTCGTATATACTGTATGAATGTGCATCATGTCAGCACGGGTGTTTTTACACATTCATACAAAGAGCCATGTTTATTTGTGTGTTCATAAATACATTACAGGCAGTAATGTTCACAAATAAAGTGAATTTGAATACATGGATAATGCTTGAACCATTCAATGCCCAATCACGGTTTATTTCATCAAATGCCTTGTTACTGTGTATGAGTACCTATTAATGGCCAGCAGGGGGTGCTATTTACCTGGATATTTTGGGCTTTTACCACCTCGCCCCCATTTCAGCTTTCGCCCCTTAAGAGAGATGATCATTGGATAGTAGGTTTTTGATTTAAAGCTGAATCTGAACACAAACAGGATTCACATTTCATGATTGAAATGACTTCTGCAAAAACAAACAACAACAGCAACAAAAACCACAACAAAAACCCACTAAAGTCCATACTTTCTAAAAAGGTCATAGTCAGATTTGGTTACCCTCCCTCTCTATGCTGACATTCATATTTTGGAGACAATGAAAAATTCAGTGTGTTTTGAGTGAAAGTGCCCTGAGGTGTTGTTATGGTTTGGTGTTTTATAAATAATAGTGAACTGAATTGATTTGAAAGGTTCAAAGACCTCAATGTTTGATGGCCATCCACACATATATACAACTGCATGTATGAATTGATGTGTATATGTATGTGGTGTGTCTTAAAAACAAAATATGTTTTTCTACGAGGGTTGACTAAACATTTTCATGCATCTGCATCATAACTTGAAAGAACACTTGAATCAGCACTTGGGTGCATAATTTCTTAATGATGCCACACTTACCAGCTTCAAGTACTCGTTGAATCGAGGTATCTTTGGCATTTATATGAGCCTTTATCTGGCTCAGATGTCACCAGCAGAGAGTGTTAAAGCAGCTGTGGGAACACAGAGGTGAGCTGAAGAGGTCATAAATCTTCCTCCACTCACAATAGTGTTAGCTCACTGACCGAGTGACACTACTTCAAAGAGAACCCCTGTCTTCAAATGAACTTGTTGCTGTTACTGATACAGGTTTATCTTGGCCAGCTGTTTCAACTGTGTGCGTGTGTCGGGGTGTGTGTGTGTGTGGGGGGAGGGGCTTAATCAGTGGGCCACCAACAAGGAGCAATGGCACATTTTGGGTGTGTGTGTGTCATTGTGCAAAGGCACTTTTTTAAGGGTAAACTTTTACTGTTGTGACTCATTTGCTTTAGGCCATTTTCCATGAGCTGAAATATCTCAGGTTTTCATATTTTTACGCTTCTCAGAGGGTTTAAAAGTTGCCACATTATATTAAAAGCAAACTGTGAGGTAAATAAAAGTGGTAATAGGGACCTTAAATTGGATTTTATTATTGCCATCGAACATCCTTATCCCAGCTGTGCTGCAGCTGGTTGATTTGAAAGGAAATCTGAAATTATGAAGCATACCATGTGGGAAATGCAGCAAGTGAGCACAACACGGGGTTTACTGTACTCAGATTCGGAATCTTATTTAAAAAAACAGCAACAAAAAAAACATAAAAAAGGGTATTTGTTTGTACTATTTGGTCTCCAAGTGCATCACACCCTTTTGGAAAAACACACCCAAAAAAAGCAGCAAAAAACCCCAAACTTTTACAAAAGGTTGTGCTCGGACATGTCAGAAAATCCTGTTTGGCCACTGAAATTAACAATTTCATTTGTAGAAGGTCCAGCACTTTGAGTCGCACTCAAAACAAATTAAGATCAATTCTGATAAAAGGACGTTCACGTTGGTCAAGACAGTCGTGCATTCCTCATGCAGGAAAAAAAAAGCAGGAATGAATAAAAGTGTGTGTATTGGTAGATGTTACTGTGAAGCAGCATATTACTTAAATATGTGGCGCGTCTGGGTCGGTATTGTGAAAGCAGTCCAGGCCGATCATGTGTTGGGGGGCCTGCAGGGTGTTTGCACATTCCAGTAACAGTAATGTCCTTCCAATATCTTCCTGGTATTTTTCTTTCTTTATGGGATCTGTCTGGCCGCTACCTTTTGATCTCTCCACTTTACCGTTGGTCTTTCACCTACCACCCCCCCCCCCACCCCCCCTTCCTCTCTTCCCATCACTTGTGTTGGTTGTCTTTCCGTGTCAGGGACTAAGCAAACAGAGTCGTGTGTGAGCAGCCTCATAACTCCACGTTCTTGAGAGACTGGGAGCTCTCAGACGAGCGCAGCTGTGTCTTCATTTGTCGACCGTGTTCGGCATTCTCCGGATATCTCGAGGAGGCTCCTGGGCTTTTTCTATGTTCTGGTTTGACCCCGTGCCCCGTGAAAGGCAAAGCGGGACGCGTTTCCAAGCGTACATATCAGACTATTCCGGACAACCCAATGAAATAACTTTACAGGCTTTATTCTACATGGAGCTCAAATGTTAAAAACCATGACAGCATTAAATATTACATATTAAGGAGCAGAGAGAAAAGAGCAATTGGAGCAACTCGCAGAAAAAAAATCAGGAAGTGCAGGGTGAGAAGACAGCAAATGGTGTGTGTGACAGAAGGGAGTGAAGACGAAAGGAGAGAAAGTGAAGAGACGTGTCCAGGCCGATCCCATGGCTAACACAGATATCAGCGGGAGGCCGGCATGTGTTTTTCTCAGTTTGGCCAAAGGGGGTTTGTATCCACCCCTTTCTCACCCACCACCAGAACCTCTCACACACACACACACACTCACACACAACCCCTCCTCTTGCAGTTCCCTTGACCCCTCCACTCCTTCACCTTGCAGGCTGGAATCATCAGACACTGACTTATCTCTGTCCGTCCCCTTCCTCCTCTCTCCTTCTCTTACTTTTTCAGTGGCCTCCTCATTGTTAAGAGCCAGTTTTTCTCTCTTCCTGTCTTCATCTCTCTTTCTTTCTCTCTCTCTCTCACTCACTCTCTCTCGTCTCGTTGCATCTGGGGAACATGAGCTGTGGAAAGACAACAGACAAGTAATGGGAGACGTGTGTGTGTGGGTGAGTGCGTAGCGTGGGCGGCCGCGCACAGGCAGGCGTGCGCGCTCACACAGATGACAAAGGCAACTGGATGTCTTCGTCAAACAAAATCCCATCTGAAAGCATTTTCATACGAGCCCTTTGGTTCTGTAGCACAAAACCACAACACTTGCTTCGCCAAGCTGCTCGGTAAAGACGGCTGAAAGTCGCCGATGTTACGTTTTACTATGAACATATTTTGATTTTAAGTGGTCAATAATTGTATGTTAATGAGATAAACCAGGGTGTCTTTGTGAATTAACATATATGATGCTGTGATATGTTTGTGCATTCGCTACAAAACAGAGCAAATGCATCCTATTATGAATCACTGCTAGAAATAAGACTGAATTATTTATTATGAATCTGCACTTGCAATGATTTTGAGAGATTTTGAGAAAACTGGTTAAAAAACAGATTTATGCGCCATCTGGATGCATTTTCTTATATTGTAGCTGATAAACTTGGGTAACTTGGGTAAAAACTTTGAAGTGGATTCAAACTGAAGGATTTATTGTGGGACAGTAATTAAGACATAAGAACAAAAAACGCCCCAAACAATCTTCATTAACTGCCAAAAAACCCATTTTACGTTACCAGAATTCCTACAAAGGCACTGTAAACTATGTCGGCCATGACAACGATATTGGATGCGATTTTTGAAAGCCATTGTTTAGTCCAAGCACACCTCCTTACCAGCTTTTTAATATGCAGAGTACTCGATTGTCAGTAAAAATGTTAAACTTTCATGGCAATCTCTGTGCTTTTAGCCGACAACAGGCCCACACAACTCTTTTTAAGTCCCCTGCAAATTCTTTTCTTTTGATAAAATGGCATTATCAAGTGATACGTAATAGTGGAAAAAGGTCTGGCACAACATCATGTCCTTTTGTTTGTCCAGTTGGCAGTTCAAAAAACTGAAATAAATGGATACTATCTTGTCCAAAAATCTTGAAAAAGCTTTTTGAATTAGAGGTGAAATGTCTTTACAAACAAGAGGTCAGTCCATCTGCCTGCCTGGAAACTCTTGAGAAATAAAATTAGGAGTTTAATCAAAAGATATTATTTCAGTTGAGAAGACAGAGCATTTCGTCCCCTTGAAATTGATGTAATGATGGGCTGAAAAACACTTTCTGAATTTCTGCAAAATATAATTCTATGCACGTTGTATTGTGATGTGTGTAACCGATGTTGGAAGGAACATTCTTTGTTCATTCCCTGACACTTTGACTTTTCAACCTTCGAGCTGAATCCGTTTTTGAGACACTTCAATAATACATCTGAGCTGAAAGTGCCAGATTGCGTAAGACAGCATTCAACTTTTCCTTGCATATTAACCTTCCGCGGCCATGTGCTGCTAATGAATGGTGGGTTTGTGGCTCTCAGCAGACACATGCCAAGTTGTGGATATGCAAAGCCTGCCAGTGACCATCCGCTTCAGCTACACTGAGAGTAACATGACGACCTGATGGTCTAATTCGCTAAGAACTAACATCTGTCAAGCTAAAACGTTGTCTTGAAGTGTAAACAGATGAAGTTTGCACTGGGCTCTGTTGCGAGCGGCCCGGCGGTTTGTACTTTCAGCACACCTACAAAACAGCGCAAGCCACCGACCACATCTCTTCCATCGCTGGCCTCGCTTTGCCTGAGGTTTCCCCTTGAAGTACCTTTTGCTAGCACCTTGCAAGCCGCAAAACACTAACTGACGTGGGGGAAGTGACAAATTGAGGGGTTTTGGCAGTCCGCTGGCGGTGAAACATGCCTGTTTACATGGGAGGATCCCGCAGAACCACAGACATGTCTCTGGCAGCCAATGGGAGACGAGGAGAGGAGGGAATGAAGGGAAATGCAGTGAGAATGACTGAGGGAGTAACACAGGGAGGTGTTGGGTGCGTGGGTGGGTGGGTGAGGGTGTTACAAGGGGTAGCAACAGGAATGTATAGGAATTCAACTCGACTCCTGACGTGCACACACAGTCTCCAAATATGGGACGCTGTGTTTGTGGATCATCTTTTCCCCCTTTTTTGTGGCTTTTACACCAGCTCCTCAAACCAGTAAATTACTGAAAGGCATTGTCTTCAGTCAGTGAGCTGGGCTGCCTGTGTTGAGGGGTCAGATTTCCTGGCCAAGACAAAACTTTAAGACGCTCTGACAGAAACGTCTGAGAGAGGAGAAACCCTATACAGCACATGTCATTGTAATTCAGGAATATTATATGATTTAGAGGGTGGAGAGCACAGGGCTATGGAAACACAGCGCTCGGTGGCAGGGCACACAAAAGATGTCTGTTCTTTCACAATGGAAACCTTGTTGGCATTCTTCTTTTAGTGCCTTAGAGAAAACGTAAGAATAAACAACACTTTGCTGTCCCCCACCACCTTGGATCGTATCTCTGACAGCCCTCCCTGAATGGGAATAGGTTGGATTTTCAATGCATCCAAGGCAAATCTCAGCTTGCCGCTTTATTTAATCCACTTGGGCAAAAGTTGGACCGCTTCAATAGCAAAACCGAGGGGTAAATCATCTAAAGCTGGAGGGCAGTTATGAAAGAAAAAAGAGGGAATGAAGCTGAAATCTGTTAATGTGACACATACATTTAATTTCCACGGCAGAAATCACTTCTCTCTCTCGACTATATTCACTTATTCCCTTTTTCCTCTCAAGTGCTCAAAAAGCCTTTCTATTTCCACAACATTAAGCTTAATCCAACTGAAAAAGATTTGAATGGGAATTATTTTCTCGCTCTTATCCTTTATTCTTTTGCACATAATGCAATGTGATGCAATATCCACATTTTTTAGTAAAAAGTGGAGACGCCCCCTATTGCAGAAAGGTAAATCTGTACCTTGAAGGCTTTTGTGTTTATTTTATTGAAATGTAGCTGTCTGTGATGGTGCAATAAAAGAATCATTTCATGCTTCATGTTTGTTATCATATTAGTTTACTCTTTATATAAATCTGTGCTGCAGTATTCTTTCTGTTTTTTCCAACTGATATTGGTGCTGTCTGAATACATGACTTTATCACTGTAAGAAGGCAAACGAATACAAGAATTAAGACACACACACACACACTTGTGAGGCAGCTGAATAAGCGAAATTTTGTGTCAGTGAAGTCAACAGGCTTATTTGAAGACGGGGGGTCTCTTTGAAGGAGTGTGACTGGGGAAACAGCAAATGAGCTGAGGAGGATTTACAAGCTCGTCGACTCATCTCTGCTTTCCTATGCAGGGACGTGAACAGATGCTGATGATACGACACTTCAAGGTAAGAGCTTTAAAAGTTATAGCCGGCAACTTTGTGTCGTCAAAGCGGTGAGGTAACACTTTCGGAAATAAGTGTTTTGTTGCAGCATTCAGAAGTGCTCAGCTATTTGGCTATGAAAACACATATGAATTATCATCAACATGAGATATAGATCCTTATCAACACTGCAGGGAGAGAGAGATCATTCCGCCCTCTGTTTTTAACTCTGGATATGCTGTCACACTTTGGACGTGATTTAAAAGGCTGGCTGGGTTATAATATATATTGTAATATATGAAATCTTCCATTATGTTTGAGATGCACTTAAAACTTGACGTTCCATTATTTAAATTCTCCTATCTGTGTGCCATTTGGCCTGATATAGCCTACAGGACTAAGTGCTCGAGTGTTGTTCTCATATAAAAGTATGAATGAGTACAATTGAAAAAAAACTACATAAAAATGAACGGTTATTAATGAAGACAAATGACCAAATGTATAAGCATTTTTTTTTTTTTTAACTCCCAGACATTTAGTTTTTTCAACCCATGTGTTCACCGGGTGCATTTTTAATTTTGCTCCAAAGTTTTGATTTATTTCCTGTGGGTGGGGGCCCACGATACAGTAGACCCAACATATGACTATTATTTGGGAAAATGTCAGCTCATAGGAATCACAAAAATGTCTTCTCGTCAGGCTTTAGACATTTCTGTCATTAAAATGCAGAGAGCTCACGTTGCAATGATAAAAATCCCATCTTAAAAATGTTTTTCATATCATTATGTATTGTATTGTATTGTATCTATCGACATCCTTCCTTATCAAACTAACTACACTTGTGTTGGAATAAAAGCAGCATCTATAATCTAAAATAATTAAATGTGGAGCCTGAGCCAGCATTGACAACACCACCAGGCTCTGCCACATCACTACTCTACTTGCAGGACGTGAAAAATGCTAAGCTTAGTTAGTTTTCTCAGAAAAACGTTCTCGTATTGATAAAAACAACATTTTTTCCCCGTGATGGTGGCAGCCAAGATGCAGACGTGGACCGAAAACTGGGCAAGTCTTTTTTTCCTGATAAAGAATCATGCGCACGCCATATATCGCTCAATACAGAGGCAACAGAAATTGATGCCTTGTACTTAAATACTCATTGCCGATTTTACTTCCAGCCAGTGTGCTCCAGTTTTGACCAGCACTGGAAGAAAAAAATGATGGATGTAGTGAATATCTGTGGCAGCAGACTCGAGCACTTAACTCCGAGACACAATAAGCCCATTATGGTAGACATTACTAAACTTGAGAGCAATTCCTGCTGCCATCTGCTCATTATAGAGACTTTAGAGAGACAAACTATTCTACAGACCCCTTGAGATTAAGCAAATTTGTCTTTTGACTGTTTTTACTGAAAAGGAAGATTTCTGACCCTGTAAAAAAAGTGGTGGGTGTAACAGCTGCAAAGTTATTTGCACAATACTTCATACTTCACAGGGCATTTGGCCCTGCAAGCTAAGATGCATTAAAGATCTTCACTTATAACATGATCAGGGCGTAGAACAGAAAAAGTATTCAAATTTGGTGGGAACAATTTATTCAAATCCAGACTTGCACACGTTACCAAATTAGCACAGATTCAACCATTAATACACAAGGTGTTAGTAAAATCAGCCCACCTTTTAAAACCCGGATCAAATGGGATTACCAAACTGTGTGGCTTTGGTGATTTCACTGATCGCTCTGTACTGTGTTTTACTCATCATGAAATTCTAGAGGTTTGAACCACAGTAGACACAGACAGGACTTCTTGGCAGCAGTGATGCACCTGCAGCTGACATTACAACTTATTGGACAATTTTATGGGGTTTCACCATGAAAAGTCACTACAATCAGTGAGGTAACTGAGGTCATAATAGCTGCTGAGATCAGAGCAAGCACTAAAGTATCTAGATGTGTATTTATTGAGGTCTGAACGAAGCCCAATCCAATCATGGCTTTTGCCTAAAAAAATATTCCTTCAATCGACAAAGTAGTTCCAGCCACTATAAATCTCTTAAACCATTTGTCATAATGTCTTTTTCTCTTATCTCTCACATTTTAGATGCTCCTCTGTGGAGTAAAAGGTGAAAAACTTTAGTATCCTGCCATATCTCTTGTGGAACAATGGTGATTCTATCCCGACTACGATTTCTTTTTACCCAAAATGGAGCCGTTTAACTTTGAAAGAGCAGGTCCCAATTCAAAGGATTAGTCCGGGTTTAATCAATTTGCTGCTATCTTGATTAGCCAGTGATCCACCGATCTGCCCGGCAATCAGCAGCAATTAGCCTGGCCTGGAAAAAAATCTCCTCCTCAGCCTCCAATGTGCATGTTGTCCAACTTATCAGTCTGGTCTGCGGACCAATGGCAACGGCTCACTCGAGTTCCTGTGATTACCTTTGGCGTCATCCGAGCCGCTATCTCCTCTCCTGTGTAGTGCGGCCAAAACTGTGCAGGCATTGAAGGGGGACTAATGGGCCAAATCATCAATGGTCCAGATGGCTGTGGAAGAAATCGGTCTAAGCTGACAGTTTATCCAGGCATCCGACAATTACGGCCTCCCACTCAAATAAAAGCCAACATTTGGATAGTTCATTTAGATCTTAACAATAGAGAGGAAATGTCAAAACACATTCCCACGCACAAATGGAACCATATGGCAGCCATCTTACCTGGGTCTGTCTCAAAAGTGTTTTTTTTTCTCCGCTATGAGCCACAGAGTGTAGTTATCCGACTGACCATACAATGAATTTATGATGAACAGTTTGAAAAACGAGAAAAAGTTATATTTAAAGAGATTTACCCAAAAGGTTCATCAAAAAAGCATGCATTGTGATTGTAACTATTTATAACTAACTTTCTTGGCACTCTAACGAAGAGCAGGTCTAGACCACGCTCTGCAGTAGCTTTAAATTCACTGACACCCAACATATCCCCGAGAGCAAGCACTCAGCAGACAGGATCTTGGAAAAAACTCCCTTTAATGAAAGAAACCTTGGGTAGAACCATGGCTCAGGGTGGGCGGCCATCTGCCTTGAGCAAGTAATGACATTCCCATACAACTGAACTGCATTCTCACTTATTATATTTCAATTGAATCGCACCTTTTCATTGGAAATACATTGGAAAAAGTCATAAAACTTGGCTAGAGGTTGGGAGGAAGTGACCCTTTCAGTATGATAGATGTGAGTTTCGTTGTTACACAGTGGAATACTTGACTCTCATTGCCCTTAAAAGCGGAATATCTGTGTGTTAACTTGGGGTTTTGACTCAGATTGTTGGTCAAAGCTTTGATGGAATCATTAGAATACTTGTTATCCCCCCATGTTAATACCCAGAGAACAACGCCGGACGATGCTTGAAAAACAATCAGAAGCGTACATGTGTGAAAACAACCCGACGGCTATACACACCGTGCATTATAAGGAGGAACCTGCTTGTTTTCCAAAGCATCCATTGATTCTTAATACATGGAATAACCTAATGTGTTTGTGTTTTGATGTATTCGCCGTGGCTTCCGGGCATCCACTAATCTCAGTTCTTGTCAGTGCAGAGCAAAGAAAATCTACCTGCATAGACTTGAAAGTTGCTCGAGATACATTAAACGACACGGCATCACGCCTCATTTTAACGGGAAGAAGGTTACATAATCGCTGAAAATTAACGCAGTTGTGAGAAAACACTGGAGGATTGTTATTTGCGTGTTCAAATGTGCGGTGAAAGGTCAGCAGAAACGCTCCAAGTCTGGAAAATCTCTACACCAGTTTAATGTAGCCGGACCAAAGGTTTTATTATCCCGCTATCTATTTTATGGGTGGAAAATCTCGTTGACTTAAACATAATTGTTACGCTGGTACAGAATGACCCCAGATTCGAAGTGTGTATAGGCTACACAAAAGCATGTGGCTGAAGGCTTTACTCCACAACATTAAGCTCAACAGAAAGCTTTCATTTCCCTCATTAGTCTGGTCGACTGGCAAGAGATAAAAGATACAGCAAGTTTTGTTTTTTTTCTGTATTCAATTCATAGAAAACAAAACAAAATACAGGGCGAATGAAAAACATGTGGCCTGCTGTATAATGCAGAATATATTCACCAACATCTGCTGCGAATAAAGCGAGGAGACAGATAATCATGCGTGAAGCTGGAGTATAGATGTGACTATACAGCTTGTTCAAAGATTTGTTATTGATTCGACTGACTATTCAGTTAATGCTGCAGTGTAAAACATTTGACTTTATAACAACAAAGGAATGGCAGTTGCATCTAAACTATTGTGAGTGATCCGATAGTTTGAATATGTGCAGGTATGTATGTGTCAGGTGCACCAACATTTCAGGATATAATTCTTAATTGATTTCATTTTCGCTGTATGCGCTGATTGTGGAAGTCAAGGCTGATGCCCCGTGTTTAGAAATAACAATTGGCCTTTTTGCCGGTGGCTTGTATTTAAATTTTTAATTGGGATCAAACTAAAGAAACCGCCGTTTGAATGATCAGAAACACTACTTTATGAAACACGCTTTGGTGGAACCTTCTTTCATGTCAGTAAATAAACATGAACTGCCACCATCGTGTTGGAGCTCAACCGATACCAGCTATGGCCGCCAGTATATGAGCAACACAACCAGTACGACTGAAGCGCTGTAAAATCGTGCCATTCATCTTAGGAACTCACAAGTTGGCATTTTTCAGTTTCAGCTGCAATTTTTCAGCTCTATTAAACGGTCCCGCATCTTTCTCGAAGATCAGGGGAAAGCAAGAACCTTGTTATGAGCCAAAAATAATCCTTGGAAGCGAATGCAAGTGACTAAGTAATGAAATTCACGGACAGTTTGATTCCGAGCATATGCGGCTCCATGGCAAGAAGTGATTTTCATGGATGAACAATGCAACCGCGTGAGATAATCTCCCCCTAAAGTGATCCCTCTATCTGCGCCGTGAGCTCCTCAAATCCTTGTGAACGGGACCCTGAGCAAGATGAGCCCAAAGATAGAACGACAGATTTATTGCACCCCAGATGTGCCTGATTTACAACCATTGTTTAATCTCCAGACTCCAGCCACATGAAGGTCTTATATTTGGAGCCTTAATTTATAGAGCTCAGAGAATGCAGGCTTAATGTTTTCTCTCTTTGCACAAGATGAGCCAGCACTGTGACTAGGGCAGATAAACAGATGCTTGGATTAACATTGATCTTATAAACAGATGTCGGGAAAGGTTATCTCCTCAACAGACTACATTGGTTTGAGTCAAACTCCAGAAACCCTGCTGAATATCAAAACTGTTTTTTTTTTTCGTATGGTCGAGCGTAAAAAAGCACACGTATGGTGGAGTCACATTGTTTTCTTGTTTTTTTTGTGACAGACTGTCTCGCGGCGGGACCGTCACAGAAGTAATTACACATCATAATACAATTTTCTTATTCCGCCCCTTTGGAGTGGAGGCAAGTTCTCATTACCAGATCGGCTGAGTTGGGATCCCCAGGCGGCGGGTTTTTTCCCAGCAAACCGGGGTTCCTGTGTTGTGGTGGGAGGGTCGACGGAGGCGACACGGGCAAATGTTGCTGTTTATTTCCATTCTGTCATGTGTGTGAATCTGATTACAGGTCGCTAAGTCAATATTTAGCTTCTGCGGACGGCATCGTCGTCGGCCGGTTTATTTTTTCTGGGCCCCGCCACATCTGCTGCCAATGTCATGCGCGGTAGCAGACGTGTGCCGCTACCAGGAAGGAAAGCAAACAATGAGCGCGCGATCCGTGGTCGAGTGCTCAGAGCCGTGATTTGCAGCTCAGAGTCGGGACCGGTTCAAGGGTGGCGGTGCTTAGAGCTGTTTGTGTGGGGGCTTTAATGGCTGCTGATGAGGGGTCTGGGAAGTTTTAATTTCTCTCATCACGCTCATTCATGATTTAACCCTTAAGAGTTCCTGGGAAGGCTTTTTGTCTGGTTGTTTTTTTGACTATTTAAAGGGTCAAAATCCCTAAAAAATATGTGATATTTGATATGTATCGTTCAGGCTGAAGCTGATTAACAAGACTGACTAATTTTAAAGCTGGAAAAAATATTAATAGTTGATATTTTACGGCAATTTTTTGGAAGGAAGCGCTTTTTGTCCTTAGGAGCTAATAAGAGAGTTTGCTTTGCCTCAAATTCAATGTTGCTGCTTGAACCATCTGAGGCTCTAATAATAATGATAATAATGATAATTAAATCCTCCTTGAATCGCATTTTATGGAAATTATTTGAGTTTTTTTTCCAATTAAAATACTGTGGAGTTGCATAAACGAACCGGCTCTAAGAAGGTTAAAATCCCCCCAACAAATTAACATTTGATATATTTCAGGCTGAAGCTGATTAAAAATACTAATGCATGTTATTTTGATTGGTGTTTTTGATGGGTTTTTTTTTAGAATTCTTAAAGGTTAAAGACTAAACAAAGCAGTGAAAAGCTAAAAGCCAAAGTCTGAGTTCTCCAGTCGCCTCTTCATACAGCGCGCACGCTCTCTAGAAAGTGCGTCGAGAATAATTGCGTGTCATGCATTTTTTCGTTTGATTCCCCTCAGATGGGGGCTGCCACTTGACTACGAGCCAAGAGGAACACTAGGTCGGGGCTTCTTTTCATCTCCCCCTCAGGCAAGAAGGATTTGATATTTATTAAAAATAGAGAGCAGCATATTTCTTCCAGTTATGACTTCATTACCCCAGGTTATTTCAATGAGCCGGACCACACACGCTGATGGGATGTGAAGCGCCTCCTCTGCTTGTTCGCCTCCTGACCCACTATTTTCAAGACGAGGGCTCGTGCAATCGCGGGGTTTCTCTGCCAATGATGTGCAAGTCAGGACTTCATTAGACTTGGAATTGTTTCTGCTTTGGCTCTTGCTTGAGCTGAGTTGGCAATTGCAAAGCATTGGAAGTAGGCTCGTTGTTTCAGCCATGTCAGCCGTGGGTGTGCTGCGTTGCGCTCGCAGTAACTGGAAATGATGTCGTTGTTGCGGCCCAAAAGGTGAGCTTTCCTCCGCTTTGCTTAAGACATTAAGGACAAAATGTCTCCCTGCGACCTTGGAGCCCCGCCATGTGCGAGGGGCCTACACTGTTTTTAGGTAGCATGCATACATACATTATACGCCGTGTGCCAAAAAAAAGAACAACTCCCCCAACTGCCAGCACCCCTCCCCCCCCTCCTGCTTTAAATTCACTTTCGTCTGCAAAACATCTGGAATTCATTGGGAGGAGGAGGTTTTGGGGGAAATGAACTCCGACAAGAGTCTGTAGATTTGGGTACAGCCCCCTGCTTTAGGTTCCCTCAGATCCCTAAGATAGGCCTGCAGACACAAACCTCCTGGCTTGTCTCACACAGACATTTACCTGTCTCACCCGCAGAACAAACACACACATTGTCGTAGCAACAGTGGAGCCATTTTTCACATATATTATCAAACTGCCGACAAAGTATCAGCTGTATGAATAAATACTTCCAAAAAATCCTCCTTAAGCTGTATGAGGTCGGTACAGGAGGATTTGTCCGGGTGACCTCAGCAGCGCGGTTTCCAGTGAAATAGTAGAAAATCTAAAAGCTGCATGTTGTGTTTTCCTATTAAAGGTGAGTCATCATGCTAGTCAGACTGACCAACAACAAAAAGCTGGAAAATTGGCATGCGCTCCCGCAGATGTTGAAGGTCGTTCTTGTGTTTGAGCAAAGCAAAGAGATTCTGGCTTTTCTAACTGTATAACTATGATTAAAACATAAATAATTTTTAAATGTATATATAAGCATCCAAAAATCTGACAAACATGCAGATTGTGAGGTTATAAAATATTTATGAATATGTAATAATAAGTCATTTGAAGTAGCTTGAATACTATCCTGTAATGTTTTCCTCTTTACTTTACAACACCTTAATTGCGCTTTTATCTTAGGGTTTAAAGACATGTGGGGGGATTTACAAGCTCCTTGCGAAGTGCTGCATCACTCTTCCTGTTGATAAACTAAACCTTGGTCACACACTTTGTGATCGCTCAACTTTCCACAAAGAGCCCTTTTCAACGGTGCTCAAATGAAACTCTCTGCTGTCTGGGACATGAGTGACCTTACAACACATGTGTCAAAGGTTTGCGCTCACAATTACACTCGCTGCACATGTTCATTTGTTTTTCCAAAGAAACGTGCCAGGACCAAAATGGCGCAAGAATGAGGCAGTGAATCAGGTCTTTACCAGAAGTAAAACTTTGACGTCGCTATCAGTACGTGTGCTGTCTCATTTTCCCCCCCTTTGTGTTCCACTACCTACATATGAGAGAAACATGAGCCTAGAAATCCTTGTTAAAAGAAATAAGCGTGTAGCAGTGCCTCAAGCAAATAGTTTCGCAGTAATACATGGGTACAAGCTGCATGGTGGCCTCTTTATGAACAGAATTACATCTGTTTTTTGTTGGTTGGAGACATTAATTATATCCCGCTTGAAATGTCAGCATAGTGGGCTGGTGCAGATCATAGTAAGACAAAATATTACACACAATACCCTACTTGTCCCTTATGCTCTTTATTTTTCCTGAAACATTTGTGGCATGTCTGTTTGAAAAGAAGAGGAAAAAAAAAACCTTGACATCGGATATCAACCGACAATGTTTGTTGGCCAATTTGGCTGTTAGGAATGACTTAATAGTTACCCATAATTCCACTTGAGAGAATCATCAGAGCTGTATTGGCCCATTAATGTTTCATTTAAAGAGAAACGTGGATTATCTCTGTCGTCTGATGTGGCTCGTAAATGTAAATCGCCAAAATGACAGAAGTACCACATACAGCACTTTTTACATTGAATCAAGGCAGGATTAGTGTTTGACAAGTTTGGCAAGTTTAATGGGAGTCGTCATCATCACTGTGCTGCAAATCACCCGGTTCTACCAAATCATCATATTTGGTATAAGTGGTATAAATCCTTCTGTAATGCCCTGTTTCACAAAAAAGTTATTTAAGAAGGCTATCCAAATATTCCAAAGAGGGTAAGAAGAATATTGAATTGTCTTATTTTAAGATGAACGATAAATTTGCATCTGTTAATCATCAATTCACTTTACATTAATGAAAAAATGTTTTGCAAAAATGATCCTAAAGGCTTAAATGTGGCTGACTCTCTGACATGTTTATCGTTCGTCCCATCTTTTCTTAATATTTTTGAAGAACTTCATAAAAACTGATTTTCCTTGGCAGGAAAACACTGAAACTGCGTAAAACAACCACTTCTCATTTTTAGGAGGAGTGAAAAAAGCTGATATATTAGCAGCACGATGTGAAGTGTAAAGAGCTTTTATTTTGTTATTTGGGAAAAGAAACAACTTAATATGCTAGTTTTGGTTTTAAGTGTTCCCAGCTGCTCTTTTACTTTTTATTCTCGGCCCCTCAGCAGGTCTGCCGCAGTAATAAGGGTGCCGCATTGTCCCGGGGTCCTAAAACTTCATCATATGCAGACCCAAAAATCAGCTCGCCCTCCACTTCAATGACCAAATAATATGCCGCGTTTCTCATGGATGTGGTTCATGCTAATTCCGATGGAAAACTACACCCCGACACAGGAACCAAAACACTGATCCCATCAGTGCAGCGCTCGGCACGCAGCCAAAACACAGCAGAGATTTCAGGCTTGTTTCTGGTCAACAGTGAGCCGCCCAGAACCTGCTGCCTTTGTCTGAAGTGATCATTTCGAGGGGATTTAATGAAGTCTTTTTTCACACCGAGTTAAACTATGTGGCACTGTGCTCCAAATTATTTTATTACATTAAAAAAAAAAGAACTGAGGAGTGGAAAGGCATGCATCATCAGCAGAATTTTAAACGTTCAGAGAATGTGCGAGAGCCTCACTGCCAGGCATCCCATCAACTCTCAGCCAAAAACAAAAACACACTCCAGCAGTTAAAACGGTAGATTCGTGCATCACTTCAGTGGTGTGAATGACTCCAAATGGTAGTTTACCTCCACAAGCTGCTCAGATCAGGTGTGTTTGTGTCAGGTTGGAGCTCTGAAACACTTGCCTCTATCCCTCCACACACAGATGTTGTAAGAAGTAGCGAATAAGCGGTCGTCGGCATTCAGTAGCTCCGAGGGTGGAACTCTTCGGATTATCATGTGAGCCCTATAACAAAGCTGATAGCTGTGTAAACAAACTCTCCTTTTTTCATACTTGTTCTGTGTATTTGCTCTACTTTTTGGCCATGATAACAAAAATAAACACCTCAGTGACTGCTGCAACGGATTTGCGATTTATCTGTCCACAAACGTTTGGCCCTGCTCAAAAATAGTAAACAAGGAGCAATTTTAGTCTGGTTGTCAGCCAAGCCAAATGGTTATATTATGATAACAGGCCTATTTCCTGTAGTTAAGATTTTTGTTTAACATTAGGCCCCATTCTCAGCCTGCAACTGGCTAAGAGCTGTGGCCCAGTTTCGACACTCTTAACCCCTGCCTCAGCCATCCGACCAGATGTGGGTTCCCTTAAGCAAATTATTAGCGGTTCCTAGTACACACAGGTTCCCTACTAAGTGCTTCCAGCTCAGATTTGGCAGGACACGGAGGAGACATTCCAATCCGGCAACATCATATTTTCCCTTCGGCATAGCCATAGCAACTAATTATTTATCTAGAAAAAAAAAATCCATTTTGAAACCCCAGCTACTAAGTTATGGTCACGTGTTATTTGCTGGATTGGGAAGAGGGTGTTTGATTTCCTACTGAGACAGTTTGGGAAGATGTACAGCAATGAAATGTAGTCGAAAAGATTGGGAGGTTGTGCTCATGCATCACTGGAAAAAAAAACACACTTTTGGGAGTGCTTATTCAACCCGTGTATTTGTGCTTCATCTTGTGCACACGGTGAACCACAAACTATTTAGTTTAAATGGCAAAGCAGGAAATAATGACATTTGAGATGCTGGAAGCTTTCTGATTCTGATTCGGAATTGACTGGTCGGTGGTGGACAGCTGTACCTTTACCTGTGGTTCTTTGTAGTTGTCATTTTGTTGTAAAAAAAAGTGTGTGTGATAGTTAAACCACATGACTTGGCCATTAATGAGTCTAATGTTGCTTTGTCATGCATTGTGGGCTTGATTACACAAGTTCATCAAATCTCTAAAGTGGCCAAGGGATGCAAACACACGAGCTGGATGTATTTTCTCTGTATTAATTAAGATGTGGATCGGAAAGTGTTTGTAACCCCCTGGCGGTTGATATTAAACGGTTTTGTATTACTTGATAAAGTTTGAGTGAAAAAAAAACCCAACAACTAATGACTGTAGACCGATGGGCAAGAGGAACTTGTTTTGGTTACTAAGGTTTATTACAGCAAAACGACATAAGGGGAAATGTACGTTTTTATCCCACTTCTTCCAGGTCTTAAATAATATAGAGTAAATACATCCCGCTTGTGTGTTTAGGTTCATAGAGGGGCCGATCCCACAGGATTGGTCCGTCCCTCAGTTTGGTGCCCCTAGCTGCGCAATTCTGTTTTGTTTCTTCAATTTTCAGCGTTTCTCTCTTGAAGAGTTTCTCTTCT
>CAESWR010000178.1:696492-707802 GCA_903171835.1 Mullus surmuletus | reverse complement strand
AAAAAAAAAAAAAAGATAAATTGTGTTCTTGAGTATAAGTGGGTTATAATGCGACTTATTTGGATAAATTCATTCAAATGTTCGCAGTGGTTTGGAAGTTTTCCGGTTGAAGAGAATTATGTTTTTGAGAATAAAGCTTAGAAATTGAAAGTGATCTGGTGAATGTAGAGCATATTCAAAACAACTGACAACAGAAAATGGTTATATCTTTTTTTTTAAAACACATATGTGGGTATTTCAAAATGGATATCAAGTTGCAGAAAAGTCAGAAGCCCCCATCTGGTACCGGACCCCTACCATCATGAAGCCAGGTTGCAGCTGCATCCTCTCTCTCCCTTTCTCTCTCTCTCTCTCTCTCTCTCCCTCTCTCCCTCACACACACACACACATACTCGCTCTGACCAGCTGTCACCACCAGAAGTGAAGGTATCTTCTTTCTCTTCAAGTATTTGGATCCCACTTGGAACCCTTGAATGTAAGATCAAGATGCGGCGAATGCTTCCATCTTCCCACCTACTTAACGGCCGGCCGGCTGCAGATAAATTAACCTTTCCACATTTTCAAAGAGCGAAATCATTTTTAAGGTTATATCTAGTGCTGTTCTAGGTTTTCCTTGTCAGTAACAGATCCCATGACAAGAGCGAAACCAGTGACGATTTTAGGCAGAAGGAACTTGGAAAAACAAGTTTGTAGTTTGTTTGTGTCTAACTACAACCAGAGGTGAGTAGTAACGAGTAACAGTTACTCAGTTACATTTACTTGAGTACATTTATGGATAAATTGTACTTCTATGAGAAACTTTAATGCACAATACTATTTACTTTTAGTATGTTTGTGAAGAAGAAACGCTATTCTTACTCCACAGCTGGTTACGTCTCATTTTATTCAAGCGATTTTACGCACTTTTATTGTGCTAGAGACACTTCCGCAAAAGGCTCTACCACATGACTCCATTTCACCAATCAGAGGCAGCCATTCGGTCACATGACCAGACAAAGTCTCAGCAGCCGGGCGCGTAGCTACGGCGCTTACAGGTGTAGCTGATGGACAAAAAAGGAATACACATGCAAAATGGCAGAGGCAACAACAGTCTGTGCTACTGAAGAGGAGGAGGAGGATGAAGACGAACAAGCGTGGCCACATATATGAAGCATGTTTAGTCACAAAAGAACAACTCATTATTTTCTTTATAGAAAGATTTAATTTATTATACATTTAGTTAAAGGGGGTTACCTGAATTTGCATATCTTTAAAATGTTTTTGTCTGTCTGGTTGATTTAATGCACTTAAGACAAATATATCAGATATTACAGTTACTCACTACTTGAGTAGTTTTTTCACCGAGTACTTTTTTACTCTTACTCATGTAATTTTTTAGATGACTACTTTTTACTTCTACTTGAATCATATTTTTCTAAAGTAACAGTACTCTTACTTGAATACAGATGTTGGCTACTCCATCCACCTCTGAGTACAACTGCTTTGTTTGGGTCTCCTTGAGGAATTCCAGATATAGAGTTATGAATATGGATGTTCCAATATCTGCTGGAGATCTTCTGTATCTCCTCTCATCAATATGTGAATGTGAAACCTAACCTGCGCTGGCCGCCAGCACGCTGCTCTGCATCCTCGCTCCGTCTGTCTGCCTGCCTGTCTGATGGATGCAGGCAGAGGATGGCTCATGGAGGCGGCTCCATGCGGGCGCGCAGCTGCTGGTAGACTGAAGTTACAGGTTGAAAGAGTCACGGGGCTGCAGTGTGCGACCCGGGACGATCAAAGACGAGGCCTCGTTTGCGGGCTTTGGCACGAAATGGAGGGCCGAGGCTTCGTTAAATTCAGCTCTGTTTGGAGGATTTACAGCAAACTTGCACAGACTTGATATATTCAAATTTCTGAAAAGCAGACAGATGAAGTCACACTTGTTAAAAAACACACAGCTACATGTAAATAGTCAGATATCATGTAAATGTGATGATGATAACATGTAAACTTCACGGGCGTGCTTCTTCTCAAAGATTGTCTACTAACAGAAGATAATGATATACAACCTGACAAACCCAAAGCCCAAAGTAAGACAAGCCAAAAGTAAAATTTTCCATTCCTCCCCGCTCCTTTTCTCCAAAAATGTGTTCAAATTGCTCAACAGACACTAACTTAGTTTTCTTACTTACTATTTCTTTGACAATTTCTTAGATTAAGTGTTCCGCAGACTCCATCACAGAGACCTTAATTCTCATCATAATAGAGCCTGTGTCCAAACATCACACTTTAATGATAATTTCCAAACCATATTGCGCTTTTTTTCTTATTTGCAGAGGGACCTGTCTATTAGATTCTCAACCCCCGCATTGTTGAAACTCATCATTAATCCCATTCGGTAAAGGTCATTCCACTTTCCAGAAAAACCACAAGATGAGGCTCGCTAAAAATTCTCTCCATTTGCCAAGAAACGACTTAATCTCCAAGGTAGCTCCGAGCTGCTGTGGTGCGGCCTGCAGCTACACTGTGAGGAACTTCTGTTTTTTGAAACACTTGGGACAGTGAAATTCAGCGGCTGGTGCAACGTCTAATCCGGTATTCCCAGTACCAGCAGACGGAGAGGTGCTAGAGGCAGCCGCACAAAAAAAACCCTGTCTTGGCAACATAATGGTGCAAACATTGGCAATTTGGCGCCACAGTGTCTGCATGTTACTATATGTGCCTGTGCCTTTGTTTTCCTTGCAATTTAGCACGCAGCTAAAGCCCAAACATAATGGCGTAGCTGCTGAGATGGTAATCACAGCATGGCCAACATGGCGAGGGCAGCGCTGCGAGGAACAGCTACACAATAGATTACAGGAATCCAAATTCGTTGTTGTCAAAGAGCAACATCATTATATAAGTGATTGCTCTCGGCTTAATCGGCAGCAATTTAGTACTTTCGGCACTGTACTTTGCTTTTGTGAGGATATTTATCTGTGGGTGGTAGATTTGAGAGCCATTAACGGCGGCAGAGTCCCCCCGCTCTTGTTTTTAATTTTGGGAAACTTGTTGAAAATCACACTCAGCAGCAGTGTGTTATTGTATTTGCCACTTTCTCTGTCTGAGAAGCTGCCTGAAAAATGGGTTTGGGGCAAACTGTCGGTGTTTGTGTGTGAGCAGAAACCTTTCGCAAACTGTCAACATCTCTATGTACTGAAAAATGCCTCAAAGCGGGAGACTCAGCCCATTTTCACGCGCCTTTGGGACATTTTTATATCTCTCACTGTGCCTGTACTAACATTGTTTTTAAATATTTGATGTAACTGAAGGAGAAGCTGATGCAACAGAAGAGTTTTGTAGCCTAAGTTCTCCCAATACAGGCCCCTCATCTAATTTGATCCGAGCCAGAGAGAAAAGCAGCAGCACAAATCTGACTGGAGAAGTTTGAACTGAGAAACATTCGCTGTAATTTATAGACAGTAGTTTTTCCACCCTTTTTCCAAAATCCAATTACTGGAATATCCTGCACCACAAAAGACAAAGCTCAACTTTATAGATGAAAAAAATTCAAATTACAGTTTGTTTTTTGTCACAGTGTGGAATGATTTGAAAATCTGAAGCAGACTAATTCTCTGTTTCTGTTGATCTATTGTGGAAAAAAGAGCGATTCCAATGTCGCCGTGGTTTAGTTTAGAATTTTCCTCACTATTATGGTGACAGCGACACATTTATCTTGGAATAGTTTCATGCTGACCGAAATGCGTTCCCGTGCCTATCTGAACATCGAAACCAGGCCTGGAATCGGTGCCAGAAGTTCTCTCACAAATGAGTCCCATATGGTTTGAACCAAAACAACTCCTTGGACTTGTTTGAATTTATAAAACAAAACTGCTGTATCTTTGTGGACTACACGGTAGTTTGACTACATGCTTGTTTAAATGTGTTTGTCTTAGATTTAGCACTTCTTAACAAAGCAGTGTTTCACCAAAGACCTCTGTAAATACGTTTATCATACACGCGCGCTCTGTGGGGACGTCCGTTTTGACATGGCGTGCTGAGAACCGTCCATCGAGCCTCGTGTTTAGAATAGAACAATGGTGTTGGTTAAAGGGAAATGAAGGCGTTGACAATCACATTAGTACAGCTTTCATGGTTTACCAAACGTTAATTTAGATGTGCTGTTGGAGTCACTTAAGATGTGTTTAGTTAAAAAACTCAAAATTGCCTCGGTCGTGAAAACTTTCTCAGGCTCATGTTTAATGCATCAGAGCTTGCTGCCTGTCTGCTTTTGTCATTGATAGTGAGCATGGGCTGCTATGCTCTGCCTGGAATGGCAAGAAGGCTTGAGTTTCCATCCAGCACATCCCCACTCTATTACCCAGAGGCCTGTGCAGCTCATTCCGTGGCCTTAACAAGACCTTGGAGAGCCTGCATTGGCTTGCATGTGGCTGTGCATTGGATGATCAATTCCAACTCGGAATGAAAAGTTGCAGAGAAGATGTTCCGCGCATTCTCTATCAGCGCACAGTGGTCACTCTTCCAAAGATAGCAAGCAGCTAATTCGATTTTTGCAGCTGCATCTGTTTTTCTTTGTTTATTCCCAAACTTTTCCCCCCCTTCCCACGAGCGGGGAAAACATCTACTTAATTCAACATATACATACGAGTGCACACCCGCTGCCCACAGGCATGCCAGCCTTGGTAAAATTAGAACGTCATATTGAGTGTTGACAGAAATGCTGAGAGCGGGGCAGTGCTGCAGGAATTTTGGAGATGACATGGCCTCTCTGTCATGAGGTGCAGCTGCTCCTGTCAGGTAGGGGAAGGGAGTGGGGAGGGGGGCTGGAGGATGTGTAAATCAGGTCTTGCTTGTCCCCAAACTCCAGCAGAGACTCCAGCGAAGCCTGATGGAAAAATCAGGCCACTTAGCAGGAATCCTCCAGACTCTCAGGGCTTTGCTCAGGAGAAAGTGTCCTCCAGATACCCCCAAAAACTCCTACTAAAACGGAGGAACTTTGAAGCACATTTGCCATTTCATTAATACTCAAGTTAATGATAGCATGATGTGGCATTTTAGTTCCTTCTTTTGTTGATTTTTGTTTATGCGTGTGTGTGCGACTGTTCAACCTCTGCAGCTGAACAACTTAAAATACCTCTCCTAATTGTTTTTCTTTTCCAAGCTGCCTGCATGAAAAAAAAAAATAGCGAGCAACACAGATTCCAAATGCCAAGTGTTCCTTATGCCTAATTTTACTTTGATGTGAAAATGCAAATGCGTGCACACAGGCGCACACACACACACACACACACACGCTTCCTTAACACACACCATGTGGAGACATGTTATCTCAAGTTCAAAGCATAGCCCGGGTGTCTTTCTTCGTCAGTGAAGAGGCTTACTCAACCCTGAGAAAATGCTTTTGTGATAAGACCTGAGTGTGCCGGATAGTTTGATATCAAAGATTCAAGAACTAGACGTTCTGACCTTTTCAGGGGGGAAAAAGTCTGTGCCTTTGCATAGAGAAAGTGAGGGGGTGTTTGAAGTTTTTGCCAAGTTGGAAAATTCAGGCATTCAGGCACCTCAATGGTGCAGTAGACACATCACCAGGCCAGCAGGTTAGATGGCTGAATTGCACCTTTTCGAAAAATAACAAACCAGAGGGCGATCATTTCCTGGGTGGAACATATCAATCCAAAACCAAACACTAAGCAAACACCTCTCTGCTTGCTGCCCAGTGAGGAAGAAGACTCACCAGTTCAGCAGGTGAGAAAGACCCAGTGTCACTTTCCAACCGTGAGCCAGTATAAACCAGTTTACAACCCGCTTCCCCAAGAAAATTCACTTCATGAATTTTGACAGTCTGCCTGCTTTTTAAAAATAAACAAAACAAAAACTGTCGTTTCATGTCAGATTTGTCGGAACACGTCTGAAAGTATTCCAAATGTTACATTACAGTCCCTCGAGACAGAGCATTTGATGCCAGCTACAGATAATATCACACAGGTTTTCTTTTGCTTTTTTCATCGTGTGTTTGTGGGATGAGCTGCACTGACAGACGAGAAAAGCATTTGAGCTTAATGTGATCAGCTGAGCGTTTAACTTGACAGGATACTGGAAGAGGCCAAAGGGTGGTGAAAACTGGTGGGTGTCGTCACGTGCGAAATCCAATGACAATAAGGTATGCAAATCTCTATATACGTCGTGTGTGCTTCCAAACCGAGCATTCCTTTTATTTTGAAATGGATATGAAAACATGAAGTTAATTTTACCTCTATAATGGCATACTTACAATCAACACCTTTTCCAGGTTTATTTAAAAGAAAAAAAGAAACATTTGTTTGCATCACTGGTCTTGAAATTATTGGGGAGCTATGTTATAGCTCTGACTTTTTCCATCCAGCGTAAGGTTTTTCAGTTCCAGGCTCATTCCTCCTCATTCTAATTCTGCAATACTCCTCTCTTCATTTGCATGAAGTGCTCTTTAATGCCCACCCACAGATTTTAATTGATATTTGAAAGTACCTCTGCATTAATGTTTGTTCTAAATATTTAGTTTCATGCTCCATTTCTCAAGGGGTGCCTGCAAATTTGCATCAACTCTACAACCCCCCCCCCATCCTCTAATTTAATCAGCTCAGGTGGCTAACATTTTCTTTTACTTAAATGTCACCCCTACATCTAATAAGAGGACCACTACTCACAAAGCTTGTACTGAAGGCATGTAAATGTGCATAGTTAACCTTGTTGGAACTATCACAAGAAGCACAGAGACCCACTTTCTGCCTTTGAAACTCCAAGCGTATTATTAGTGCTGTTGAGTATTCTCAGGAATATGTCTGGAGGAGGTAGATAAACAGGAGTCAGCAGGGGAGGAGAGAAGGTCTTCGGCTTGACATTATCCAGCCATCTGCGTGAGGGACTTTCAGATAGTTCAATGTTGACTGATAAATCTGGGCTCTGGTGTTCTCCTTTATCTTCATTCGGGGTGGACAGATTGCGACAGAAAGTATGTCTGGACAGGGAGGGCCAGAAGAAGGAGCAGATTGTTTCGGGTGCTGTCACAGATGGATCAGAGGTCTGCTGTGTGCTCGATGGATGAGTGTATGTGCTGTGTGTTTGCAGTGTCTATATGGGCCCAGACTGCCAGACTCCATACATAGAGACAGACGGGGAGCGCGGCCGGGTCCAGGAAATGACTGCTATTACGCCAAATGTCCCCTTTGCCTCTGATTCCCTCATAGTGATAGATATGGTATGTAATGGAGTAAAGATGTAGTCTCAATATACTCTCAGCCATCAATCTCGGGACTCCAAGTGGTGAAGCATACAAAGTTTCTTTCCTCCATCCCTAGAGAATTCTCTACGAATGTTGAGATATTAAACATTAGGCTTTTTTTTTAAGCAATGTTGCAATGACGGACAAATATGGTTTGACAAATGGGGTAAATGGGATAAAGAGCATTTTATGTAACCAAGTTTCATTTGAGCTTGAATGCTGATTTCTAATATTTTATTCATTTTAATGTCTTTACACTGGCTCCCTTAATGCTATAGAATCGATTTTAAAATTCTGGTACTGGTCTATAAATCAGTTAATGGTTTAGATCCAGAATACTTTAATGAAATGCTAATGGGATAAAAACCCGGAGGGGCTCTGTGATCTGCAGACTCAGGTCAGATAGTGGAGCCCAGAGTTCAAACCAAACATAGTGAAGCAGCTTTATACTCTTATGCTGCAAATAAATGGAATAAGCTGCCAACAGCTCCAAGTGTGAATGTTTTTAAATACAGGTTAAAAACTCTTCTTTTTTTCCTCATGCTTATGAATGAGCACTTTAAAATCGTTTTTTTAATCGTTTTGCACTTTGTTCTGCAGTTATTTATTTATTTTTACTTTTACTCTAAATGTTCTTTGTTCACTGTTTTTAAATGCTTTTAAATAGTGTACTTTTAATCATGTAAAGCACATTGAGTTACATTGTGTATGGAAAAGCACTGCCTTGCCTTGCCTTTATTTTAATGAAGAATGCTCTCTATGCTTGTGAACATTGCCTGTGTCTTAAGTTGCGAAGGAAAGTATAGAGGCGCACCCAAAAGAGTGGGGGGGCCGCCCCTCACCCGACTCTCCAGTGTTGGCCTTCAGAAGTTAGCTGGGAAAGAGACAGGAGCTAAAAACTGAAGGGTTGCACTCTCACTGCAATGTAAAGATAGGTTTTTCTGCAAATCATGCAAAGCTGCTCTCGGTGGACTTCTGCAGTGAAAATGCACAACTGGAAAGGCTCATCTGTCCTCTGTGTGCACTGGAATCCAGGTAATTCGTCCGACAAGTGAAGTCCTAAACGGTGATTGAGTTAGCAGGTACCCAAGCATCATAAAAGGTGTCTGAAGCAAGCCGCTGCACATCCACGCTCACATTCCACTCATCTCAGAGGACGACCAGAGGCTAACTGTGCGAGCTTCCACAGAAAATGGCTGCGTGTGAGATTGTAAACCTTTGGCCACCGCCGTTTCACACACCTGCCCCCAGAGACGGAGAGGCGGCATCGGCGCAAAACGCGGACGGACATGTGAGCACACAGGAAAAAGGGCCAAGGAAAGAGCACTGATCGGAAATTGATTACCCAAATTTGCGCTCCCAATAAGAACTTCTCAGTTTGACTTTGAGCCGCGACTTGTAATCATTTACACCGCAAAACACTGACAGTTCCCCAACTATTCTGATCCCCTCTGTGCCTCATTACGTAGAAAAACAGAACAACTGACCTAAATACAACAGAGTGAACTTGTCAAAACGTAACCACACAATTTTATTGAAGTTATAGACTCAAACAACTTTAAAAAATCAATTCAGGTCCAGGACACAAATCCCACCATTTTTAAACAAGATGAAACACATTCTTCCTTTCTTGATCATATTACTTCAGAATTAGCTTTTATGTGGTGTTTAATTTACTTGTAATAGTTTTAATGGTGATTTTTTTTGCTCTTTATTGACTTGATTTAAGACATTGTTTGTTTTACCCCACAGAAATGGGCAACAGTTCAGTTTTGGTGCATAAAAGGTACCAACTCCTTAATCAAACAAGCCTGGGTTTTTATTGAGGCTGAATAATCAAATCATTAGCTACAATCGAAGTAACGTTGAGTCCATGGCTCAACCAAGGCTACACGCCGACGGAAATGTATTTCAGTTGTGAAATATAACAAACCAGGCAACAAAACTGTATGTTTGCTAATAAAAATGTTCAAGACCTAAGCTCCAAGTATCATCCTCCTAAGCATCCCCTTCCTGCGGATCAACTGAATCAATCGCAACAATTGATCCTGTTAACTGTGAATTCCCTTTGACTCATGACTTGTTTGCAGAGCTTAAACCCAACAAACATAAACCACTGTCGCAACAATTCTAATTAGATTCCCAAAGCGGCTCAATATGATATATGAAGTCATTAGTTCTCTTAGCCTGTGGATGTTTTGGAGTAAACTGCATAATGAGAAACATGTAGTGTTTATGTTAACAACATCTCCGTAATACAGCGTAACAGAGGCCATTTCTTATGCGTTGGTGGAACAAAAACCCTATCACAACAAAATGTTTCCTTTTCGTGTTTACAGAAGTTTGCTGGAGTTTCTATTTGAAATCCATTTTTACAGAACGCATGTTTTTGTCGAACGGCGCATTTTCATTATGAGTATTATCTTCCTGGCAATGTTCAGCCCCAAGGAATTTCACTCACTTTAATGGTGAGGTGATTTTTGTCACCTGCCAGTGGAGTCATACGGTCCTCTGCTTGATATAAAGTGTCATATTTCATCCGTTATGATGTGTTTTCTTTGGCAATTGTGTTTTATGCCATTGAGTTCACAACAATGTGATTGTATAAGTGGGTCATGGCAGCCACCAAGGCATGCACATTACTGTTATAACCTTACATCAAGTTGGCATTACTTGCAGACAATTCATCAAAGGGAAATGTCTAACATGAATACAACAAACACTGAAGACAACAACTCCTGTCCTCCATGCCGCCTTCCTGCAACTTGACAAGAATAAGACAAATCCTCTCGTCCTGTTTATGCATGCAAACAGACATCTTTTGTCTGTTTATTTAGCGTCAAGGGAAGAGTGTTATCCGCTAATTGCGTTGATCCCAGTTATGTGAGAGCATGACATGCGCATCGATACGCTCAGAGCCAAACGCTTGAAAGCAGCCGTAAATTGTGCCGATGGAGTCATAACCTCGTGGCGTAAACCGAGCGGCGGACAGACTTATTTTGCTCCTACCTGACACTGCCGAATTAGCTCCGCGCCCTGATGGATTACCTGTGGCTGACCTGGGGTTTTAGTTGTGATGAATCTGTCCAAAGCCATCTGGGGCCCCACCAGAGTTATTGCCCGGCTGTTATCGGCTGAAAGCAGACACTGATGGGGTATGTTGTGGCAAAACATCATCACTAAAATATTTTGTTTCACTGTTTGCAAGTTTGGGGTGTTACTCAGAGGAAAAGCGCAGGAGAGGTTGCTATGAGTAAGCATTGCAACATAACACTTGTAGACAGCAATGTGCTGTGTTTTAAAGCAAAGCAAACCTCGGAGCTCAGGATGTTCAAACCCGTCGTGTTTAATTGATAAGATCGAGTATCGTTGAAAAAATAAGGACGGCTTCTTGCTGTCCCACACCATCAGTGCCGGTCGTGTGAAATGCACCACAACCGGCAATTTGTCGGGTCTTTGATATCCCTGTCATGATTGCTCAAGAGTTCCCATTAACTTGTCTCTGTGAAATAATTCCATGTTACTCCACACTGTGAACATTTGCGTGGATGACATTACATTTGGTGGAAAGAATTTCACAGTTTTTCCTGAACTCCCAAGCCGCCCTCAACATTGCCTCACTTAGATCCGAGAAACTTGTATTTGCTTTACTTACGGAATGTGCCTTCTGTCTGCAGTAGTTACACAGTAATGGTTTCATAATATGATATCATGTAGAATACACATCGATACATCGCAGAAACCTAATGTCGTTATTTGAACTTATTTCAAACGGCAAATCTAACAAAAAACATCATACTCTTACAACCTAATGTCTTTGCAGGGATCATCATAACACGTCTTTAATTATCCTCCATCTACATAGCAGCTAATTGTTCACCTTTAGCTGAAAAACCACATTGCTGCTTTTTTTTCTGCCTCCACTGCTCCGCCTGACTGAACCAATTAAGATCTTCAACACAGACCACTAAGTTTGTACAGGACACATGAGAGCTAATCATCAATCATCACAATAATTTAACACAGTCTTGTAGTTGACATATCCACAGCTTTTTAGGGGGGTGTTTGGTGAG
>CAESWR010000178.1:655985-667580 GCA_903171835.1 Mullus surmuletus | reverse complement strand
ACAAGCAGCACATGAGATGTACCAGCCCTCGCAAATCCCGTAAAGCTCTTTGTTTGGAAAGCCCTTTTAAATGGAAACTCTACTGTAAAAGATAAGTAATTATCCAAAGCTGTCTCACAAAGGGAGAGAAAGGTTGCTTTTTTTGGAGCAGATCACCCTTAAGGTTAGTTAGTGCGAGAAAAAGCAGCAGACAAAATGTAACCAGGTGCTTCTGGCTACGTATGCCAGTCGACGCCAATTCCCGTCAGTCATCATATAATTATAAACAGAGGTGTGAAGTCATGAAGTAATAATACTTGTTACCTTACTTTTGGGATACCTATACTTTACTGGAGTAATTGTTTTTCGGCAGACTTTTTATTCCTTACATTTTCATGCAATTACCTGTACTTTCTACTCCTTACATTTAAAAAAAAAAAAAAAAAGCTTATTTCATTTCATTCCATTTACATTCCAGTAAAGCATGCATGTGAAGTTGGACTTTTTGCACCATTACAACACTTATAAGCAATTAGTCATTATATCTTCCAATCCATAAAACACATGTTAATGCTCAGTAGTACACATATGGTTGTTTAATGTTTTTGCATTGTGCTAAAATGCATTCATTTTCACTTGGCATGAATATGGCTGGAACAGATGCATCCCCAATTTTTCAACATTACCTTTTAACTAATATAGTCATTATGGCCTTTAGAAAAAATGTGTTTTAGGGGAGGTGGGCTAGTGCACTATAGGCCCCTGTGGTCTTTTTAAACCCTAGTATCTATACTTCTACCTGAATAATGAATGTGAATACTTTTGACACCTCTGATGGCAAACCTTCCATAAGGCAGAGAGACAGTGAGGTGAAACTCTCTGGTTGCTGCTGTGTTGTTTTGGTCAACGTTGACTCACATAAGTTGCTGCAATTCATCTAAATATGTTCTGTAAAAGGAAAAATGCCGATGTCAGCTTTGTGTGTTGGTCAAAAACCCATTTGGGTCACGATCCCTCCCCTGGTGGTGTCCCCACGTAACCAGAGCAGAAATATGTTTCCATCAGTCCAGGGTCGGATTTCTCCTTTGGTTTCTTTGGCTGAAAAGTTTCATCCACGTTTCCCAAGCTAATATTTGCGTCCTTCTAAATGGACCTCGCTGCGGTCAAATCTACCCACGAAATCAGCGCTGGTCGGAGACGATTAACCGCGGCCTCAAATCCACTTAGACTTCGCGTTATGAAGCAGAAATATAGGAGAGATTTCTGAGGGTGAAATAGGTGTGGAGTCGAACAGGAAGTTATAAGCCATGTATGGGAGAGGAGGGAGGAGAGCTAAGTGGAAACAGAGGTCAGGTCGGCACCGATCCTCTCAGACGAGCCCTGACGCAGCACAGAGAGAGATTCTTGGAGTCCCTTGGTGACCAATCCCATCGCACAAACGCCGCGCCACAGGAAACGGCCATGACTATATTCCATTTCTGGTTGGCCCGACGCCTCAACATCGAAAAACGAGGGCGCACCGCAGAGTCATTTTTGGGTGGTGGAGGGGGGCAAGTTGGCATCGCACTACGTTTAAAGCTGGAATTATGGTTCTCAGAAGATACACATAAACATCTCTGTGGGTGTTATGTGTAGCTGGAGGTTGCGGAGGCCCCCGAAAGGAGCGAAAACTGAGCTTTTGGAATCTAATTGGAGGTGAAACGGCAATGAAAACACACATAAATGCAAAGTAATAAGTGTGTGTTCTCCTACCTGCAGCTCGGAAAACTATCGTTCCACTTTAAAGACGACACGCAGAATCGGAGGCAGAAAAGATTTACAAACCCACCGAGGAGGGAGACAGTAGCATGCTTTCGCCAAGGAAAACCCACACTCGTGTTTTAGGACATTTTTTCTCTGGCAGACCGCAGGCTTTCCGGCAGTGGCTTTGGATGGGCCCATGAGAGCGTGTGTTTGTGTGTGTATGTGTGTGTGTGTGTGACTTTTTCCACACTAAATCTCACACTAATCAGCATTTTAATTCTAATTGCATGTTTAGATGTTTTTGGGGGGCTTTGATGTTTAACTATAGCGCGCTTTGGAAGAACAACCTAATTACAAATTTACGATTAGCGAGTAATCAGGCCAGATCTTTCTTGTGGCGTCGCCTTTTGAGTTGTAAGTCACCTGCAGGCTAGTGTCTTAGCACGATTAAAAAGAGTTTATTTCCTTAGGGAGACATTTTTGTTTCATTAATGTATTCGGTGCCACACACAATGCATCATTATAGCTGAGTGGACAGTATTACGTGGTAGAGTGCAGTTTCGTACATCTTATTTTAGGTCTTTAGTTCTTTTAAAGTTCAGTTCCGGGCTGAATGTATTAAAATATAGAATTCTTTATAAGGTCAAAAAGTACACAAAAGGGGTTGTATTTATGTGTGAAGTATTTCTAGACAAAGGAGTGTTTTTCGCTAAAATTTGAACCACAACAGAAATGTGTGTGTGACAAATGACGCCGCATGCTTTTCTGGGCAGCCCAAAGCCATAATGTCAGAACGATGCAAAGAATTTAAAATGTGAATCTGATCCCAGTGATGGCCAAAGCCTTGTTGGGAATATCATGTTTTCATGCTTTGTAGTGTTTTTGCAGATGGCCAGCTGCTAGTGGTTTGGCCAGCCATGGGAAATCTCCCTCCCATTAGCTTGTCTCCTGCCCTTAGTCATCTCTCTTATCTTCTGGCTCGGCCCACTGAGAGAACGCTCCTCAGACAAATGGACAGAAATATTTCCCCATGAATGGAGCTATAGATAAAATCTTCCCCCATGATACCCTAGAGCTCTCTGGGTGCTACCCTGAGCTATCACAGGCTACATTCAGGCCTTCCAGCGCCTTCAATTTTTTAATGAATGCACAATTAAAGCAACCCCGGGTCAACCGAAGCCCGGGGGTTCAAATGCCAGTCTTTTAAGACATACACTTGCTTAAATAGTGTGTGTCATACAAGTCGTTTCACAACTTTGAGTGAATGGAGTGACGTTACATGCGAAAAATTGCCTCATGCAATCTTGCCAGTTCTGTCTGCAGAAGATAGTCACATTCAAAAGAAATCTTTTAGAACTGTTGCAGCCGGGATGATGAAATTCAATCGATAATAGTGTATTGCGTTGGATGGTGCTGACTTAAGGCTGCTATAGAAAGCTATAGAAGGTTGTCCAACATTATTCTAACTTTCATCAAATTCTATTCAATGCCATGAACATTGAGGTACTATGCTGAAAACCAATATGCATCATTTTGCTACCGAGTTCCTTTATAAAATGGAAGTATTTTCAAACATACCTTGGCATGACTTGTTGCAATTCTACCTGCCAAATACTAAATCACTGCAAGATATAATTTTTTTCAGAAATTACACTTTTACAATTTTTGCAAGTATGTGTCATTTGTGCTTTCGTTTAACTGGACACTGACAAAGAGGCAGACAGCGTTAAGAGCATTCAAAGCTGCTTGACCAAAATTGAATTCCTGGCAGCGTGCCCGGTGTGGCCTCAATTAAACACTTTTGATAAGGTTAGTGTTGACTTGGAACAGGCAGCAACAGTGCTCTTCTCATTAGGTGAACTTCCTATTAGAAGGATTGATGCCAAAATTTCCCCCCCTGGGGTCTATTTATTATGGTGTCATTGAGGCACAGATCGAAGCCGCCTATATTAGATCAAAAAACAGCATTCATCATCATCTGTTGTGTCCGTAGACTAATTGTCCTCCAATGTGCACTGTTTTTTATGGCCATGTAGTCAAACAAGCACAAGTGGTATTAAAATGATCCATCACGGCCGTGTCAGCCGAGGTCAGGCTCTCGTAATCAGTGAGCCAGCGTGCAGCTGTTAAGGGAGAACAAGAACGGCGCGATTCTCTGGGTTTATGTTCGGATTTATAATCCAAATCTCAAAAGCATCAAATTGTTTTGATATGCAGACGCCCTGTGCTCAATCCTATCTCCAATAACGAAAACCTTATCTGAAATGAGCTGACTTTTCATTTGTGACTCCGTGAATAATCTGAGACCTGAGGCGTTCAGAAGTCATCTCTGCTTTTATGTCGGCTCATCTCTCTGCTTGTTTGCCTGCTCGCGAGGCCTCCCCCTGCACACCCTGACGCAGCAGCGGCAGCAGACATTCTTTGCCAGGAGTGGAAGATAGCACCGGCGAGAGATGAAAAGATAGGGAATGACTGTCATGACATGCACATTGTCTTTTGAGTAAAAATTAGAGGCACAAATCCGCCGGAGAAATTCCTGAGCTCATAATTTCCCAGTCTGAGCTCACAAGAAAGAACAAAGCCCCCCCCCACCCCCACCACACCCACCACCCCCTGGCTGCCATGCGGTGTTTCAACCTGGAGATGCGGCGCACATCACACTCTGCCACAAACACACCATGTCATGCTGAAAACAGAAACCGGGGCCAAAAAAACTAAAAGCGAGATGAAGAGTGTTCACCGTAGTCCGTTTCAAACATGCTTCGCCTGGAGGACCGCTTGCCAGCTGCACTTCATAAGGGTCCCCCCCCCCCCCACCCCGCCCCCCAAAAACCAAAGACACAGGTTAATAAAAAAGTCTCAGCCCAAACTCTGCGCCAAATGCTTGACTTCATTATTTTAATTTCCTCTGCCCCAACTTGTATGAGTAAGTTTTCAATTTCCTACTGTGAAAATTCCCGTGCTCTCAGCGTCCTGCAGGAGACATGGCGCGCCGAGGAGGTTTTCATTACCCGGTCGCCTTCGCGTACATTTTAAAGTCCTGAAGTAAGATTCCATTTGGCTGCTAATATGAAGTAATCTTGAAAAAATGATTCTGGCTCATGGGAAAGCGGGAAAGCAGGAGGGGAACGGGTTGGCATGGGGGGAAGCTCGGCAGACAAAGAGGCGAGAGAGGACGCTCACGCTTCATTAACAGAAGCACCGAAATTGAGTTTCACGAAGCGCAATGCAAAAACTCTGGTGATTATTCATGCCGTGCAGCCGACATGTAGCCTGGGTTTCCCCCCCCCCCCCAAAAAAAGGATGTGATGGATTACGGAGCGAGATAAGCAATCGGTAGCGTCTTGCAGCATTTTTTTTTTTGTAACATTTTTTCCCCCCCTCCCATTCCTTACAGTCACATATAAGAGCCATTGTGCTATATGTGCCTTCCGCCGGGCCCTTCTCCAGCACTCTGTGATGTCATGTAAATTCCAGTGCTGGTGTATCATTAACGTGTGTCAGCTCTTATAATTCGGAGAAGGTAACCCGCCTGATATCGCAAGTGACAACCTGTTGAAGTGTTTTTGCCATACAGAGATGGAGCTGCGAGGCACTTTTTTTAGTCGGCAATTAATTTAAAAACCGTGGCCAAGGGAGGGTGTGACGGGTCCAAATGGCTCAGAGGGTTTGACAGCCGGCCAAGACAGTGTGAGAGAAAAACGCAGAGAGAGAGAGGGAGAGAGAGAGAGAGAGAGAGAGAGCGGGGGGGGGAACTGAGCGAGAGAGATTCCTTCAGCTGACTTTATTTTTACGAGAGGCAAACCACAGTAAACAAACAAAAAAGCATATAAATTGTTCATGGACTACCCTCTAAACCCGAAAGCCTCGAAGCAACTTCTGTAGCAAGAGACGACGAGCCCTGTGGATCACACGCTCACAAAGCTCTCTCATAATACACAAGTGCAGATGATGCAAAGAGACAATTTATACACTTAATATGTGGTTGCTTTTTTTTTTTTGAGAGCTTGTGAGAGCTTTCGAGTTAGACAAGCAAATTAGGATTCAAACACAGGAGCGTTTCTCTGACTGCGTCTCTTCGCAGTGTCTTGAACGCTACTCAGAGAGAGTTATTACACAGCCGGCTGCACCACTGTGAAAAATGTTCCTTTCAAATGATGACTAAAGTGACAACTGTACAGCTGGAGAATGATGTGTCTGCAGCCCTTTTTTACAGCAGTAAAATATAAAATATACAAAGTTGGAAAAGTAATGCTTGACAGGAAGTGATTCCTCATCCTGCTAAGATGTGGGCTTAAAAGAGAGAGAACCGTGCTTCAACTACTTCCCAACTCCAACATTAAACTACCCAGCATGCACGGGGAGACAGCACAGCACAGGATGCGTGCAGACAGGAAGTGGCTTGTGTCCTGCATTTGTGTGCATGGCTACAGTCACTGTTTTTAACTTTCAATCATCTGAAATACTCTTTCTTTCTTCACTAATATATCTAAAAAGAAGCATTATATGACATCCTTTGATTTTATAAACTCGAATTGCTGTGGTCTATTCATTTGAGATAAACCTTGAAGGTAATGTCACATGTTTATGAAAGAAACTTATGCGAGGAGATCTCAGTGTTCTTGTTTTTTGTTTTGTTTTTCTTTTTTTTAAATGGACTGAAAATATCGTGAAGTATCCCTTTAACACGAGAGGATGATTGCTGTCCGGACGCTTCATCACAGCATCGCCAATAATATTCATGTGTAAGGTCACAGTGGTGTGATGGACTGTCTTGAAGTTGTTCTTCACCATAACTCTTCAACAAATGTCAAAAACATTGCTTCAATAACATTTAAAAGAAAAAAAAAAGGCAGTAGATGAAACACACTGGTTTGTTATTTCAACAAATCACTCCAGCCAGTTTCCTTTTGTTTTGAAGTTGTGCTTGAGTCCCATCCAGGTTGTTGTTGCCATTTACGCTGTGCAGGGACTTCAACCAACACTAACAACATCTGGACTCACTAAAGCCCTATTAGCAGCTTGCTTATAATTGGCTGTGACCCCTTATTCTGTGAGGTCATTGGTCAGGGAGGGTTGGGTAGTTTAGGAACAGGAAAATTAACTTCCTGTTATTCAATGATAATGGCCACATTAGGTGCAAAGTTAACCAAGGGTAATTAGGAATGTTATGCTGCTGCCTGGCTCTTGCGTCGGTCAGGCTGAACAGCAGATTTAAGTTTTCTTTTGATAAAGCAAATTCATTGTTGGCTCACTAATGTTGTCACACACACAGTGAAAGAAATTACGAATGCTCAAACGTACAATACGCTAATAAAGTAGCCACCAAATTAAGCCTGGATATTCCAATCCACATGTGTATTAGTTAACTCTCCTTTTGCTTTTATGCTTTAGAGGGCAAAGCACCTCCGCAGGAATCCTTTAATCAGTATAAGATGCCAGCTTTTTGTTCTCTGGTTCAAAAAACATAAACTTTACACTGTAATCTTTGAAGCTTTATGCTGCCTGCAGCGATTGGAAAAACGTCTGACTGGGACGGCTGCTCACTGTTGGTCACGTATGGAGACAGAAAGGGCCCGAGGCTCGCCGCTCTGCTCCTAACCAGCTCCATATGCTGCGGGTCTGGACATCCAACTGACTTCTAAGAGTGTTGCAGAGTGGTGCAACATAAACTTAGCATCTCGTCTGAGCGGGGCCACGGGCGAGCCCCCTCCCATGCTTTAAGGAGAAGCATCTGTCCCCCCTTGCTCTCAATATCCACCTCGCCAAAGGTTCTGACATTGACGTGGCTCAGATGTGAAATCCTCAAAGAATTCAGTTATTCTCTGGAAAATAAAACATCTTCCAAAAAACAAAGATCAGAGTTGTTAATACTTGGATGTTTTTAAGTTTTAAACATCACGCAAAGCTCCATCATTCTTGATTTTGTCAAGTCTTGAACACTTGGATCCTTCTTTTTGTGAGAAATTTTGTTGAGAACTCTACACAGAAGAGGATGGTGAAAGGGTCTGCTGGCACCGAGATTGGGTTTGTGAATGAGCGGGTTAAGAAAGACTACAACAGGTAACAAGGACCCACTGCTGAGAGACAGATGGCCGAGGCGCACAATGAGAGGCCCGAACAGGCCGGGTGTGAGTGTGTGCCTACGTGTGTGCGTGCCAGACTTCTTCTTATTTGCTGCATATCAATTTGTCCAATGAGCAATCAAAGAATGTCTCATGAATGACTGTTTCACAGCGCGGCCACTGACATTTCTTTGAGGGGGTTACTCAGTCCATGTCCGCTAATGAACGATGGAAATGTGGCAACTCGCACGGAAAAAATACTCATCGTGGTTGCACGATTTCACGTCACAATCAAGCAAAACGCATTCAGAATCAGAATCTAACTTTGTTGGTCCTCAATGGGAATTTTATGCTACAAACAACAGCAAAGCTTCCAACAGAAAAGTGAAGAATGTAAAATGCAAAAAAAAAAGAAGAAAAGAAAAGAAAACACAAATACAAAGCTTTGCAAAAAATGGTCTAATAAAGGGTTAGGGAAATCAATAGTAAAAATAATAAAATGAAAATAGAATAATTCACGAATAACAAATGAAAATAAACTTTCTTCTAAAAGCATCAAATAAAAAAAGAAAAAGATAATTAGATTTAAATCTAATGCACATTATCTTCATAGGGTCCATGTGAAAACACTGTATTTGTCGGTGCTCTTTTTGCAGATACCAATATATGATGATTAAGATTCATTGATTGTCTTCAGTTAATCTCTTTTGCACACCATTGTAGATAGATCGATTGTGCAGAAGTTGTAAATTAGAATATTTTTGCAGCAACAAAACACACTCTGGTGGCCATTGCTCACACAGAGGCAACCAGAACAACAAGTGCAGATGCGGCAGCTCATTAATCTTGTTGTGGTCCCTGTTGGAGCATCAGGTTTACCCAGAGGTTTCTCTTTCTTACAGTAACACTGTCCGTCTTCATCGCTACTAGATGACTCTTATCATTCACTCCAAGCACACACACATAACACATAACAATTTCTCGTTGCCTTTGAGAAGTTTTGTGTCGTGTTTGGTATGTGAAGGTTACATGGCAGCTCTGTAATGATGATCTAACGCAGAGAGATTAACGGTCTGTGGTCGCCATTGGGATGCCAATGAAGCATTTCATTGTGAGCGAGTCAGACTTCCTGGATAAACACAGACAGACCAACTAACCAACCAACCATCAAACTAACTGTGTGGGGGGAACCGTGTGGGTGGAGAGGTTGTGTCTCAATCCGCCCAACAATGGATGTAGCAGCTGAACAACACTGCAAAAATAGAGACTTAACACAGAAGTTTTGAAGAAGTCAGAAGTCTGTTTTTCTTGATTCTCGAGGATGAACCTGATACCTCATTCGGGGGGTTTTAGGTTGTTCCAGCAACGCTTGACTATCAGACTCCATCACATCTGCAATGAAAATATCTTTACATGATGTTATGTCATCTCACTCATCCGTGGGAAAATTGCGACAGCAGGCTGCTCCGAAAATGCAAAGTACATCACAACCAGCTGCATTTAAACAGATACAGAGCAAACATAACTGCTGCAGTGTGTAAAAAGTGGAGGGGGGGACTATCCATGCTCTCATTTATACGCTGCATTCCTGATATCTTTCATACTTCGAATTTCGCGGCTGATCACGAATGCCATAAATAAGATTGGAAACTGACAGGAGGCGACGCAGAGGTCTTTTTTTTTCCTCCATTTTTTTTCCCCAATCGGTATTCTGATTATCGCAAAAAAGAGGGCATGAATACCAATCAAGCATGCAGGCAGAACGTGGAGGATTCACAGAGGAGCTCAGACTCCGAGTCAGAGCTCCAGCCACCGTAATTGATAGTCAAACCACCATCCCCCCCTTTGGGAGAAAATCTACAGCAAAGAGTCAAACCACATCCATTTTGGACCCCTGCCAGAGATTTATTCGTTGCTGCAGCTATCTGGGCCAACGCAGAATCATATGGATTACACATTCACACACACACACACACACACACACATGTGGTGCCCTATCAGGGGCAGACGGAGCTATTTTCTGGAAGAGAACTTGTTGGCTGTGGCGGCTCTCCACACTGAATTTCGAGGCTAACCAGTGTTTGCTTTGTGGAAATCCCTTTGGCGTTTGCAGAGCGAGATGGGACGGACGACTCACACAAGTCTGTTGCCCTCCTCTACGCAGTCACGTGTTTCACATCATGTGTAACAGGCTGTGTGTTTTCAGTTAGGTATGTGGTAACTTGGCACGGCGCGGTCGTGCTGCATTACAGGGCCGAGCAGCCTCTTTTCTTAACGGTGTAAAAAAAAAAAAAAGGTCTCTGCATTGCTAAAAACGCTCACGTTAATTCCAGGCGTTATGTGGAGCGAGTTAAGTCAATGTTTAGTTTGACGTTGTAAGACGAAGACATTTTTGTTGTTGTTTTTTTTCTCCTTTGTGCCCCACGATCCAGGCAGGAAGGTATCTCTAATCAGGAATCGACCCAACAACCTGCAGGCCTAAAGTGAAAGCTCAGCCAGAGTCGGGGCCTCATATCATCTGGTTTCTATTCTCCCTGCCCCGTCCAGTGAAATCTGACCTGCTTTAGTGGAGAACTGAATTATGGGTCCATCAATAAATACCATATTTCCCCCTTTGAAGTTGCATACGTGATGGAAAGTGGTAAGATGTCATGTGTTAAAGTTATTACCCAATTCCTTCGCACTAATCTACTATGCTTGATGTCCCTGACTTTGGGAGAATGTTGTGGCTTTATCTATTCTGACAGCAGCCAGACTGACCTCTTTTTTTCACTTTGGCCAGACGTCAGAACTATTTTCAATCTCCCTCAACTTTATATAACCCCTGCATAGGTAAACTCGCGGGAGGGGAGCGGTGCATGCGTTGCCGGGGAAAGATTGGTTTGAATGTTTCGTGACAATGGTAGATAATTTTACCAGCTGGTGAATAGTCTCCTCTTGAGTCATTTTGGAGGTGCCTATAAAGCATGGGTATAATCTTCCTGCCTCCCACTCTTTAATTGTGCCTCTCACGGAACAAGTTGCTTTTGTTAAAGGAAGAAATGGCCCTCAGGTCTCTCCGATCCAGCCAACAAAGAAGACAAGACACAGGGCAAAGTAGAGGCACCGTGGAAGTTATTTAGAAGTTATTGTTGTTAACTATTTCAGGGGTTTTCAGGAGTGGGAGCAACGGAAGAAATGACTAAACTTCTAACCCACACCAGGATTGATCCAGCATTTTGGGGAAGCACAGCAGAGTCCAGTTAGCATTTGGCTGCCCTATAATCTATAAGAGGACAAAGTCACTGCAGCATTTGAAATGTTATTTGATATTTACGGTAAACTTGGCGTTGTGCTATTTGGTATTTGAATCGTCGTCATGTGAAGAGTTAAAACGGAGAGTTTTGCCATTCTAGCCGACCGCACCATAATGCCATTAGCCAGCCTTTCCGCCAGGCAGTACCACATTTTTAACAATTTGGTGGTCATTTCAAAAGAAAACAGTTGAAAAAGGGAGCAAAAACAAGACAGCACACACAAAAAAAAAGAAAAGAAAAAGTATCCGCAGTGTTCACACTGGCTTTCTAGCATTGCAAAAGGCTCATAAAAGCCATATCGAGTGTCGGGGGGGGAGGGTGTGTGACCTGGCTGTTACCTGCACATGCTCAGTGTCAATGAAGATCTCAAGTTAAGAAGCTCCCCCCTCTGACAGGTCAGTGAGATATAGGGTTATCCCCGTGGTAACAGCTGCTTGGGATAATGAATAACAGTACTCGGCTATTCTGAATGGGTGAGAAATACCACAGCCATTAAAGGGGGACCCGCGTGG
>CAESWR010000178.1:642758-653939 GCA_903171835.1 Mullus surmuletus | reverse complement strand
CCCCCCCCATCAATCTCTATCTGTCTTCCTGTCCGCCCAGACCAATTCCCTCTATATACTTTGCGGGGGAAAGTATAGAATCCTGCAGACAGATTTGTCTTTCCTCAAAGACTGCTGACACCTGCCTGGCGCTCATTTGAAACTTTTACTCGGCCATTTCTCCAGGGCATCGGCATTCAGACAAGCGGGGATGTACAGAATGTGCTTTCTATTAACCTCGTAATGAAAATGGCTGAGATCAGCTTCAATCTGCTGCACAATTTGGATCATTGCCACTGAGCAGATCTGCTTCAAGGGGAAAAAGTGATAAATAATTCAAAAATGTGTCACCGTACAAAGACATCATCTACTAAATAGGTGCACAGAACTATAAAATGCCAGCTAGGACATATTTAAATGAAAGAAAAGACCTAAACTATAAGAATATAGTTTATGAACTTGCCCCACAATATAGCAAAGTGATGAATTCCTCTGCCAACATCTGTCCGTCAAGTTTAATGACAGCTGCTGGCATGGGCGGACGTATGGAAACTCTCTGTCTGTTCATCCACTCATCCATCCATTTCATAACTCTCATCCACAACCAGGGTGAAAGTGACAGCAGGCTGAAGAAAAGAGGCCCAGATATATATTTTTTCCAGTGTCTTCCAGCGTCTCTGGGAGGACCCTGGTCAGGAGAAAATCTGTTACCCCGAGGCGTCTCGCAGCTGGAGGCTCACAAAGTGCCTCATCTGCACTCTGGACTCATCCCGACCAGAAGGTCAAACGGCCTCACCGGACCTCTTGATGTAAATGGAGGGCGCTCTTGCCCTCTCGTTTAATCTTTTAAACCCAACTGCCACTTGTCCTATGGCTGTTTGTGAACCACTTCAACTTCAACCTCATTTTGACAAGGGTCTGTTCCCTTTTTTTATTATTTTTTTAAACTATAACACCCAGACAGAAAAACTAAAAAAAAAAAAGGCAGTAGCAGGTCTTCCAAATTTCAGAGCAGTATTTTCCACGCTTAATGGAACATCCACATTTCTGAAAGCGAAGAGCTGCCCATTTATTATTTGCTAAAATATCAGAGAAGCCAAGTTTCATACAGGTGGACTTTACTTTTAAATGGCAATGATAACATCGAGCCTCTTATGGGCACGGGTGAGCTCACCATTCAGATAACTGAAATTGTCCTTTACGACTTCAATTCCCCAACTAATCAAATAGAGAGTAGAGCTACTAAATCATTCATAAATCCCGATAAGACGAGAATCGAGAGCAGGCGGTGGCACCGGCCAGCAGTTCCTAATCCCACACACAGCCATCGACGTCTAAACATTTCCCAGTCTGTTTCCGTGAATTCCACCCTGACACCAGCGAATCAAACAGATGGGAAAGAACCATTTTTGTTTTTTTGTGTGATGTGTGATAAATACAGTTTGACTGGAGCCGCTCCATCCTTTTAGATGCTTCACGGTGATCCAACGTGATCATTTTATCCAGCATGCAAAGTATAGAGAATGTTATGGACAGGCCATTCTGGGCTCATCCAGCATGGATGATATGAGCTGTATGTTCTGGAATTTGTCAGACTTCATGGATCGCGTTTGCTTAACAACATAATGTCTCTCATGTGTGAACGTGTGCGTGAACGGGCGAATGAGGCGAAGTAAAGCGCTTTGAGCTCCATTACGACAGAGACGGGGGCTCTGTGCGAACGCGGCCAGTTTCACCATTTTCCAGCATTTTTCTGTAAATAGCACTCATCTGTCTAACGGAGCAGTGCAGCTTTACTGTATTTTGTAAACCTCGGGGTAATGGCGCATTTTCACATTTTTCGAAATCACTGACTCGTCCGAGGGGAAATGAGGCATGTTCCTCTCACACCTCTCACACAGCTATCTTCGAGGGGGGGGGAAATCAGTGTCCAGTGCTTAGCTCGGCAGTGACAGATTACCGCAAAACCAAGGTCACAGATTTGTCATTTACTGTTCCAAAAAAAAGAGGGGAGCGGGGGGGGGGTTCTCATTTATCAGAAAACTTGGAAATCACATATTCACTGTTGTCATTTATATTTGCAGAGCGTACACATCTCAAAGTTCTCAACAGTGACCAAAAGACAATAAAATGCCGCCACTAGAGCCTGGCACGTTCGCATACCTGTGCATTGTGAGCATAAAACGCGGCAACAACGCTGGAAAATCAAACCTATAAATACCACAACATGACTTGACTCGTGAGGCCAAAGGATACACGAGACGCGCATTCCAGTGTGCGTCAATTACGTTTTGTTCTCTTGTCAATTTGAACACTATACATTTACAAGTTTACACTCATTATGCACTGTTTTGTCAATAAAAATCGGCCTTTCCTCTACACCTGTGAGATCAGCTGAAATATCGTGTGTCCCCCCCCCGCCCCGTCTAAACCCACCCAACACCGGTGTGACATTATGGAAATGATGCATCCGGAGCAAAGCCTTCGTTGCTATGAATTAAGTATTTTGTGCGTGTGTGGATCCCGGTGGCTCCTTAATACCCCTTTCAGTCCTTTTTTTTTGGTGACCTAATCAAAGTTCCCAACTCACCAGGACTCATGGGAGGAGGGGGTTTGGTCGGGGAAGGGGGGGGCGGTTGAGGGGTCTCTTGTTAGACAGCTTACTGCAATTAAAATTTATTTAAGGCTTACAAGGAATCCTTTCACTCTTGAATAAATCAGAGTGAATTCCTCTGACTCTGACGAGGTTTTCCCCTCCCTATAATTATCCTTCGCTCAACAAGCGCTGAGAGAGCAGCTCTCCTTTAACCCTCTGCGATACCTCAGATCTTTGCACTTGTAATTAAATCATAAAACAACAACGGCGAATTCCGCTCCAGTTTTCCAAATGAGCAGTGTAACACTATGATTTTGAGGAAGCGGCTGCACTGCCGGATGACTCGGATGATGTCACCTCGTTAAATTCGAGTCGTACATCATCGATTGGCGAGGCGCAGAGCGAGCAGGCAGCCCTGACGGTGTCGCCATGTAACGCGACACACCTCGAATGATTACAAGCTTCAACGCGTCGCCCGTTTTAGTCTGGGTTTCTCGCTACAAACTGCAGCTACTGTCTTGCTGACACGACCTTTACTCTGACATGGTGTTCCTTCTCACCAAAATGTTTAAAGTGTCCAAAAATGGACAGTTTCGTCCTTATCAGATAAAATGTCATAACCCAGTTGAGACCTGCTCTGTATATTTTAATATTTTACCCGGGTAAACAGTTTGCAAATCTATTAATGAACTTGCATGTGCAATAAATATGAATGACCTTTGCCTGCTTTTTGTTTATAGTTTGGAATTCTGCATAGGTTTACGGTTATGATTCTCATTCAAAGCAATTGAAACCCTGTCAGTTGTGTACTTGATGTGAAATACGTCCAATATTTCTCCGACCCGGGTGTAAAATGCATAAAGATAAAAGATTTAGGGGCTGCGGCAACAAGGCACAGTGGAAGAAAACAAACTGCAGAATTGAAAATACTGACAAATAAATAGATTATCAATGTAATGCACAGATTGTGGCACCGGAGTGAATTATTTATGGTGAATTATTTATTTATTGTTCAAATGTTTTGGAGTCGGAGAGCAGAGAAGGTGTTTGAAAATGAATGAGTAAGATTAGATTTTCTGTACTTTGTTTTCATTCCGTGTGCTCGGTAGCAGAGGTCGTTCCTGAGGGTTTATCTGACACTCTGCCCCCGTTTGTCTTCTTAATATGTTTTTGCGATTCCCCTCAGATTAGTTTGGCCTTGTGACCGAGTGTTGAATTAAATGCCTAATTTAACATGGACCTTTTGTTGGCCGCCTCTTTGTTGAAAAGCTCTTTCTAATCGTCCAGCGGGGGCAGTGGTGCCGTTGACGGCCAGGGGCCACTCAGTCCTTTCTTATTATGCCTCGGTGACACTGTGTCCTTGGGCAAGGCAGCAGAGCTGTCAGGTCTATCTGTCACACTTCTCTGCAGGCAGGACATGGCCAGCCCACAGCACAGCCAGGGGTCCTAAAGACCCAGGGCACCGCTCATCTTCCTAGATGCCTACCTTGGTTGTTTAGCAACCGACTCTGCCTGACAGCATTTGTTTGGCTGAGCTTGGCCGCTGTGTGATGGAGCGTTTTGGGGGGTTACAGCCAAACTAACCAAACAACATGATGGGCGCTTTTGTGTCCTGAATAAAGGGGAGGAGCTATCAGGAGACCCCACTGGATCATGACTCCAAGTCATGGGAAGATCAAGCACTCACATACACACATGCACACATTTAGAATCTGTCGCAGTGGAAGCTTACCTGCATATAATCTCACTCATTATATGAAATATGACGTAATTGAATGAAATTGAGACTCTTTGTAATTTTGTATCAATAATTTCTTGATATTGAGCCTGGTATTCTGTCTAAAATCATTCCTAGAGCAGATCAAAATCAACATATATTAATCTTACTCATTACAGAAGACTGAATAATATGATCACATTTGAATTGGAGATTGCAATTTCTTAAAATTAATATTAATATCTTATTATACTTATTATTCAAGAAAATTGTTGAGATTTTGCACAATTCTGCTATCTTTCCCAAATCACCAAAAAAGAGAAATTACTATAAAAACAAAAAAAACAAAACTGTCACCTGAGTAACCTTTCACAGATTCTTTTAATGCTATTTTTTTTTCTAAGTATGATTAAATCTGTGTTTTGGATTTCAGAAGTCTCAGGTTTCAAAGCATACAGTAACAGAAAGCCACAGACTTCTGGCAGTGCGAGTGAAGCGGCTTCCTCTTTCTTTCATCTCCTTTATAATCTCGTGTTTGCACAGCTCTCTGTCTTGTCAGCGTAGTTTGTTTAGGTTTTATGCCCGTCAATACGGTTGTGCTTCTCCCTCTCAAGGTCTCACCCACATCTGAAAAGATCACCGGTGATAGATTTGCAGGCAGAAGGTTTCCTCAGCCGCGATCCGGGGCTTTGTCTGGAAAATGATTAAGGCTGAGGGAGTGTTTGGCCCTAAATGGCTGCAAAGACAACATCCTCACACTACTGACGCTCTACAGAACTTTTGGATCAGCTTTTAACGCAAGCTGAGCCGACGTGTTTGTCTAAGAGAAGACTTCAGATACAACTGAAGTACTGTAGTTTCCCCCTTTTTTTTCAAATTAAGGGCTTATTCATCATCGATTTAGCAGCACCTCACATAGTTTTGCTGCATCCTGGATGAGGAAAACGTTACCACTCCGATGTCTGATGGGAAAATGAGATATAAAATGTTATGTTATCTAAGTAGTGCTGATAGCTACTGTTGCTATGGGGAACATCCAAGACTGTTGTTTATGATACCCTGTATAAATGTTGAATACTGCTGTATTACACACTTATGTATAGGCCAAGCCCCAGAGTTAAAAAAAAGGATATAAACCTGTGAAATGTGTTTATACCTAATGTAAAACATAAAAATATAGACTATAAAATGGATGACAAACGGGCAGTGGGAGGGATGAAGAGCAAAGCGCTCACTTTCCGTCCTGTTTAGGAGGGAGAAACAGCGTGTTGTGTTCCTCCGAGCTCGGCAGCCGGTGACTCACGGTGGAACGTGTTGCCAACAGACAGAGTTTGACAGTTTAATATTTACGCTGTCAATTTTAAAGAATAACTTTGGTAATTAGGGGAGGTGATTCTGGACAGATGTGGACCGAGGGACAAAGGGGCCCTTTGTTTGGCTCTGCTGAGCGCAGTCACCTCTCCCATGACAACATAAAAAAAAAAAAACGGGCCCGGAGTCACTGGCAGCCGGAACGTTCCGCTGCTCAGCCCGCGCGCTGAAGTCACGTTTCCTCGTGGCATGATGTCACTCATGGGTGGGACGTCACGTCGAGCGGCATTAGGGGGAGACGTCCCGTTGACTGCAGGGCAATTAGCAGCACTTTGTCCATTTAAAGACTCAAGATTACTCAGACCAGGCCAGGTTTATTCTAACATAGCAACTGAATATTTTGCCAAACAGTGGAAATGTAAATACAAGCAGGTGTGTCTGGTGGTTACACAGGCAGGTCTGTGAGCGACTCGCGGGAGCTCCTCTGTCAGCAGGAGGGGCCCCCCAACACGGAACTCCTGTAAATTCATCTTTTTGAATAGAATTTTGAGCCAAGAATCAGAAGAGAACTCAAACTCAGTATTAATGTTCCAAATATATCCCATGATAATAACTTTATATATTCTAAAACCGTTACACTCTGCAGGAAGTTGAACAAGTGGCTGAATTAGGTGCATAGTTCAGCATCATAAAATCAGGAAAAGTGCGCAGCTTTGAGCTTTCAATGGGAATTTCAATGCAAGTTTAGGAAACAACTCAAACTGGATTCATTTTAATGGTTGCTTTGTTTTGACAGACTTTGAAAGAGTCTGATTAAATATAGCCATTCTGTTCCTGAGTTAAGGGACTGAATAATGGCCAGAATACTGTGACAACATTTTACATTCATTTACTTAATTTTGATGCATTCTATTGCTGCACTGTTACATTTTTAGGTGTTTTTTTTTTCCTTTTCTTTTTTGTAATCTGTGTGAGTTATGATTTCAAAGGTTCAATGACTGTTGACCATCTTATCCATACAGTTCATTCTTAGGTTGATTTATTTCATTTATTTGTAAGAGTTCCTGAGATCCCATGATAAATAGAGATGGTCCTGACAGCGAAAAACAGTCATCCCCATAAAATATGATATAATACCAGTAGCAGATTGCCTTGCCCAACAATAGCATCAAAAAAATTGAACGTTTTAAAGGTGAATTTATATCTCTGAGCACTCAAAATCTGCACGAGCATGATTCATCCCTGCAGCGTCGTATCGTTTACACTAAGCTGTGGTCACTGGTCAGACCGGGCCCGGCCTCTCCTGTAAGAGCCGCCTGACCGCTGACTGTAGCTCTGTTTTCCCTCTTAACACATCGCACGCCACAAGCACCACAAACTGCTGCTTAGGCACGGTAACACACCAGGTACTTTACAAATCCGACATCAATCATCGGGAGTGAAAAAGGAAAGCTTCGCGCAAAGGGTTCCATGTAAATACTAATGTGATTTTATTCCATATTTTACCTGCTTAAGCCTTTAATGTGTCACTAATGAAGCTCTGCATAAAGAGCACAGACAGTAATGAAAACTAAAAATTAAATTTGTAGCAGTGAGCAAACTGAAAGCCTCGACCAACGTTCGTTACTCCTTCATCAACATCATTTATTTAGTTTTCCCTCACGTCAGCCCACCTGGGTAGAGAAAGAGAGAGACGGAGCAGCACAGGTAGCTGCCATAAACACTCCAGGCTTTATCGCCGGGGGCAAAACACAGCCAGGAGCCATTTTTGTTGCGCACTCTGGCTTAATGACAGATGACCTTAAGCCATTTATAGGCCGTAAAGGACACGCCATAGTAGCTTAAATGCATCATGGCTGGAGGTTCCACGCAGAGGGGAAAACGTACGGTCAGGAAAGGACAGGGAGGCCTCGTGCTCAGTCCAGTGGGAACCTGTGATTCGTTTACGCTGTTGGCAGCATTGTATATTTGCCAATGAAAAGTCAAAGTCATGTGATCTAATACCAAAGTACGCCAATTTCCCCTTAAAAATGCAAAACCCCTATTGTCCGTAGACATCCACCAATATGTGTAATTAATGTTTCGATATTGACAGCGCGCACACATATTGGAGTGTAGGAGCCCGTACATAGCCTCCATCCAAATGTTGCAAAGTCGGCTGGGATCAGCACCATTTAGGGATTTTCAAGAGCATGTTCAACCTCAATGCTGTTGCTTTAGACACCAGAGGCAGGAATAAAAATGTTTGAGGAACGTGAAAAGGTGGACCAAGTTTGAAGATATTTAATCAAAGCACATGCATTTTTCCTGTAATAACATCATCAAGGAAGATTTTCAAAATCTGTATTCAGATTTCATACCAGGTTTGCTCTAAATATTTTGCATTAACCAAAACTGTCCTGGGAAAGTTTGCTGTTATCTTTTGCGGCACTCATGGGACAAAGCAGAGGATACGCTGGTAAACATGGAACCACTGGGGGCTGGTGGTGATGGTGGTGGTGGTGGTGGTGGGGGGGCTTCCACAGTCAGACTCCACATGTACGATTAACCCCATCAAGGGAGATTTTCAAAATCTGTATTCAGATTTCATACCAGGTTTGCTCTAAATATTTTTGCATTAACCAAAACTATCCTGGGAAAGTTTGCTGTTATCATTTGCTGCAGTCATGGGACAAAGCAGAGGACATGCTGGTAAACATGGAGCCACTGGGGGCTGGTGGTGATGGTGGTGGTGGTGGTGGTGGGGGGGCTTCCACTGTCAGACTCCACATGCACGGTTAACCCGATGGCACAGGGGCCCTTCAGCCAAGGTAGAGTTTTGTTGTGCTAGACCCGGGGAACCGGGGCCTTGTTATTGAGCAATATGCTCCGCTTTGTGAAATGAAAGTCCGCCCCCTCATGCTCCGGTTGTGTTTTATCTCCCCCCGTCACAAAGAAAGAGGCCCCACAAACAGCCACCTTCACGCCTCTCTTCGCGGCTCCACTGAGCGAGCTCAAGCACCCTCCATTCACACGTGGAAATACACCCCGCACAACAAAACGGATTAATGAAGAGTGTGCAGCTTTCTCCAACTGTGGAGGGTAAAAAAAACATATCAGCGGACGTATTGAGATCGTCAAGTCAAAGAGGAAGAAGCATAGCCTCTCCTGTTCGGTTATTGCCCTTGAGATGTTTATAGGTTTTTCCGAAAGGGCGATTGAAGAGCAAAATGTTCGACAATGGGCCTGAAAAAGCCCCAGCAGCTTGGAACCTTTATGAAAGTGCCAAATATGAATCACTGCACTGCGGATGCCAGACAGGCCTTTCCTGTGTTGCTAAGAGAGCCCCTTGGACTGGAACGAGTGGGGGGGGGGGTTTAAGTGTTTCGGATGGCTGTACAGTGCACGGTAGATATGACTTGATGCTCCTGCTCCTGCCCCGCAGCATGGGTGGTCCACGCTTGATTTTATACTGCCACCTATTAGCACCATGAGTCTGTGATTTATGCAGCTGTCAACTTCAACTTCATCAGCTCTGTCAGCCGCTGGTGAATTGTGGGTATGCTGGCAGAGGCTTCCCTCTTAGCACCTCCTACTTTAGGGCGAAAGTAAACCACCCCTGGGAGCAGGAAGGAGGAGGAGGAGGTGGTGGTGGTGGGGGGTGACGCTGTTAAAGAGAAAAATACAATTTAGATAAATAACAACCGCACATACCACTGAGGCCTCCTCTGTGGAGAACTTCCAGCCTAAACATCTGGCTGGCTGCATATAAGGAAGAGACTGTGCCTGAGTGAAAGCAAGGTGAGAAAGGAGTAATTCATGGTCCAAACAGCCAACTAATAGTTGTACTGCTCGGGGATCAGTCAGGGCTGGAGGCTGCACAGAATTATTTAGGGCGAGTATTACAAGGAAAATTGTTGTACAGACGAAGGAAAACAGCTGTATTCGTGGCAGTAAATTTTCCAAAACTACATAAGTACCTTGTTAAATGGTAGGATATTGTACCAGGGGAGGGAATGAGATAAAGATGGAAATCTGTTGAAAATTAGCTGATTGAGAAAGCTGCCGAATGATCTTCTCGCATCGGGTCGTACAGTACAAAGCAAATGGAAACTGTGGGGAGCAGATCTTGTTTGCTGGTTAATGAAGAAAAAGGTGTTATTCCCGGTGGGCAGAGCAGAGTAATGGGCTTTTCTCGCTTGTAATGGGACTGTGAGATTCATACTGGATTGCGGCAGCTGGCCAATTTCAACAAACATGAGTAAGAAAGGAGGGTGGAATCAGTATAAGGAGGAAAAAAAGAAGTATAATAGTAATAAAACAGGAAAAAAATGCAAGGCGGACAGGCGGACGCCGCCTTTGAGATTAAAATGCTGATTTGTGGAAAACAGTTGTAAGGTGTCAGGGGCTAATTAAAGTCCATCTGCTTTTACTGCCGTTGCAGCCCTAAGAATGTAAAACCTGAGCACCTGTTAAAGTAATACTTGTCACTGTGAAATTGTTGGGAAACACCCAGTTGGATAGATGTGAAAGGAAAATAATAAGACTTAATCGTCTAAATCAGTGATTGCAGAACAGAGGGTCTGCTCTCTCTGCGGTACTTACGCAGTTTCCAGGTGTGAAAGACTTTGTGGGAGCTGCGAAACTGATCTTCGAGAGGAAAATAAGACCAAGATTTTATCACAATAACTAGACTCCGAGGGTATTAGTCATGTAAATGCAAATACTGAACCAGCATCAGTCATTTAACATTTTGTTGTGAAACATTTCGAGGCCATTGCAATGCATGATTATGCAAAAGCCGGCAGAATAGTTGAACATTTTATGGTTTTTATAAACACAAATAATGGCTAAATGCAGCTGGCCTCGGTCACGTCAAGATACTATGGCACCGAGATATTAATAAAAATGCAAATCTGGCACAAACAACGTCAAGAATTTGCATATGCGGAGATATTATTCAGTGATGTTTCCACGCGGGCTCCTTTATGTTGAAGCAAATGGAAAATAACACGTTTGGAACATGATGGATGGGGCTGACAAGTTGAGCTCGTGTATTAGAACGGTCGGGAAGTGCCGCTCTAATTATTCATGCAGCATGTTGTCAGTTTCTGCAGCACAAATCTTTTCCATTCTTCCCTCGCTGCTCTCCTGTTTTTGATCCTCGCTCCGGGCTCGCTTGCACTGCGCCGTCGCTCGGTTCGCCTTGACATGCAGCTGTCTCGCGTTTGCCGCTCCTCCAGACCTACATCGCAGATATTCGCAGTGAAATGTTGGTGTTGGCTACATGCAGGGTGTGACTGGTGGCGAAGGCCTCTGCTTGGTGTAAAGTGGTTTCACTTCAACTCGCGCCGGCTCGGAGGCAGAGATCGTGCTTTTCGGATGAGAAAAAAATGTGTGTTGAGGTCACAGGCTAGCTTTCCAGATGCCAGAAAGTGTGATCAAACGATTCCCAATTAGAACCATATAATTTGGTAACATTATGATATTAAAGATGGCAGCTTGGTTTTCCCAAGCAAAACTAACTTCACGAGCGGCTGACCATAATTTGGGGTTCCGTTGCATTTATGCAGAAGGGTAATAGTGTGGGAGGGGGTGT
>CAESWR010000178.1:619371-640888 GCA_903171835.1 Mullus surmuletus | reverse complement strand
TTTTTTTTATCCCGTTTTTTTTTTTTATTATTTATTGTATTGTACCAGCATATAGATCTTAGTTTTTAAGCATATTCTATCACACACCCTGGTTTTTATGATGTTTTTTATTCTGTATTTTTATCTATTATTTTATGATTTTCTTTTATTGAGCAGTGCATCAATATTTCGTTCCGTGACAGCATCTGTGATGTTACCGAATGACAATAAAAATGAATCTATCTATCTATCTATCTGTCTGTCTGTCGGTCTAGCTATGTTTTTTGTCTCTGAGGGGTAATGTTTTGGAGCCGATAAATGTAATAGTGGTAGAATGAAGAAATGATAATTCCAGGTCCAGTACAGTGGAATTTTGAAGAAATAAGGCCAGTTTCTACATTTCTATTCCATTTCAGAGAGCATTTACGGACATAAGTACAGGTACTAAACACACATTCTAACATGTATCATAAACAGGGGATTTTTGGAAACACCTTTACAAACACGCGCAAAACCTGATTTGTAACTATGAAATATAGTCCAAAGTAACCAAAACCATGTGAATATATTTCATCCAGTGTTGAAAACGTAGAAATGGCCAAAATAACTGATCGCTTCTCACTTCTTTTAATTACCTGTAACTTGTCAAGTGGCCAGAATCAATGTTTTCGTTGGCCTGCATTCAAAGTTTGGTGTTCGCTGCCTCCTCTGGAACTGTGAGGCCATCATTTGGTCTAACTTTAACCTCAGTGCTAATGTCCCTACTTAAATTAATAGGAGAAGTTTGCATGATTTAAAGAGGCCGTTTGCAAATAAAGCAGAGTAAAGTGATGGCCACTTCCTGTAGCCTGGAGCCGGGCGCACGTTTGTATGTTTTAATACGCGAGACTGCTCAGCCCCGTGAATGGTGTATTTATTTTCACTGAACACCGAAGGTCAAATCGAAGCAAAGGTTAAAGCTACGAAACACTTTTGTATTTTGGCCTTTTTGCATTAATGTGTTCATGGTTTTATCTGTGCAGGGTCATTTCTCCACAGTTGCTGCTCTGCTGAACCCAAATCTTTTCTCACTGCCTGTTCCAGCTGTGCAAAAGGAGCACATAGATACAGCACCGACTAGTGGCCGGAATAATAATCTGAGATTGACATGTGGGTGGAGGGCACTTAATATTTTTTTTCTATATTTTTCTATATATCTATGTACATAATGAAAAAAATGTTTGTTACAGATGGTCAAATTTAATTTCATTCTAATTGGAGAAGAAATAATTAGAGCAGCAAAGAGAAACAATGACTGTCAATTGCTGTGTTTTATTTTTAAACACAAAATTAAAAGTTTTCATTCATACTGTCGTCTGATTTACTGGAACGCAGAAAAACCACCGTTCCCCAATCCAATCTTTCATGAAAGGTTGCATGTGTCCAATCTGGTAGTCTCATGTGAAAATTAAAAAAAAAACATTTCCATCAACTTGAAAAATATGCTTTTATTGAAAAATAGGACATTGCTTCCATTTGTCTCACTTCGGCCTCTTCTTTGAAAGTACTTTTAATATTCATAATGATCTTCACATTCTCCACATTCTCAGAGTTGTCCAGGATAAAAGACGCATCGGAATACAAAAGAGAAAACTCTGCTGCAGAAATCTCCCCATTGAGAAGAAAAGTGAAATTATTACACACAGGAAGGCATCAAGAATAGATTTTTTTATTACCAAAATTGTAACTCGTGTACAATCCCCTGAAAATCAGACAAATGACAGATACATATTGTAGAGAGAGTAACAGAAAAAAACCCTGCGATCCATTGTAATCAGGTGGGCTGCATATGCAAAAGACTGAGTTTGTATGGACAATTCATTAGGTGTTGATAAAGAGCCTATCCACTTTCCCGAGCTGTGTTTCAGGTTGGGCAGGAGGAGAAAGTACTTGATCTGACGTGAAAAACAAAATCAATACAGACACAGGGAGGAGAAAATGGAAGGCAATGGGGAAAAAAAAGACATTATCCATGATTGATCTCAAAAAGCGACTTCTTGGCGTTTAAAAACTAGAGACTAGGCAACGATGTGAACGCAGTTTCTTCCCTCATCAAAACCTGATTTCCCACACGTGGCCCCTTTAAAGGTTTTCTGACTTGAGGTACCGTTGCGGATCGAAGTTCCAGTTTTTGGTAAAAGCTCAGAAGTCCTCCTCAGCGTTCCGACTCCTGCATGATTTGAGCTCCTTCAGACGCTGGATGCACTCCTCCACACTGCGCTCGCCGTGGACTTTATTATCCCGGGTGCGCACATTTACGGTGTTGCTCGTCTTCTCCTTTTCTCCCACCACTATTGCCATGCAAAAAAATATGGGGAAAAATCTGATTAACAAGTAGAAACATCAACAATGAATAACTGTGGGAGAACCGTGCTGCCACCGACCAAGGATGAAGTTGTACTGCGCCAGCTGTGCATTACGGATCTTCTTGTTCAGGGTACATCCAGGGTCCAGATCCACGTCGGTCATGAAGCCGTTGTTGTGGAATTCCTGCTGGACCTGCCACATAAACCAGAGAAAAAGTTGAAAAGAGGTGAATTAACGCTTTCTACCATTTAAAATTCCATTTTATTAAGCATTTTTTGTCTCATATAAATCACATGCTTTTAAAAATTGAGATGTCACTTTTGTAGACGACGTGCATCCAATTTCAGTCATAATCGGTGCATCTTTCAAGCAGCTGCGGCCCTGCTGTTAGCGAGTCTCAAGTAGCACACAGCTGATCATTTAAGAATTTGCTTTTTTTGAACATGGCATCATATTTCAAACTAAACTGTTTTACATCTTAGGAGATAAAAGTTAGATTTTGGAGATATGATAAAATGACATAGTCCTACTAGGGCTGGGTATCGATAACGTTCAGAGTGCGACCGAAACAACCCAGTACAAAGTAGTATCGAAACTGCGTCTGTCAAAAAATACCTGCCATCGGTTGTATTTGTATCCAGATCTAGAAAAAAAAAAACTGTTTCTATGGTTTTACTCGCAGCCAATCATCGCAAGAGTGGTGACATTTGCACAACTGATTTCTTTCTATCCGAATGATTAATATTGAATGAAGTAATCAATTGGTATCGATACTGGTATTGAATATTCTTAAACGATACCCAGCCATGAGTCCGACAGTTAATGACCGAGATCTGTGATGGAAATCTCAATCTGTAAATCAGGGATCACCAACCTTTTTCAAACTGAGGGCTACTTCATGGGTACCGAGTCATACGAAGGGCTACCAGCTCGATACACTCTTCTGAAATAGATCATTTGCTTTGAACCCGAATAGGTCAGAGTTCACCTAAGCTTACCTAAACCTAACGCATAATAAACATGTTTTCAATTTCAGATGCAGCTCACAGGTGAGTTGTGCTATTCTTAGAACAGACCGATCAGCAGGTCAGGACGTCCTTGGGGGTGACCGTGTGTTGGTGACCCCTGCCGTAAAGTGTGCATGTTAAACTGAAATTATGTGAAATTATTGTGTGCTGCTGTCATGGTTCACCTTTGGCCCGCCACACAAACTGCAGGCCAACTTGTCCCGTTCAACAATCCGATTTTCGACAGGTTTAAGAAGTGCTAATTTATCCGCGGCGGCGAATCTGACATCTACTTAATGGCAATCTGTATGTCTGATGGCTCGTATCTTTCGTCTCATTAAACCCTTAGACTTTTGATATCTCTGCAATTCCTTGGGTGAGTACAATGTTCACATAAGTAATAGGTGCTAATGACCCAAGTTATGTTGTGCTCCTCTCAATTATTTAGTTTGCCTTAAAACTTTTGAATGCATCAACACCAATTTCAGACACGTTTTGGTTGAGCTACTTCAAGTAAAATGCTAAAACTCTCTTGCAAGCATCCCATCGCAAGTTCAAATAGAGGACAGCTGCGACGAGACATTTTAATAAATCAGTAATCCGAGTTTGTAGCGGTGGTTGGCAGGTTACCTTCTGAGCATACTCATCACAGGTTGGTCCTACGGGTACGACCATCACTTGACGAGGAGAGAGCCACAGAGGCCTGAAACAGAACAGGACAAAATTAGCATTTAGTGGGTGAACGCAGAAGTGGGCCGGGCAGAAACGGCGAGGCACCTCTGCATTTATTTGCATGGGAGTCGAGGTGGCTGCTGTTTCCGGCACAGTAATGAGTAAATCAGCACTCATGCTTAACATAAAAAACATAAAAGATCCAAAGTCAATGCCTCCTTAAAATTGACTGTAAACAAACCATTTGCCTCCGTAGTTTTCGGTCAGGATGGCAATCATCCTTTCTACTGATCCCAGGATGGCTCTGTGGATGATCACTGGTCTCTTTTTGTCATCACCATCATGGCTGCACAATGATACCAAAAGGGACAATGGCGGCGTTAAAAACAAACATGGCTCACACCGAGAGTCAAAAACAGGAGAAACAATGTATAATCATCCCGCGCAGTTTGCGAAATTATAGCTGAACAATGACTACTGATTACACCTGGAGAATGTGATACAGCTAAATTAATCTGAGACACAAAGTGATTAGCATTTCTCCGGCAATGGAAATTCACTCTGTTGTGCCAACATTAATTATGACTTTTTCAAAGATTTCTTGTTGATTTTTTCATATAAATCTGCCAAAGATGGCAAAACAAGCCTTTTTTAACCTCTCTGTTTAAAGAAAGGCAAACACTTACCTGACAAAGGTGAGATTGAAGCGGATCGGCAACTGGAAGTCGAGCTGGATCGTGGCGCACTGATGGTATCGGCCAATGGCGTCCTTGATCTGGATGTCGATCTGCAGAGAGGACGGCGGACGGTGAGCGAGTGACACCGAAACATTTTACAACTTCAGTGACTGACACGTGGGAGCGACTAGGGTTTGGCCAGCAGCTGCGTTTCGACGCCTTCAAAAAGACATTTGTAATCATCGAACCCGCCACTGACAGCCTCCCGAGCCCCGTGCCGCTTTATCAACAATTTGTGTGTCGTTACAGCCACGGGTTCTCACCTTTGGTCCGTAGAAGGCTCCATCACCGGGATTGAGGACCCATTTCTCCCCAAAGTCATTCAAGCTGTTCTCCAGTTGCTGTTAAAGCAAACAGTTACAGCTTTGTTACGACGTCAATGGTTGACCGGCACACAGGCAAACAGGGATGTGGCGCAAAGCTGTGTATATTAGATCTGACATTTTCGTCATCTGGAACTCTTCGCCCAACTGAGAAATGTTAATGTCTCAATAATATTTTACGGTTGCTTGTGGGAGTTAATGAGGTGAGGGGAAACTTGCAGGCAGTTCTGTTCCAGTGACTCTGCCAAGTTTGCAAGTCTTTTTTCTTTGTGTCTGTGTATTATTATTTTCCAGCTTTGTGTGAGCAAACAAAGAAGTCAGTGCTGAGCTAAGGAAGTGTTTTGCTCAAAGAAAAAGTATCCTCATAGCTGAAACCATTATCTGCAAAAGTTGGATATTTTGCATAGCATTAGTAGACAACATGTTAAAAACAATATCTACCAAGAAAAACAGTTAATAATGAGAGTTCTGTAGCCGATTTACACAGAAAATGGTATTAAAAAGAAGCACTCGGGAAGGAACTACAATTATTGATTTCAAAGTTTAACTAGAAATAATGATTAAGTACCTTTATCTGCATTTTATCATTGTCATATTTTTAGATAGTATCTAAATCACATTAGACTAACGTTTCCCGTGTGAAATTGCAGCTGTACAAGTATCTAATCCGAATATAATGTGAATGTGATGGACCTTTGATGGAATGAGAGACACTTCCAACAGTCAAATTAAGTGGAAAATGAATGTGTGGCGAAAAACAATTTTGAAGAGTCTGTAAACAGACATCTTTGCCCCTGATTCAGAGGTTGCCTTATGCCTGATATTTAAACCATAAAAGGCTCATGAAACTGTTAGCGACGATGCAATATATTAGACTTGTGGCATCTTTATCTGCCAGCTAACAATTAATTCAGAGTTGAGAAATCTGCACTATCTTTTAATCTGACGTTGCCCCATGAGTGATCCTGGCTTTGTTTCGCTAATGCTGAAAGCAGCCAGCGATTAAAAACTAATTAGCTTCACTATCTTTTATTTCTTTTTTTTAACATTACCTGATCTCTCGCAGCTGAAACTAAGATGTACAATGTCGTAGCTGCTCCACAGAGAATGAATTTAATCTGACAGCAAAGGCAGAGAGTGATAACACTGATGTATACTCTCCGGAGAGTGGAGCGAATTTTCTGCTTCGGAGCCGATAGCAGTTGTTCAGAATAAAACCCATTCATTAAAACGTAAATGTTCTTTGAATCTATGAATCACAATTCATTTGTCGCATCGGCTGTCTGCGCAGTGGCTCCAGATTTTCAATCTTGATATTATCGCAGATCTGCATCTTAATTCTCCAGTGAGACTTTGTGGCGAGTCGTTGACATTTTCAACTAAAAAGGGAGAAACAAGATGCATTTTGATTTACCTTCTCAGCCTGTTCCCAGACCTCAGGGTCTCCCAGGAATTTCTCCGGCCTTGTGGAAAGGTTGAGCTTGAAAGTGAAGCCAAAAGCATCATACACAGTCCGCAGGAATTCCAGGCAACCCTTGATCTCCTCCTCGATCTGAGGTCATACACAGAACATAACAGAATTAGCACCATCTTTCTGGACATGACGACAATTTCTCATCTATAGCTCACTGGTTTGATCTTTCTGTTGTTTGTGCTGCTGAAGAATGACACAATCCACTTTGCGTTTTGCTTTTGAAGTCAAATCTGCGTTTCTCTTCTGTAAAAACAACAGCCGCCATCTGCGCACACAGATAAACTCTATGTCATGTATAACAGTTAAATCAGACTGCAGGCGACAGAACACATCGCCTGCAGTCTGATTTAACTTTGATTGAATTTTGTAAATAAGGAGAGAGCAGAGGGGAACAAGCAGCTCCCACGCTGCTGCAGTGAAAGTGAAAAATTACAAGTGAAATAATTTGTGTGCAAAGTGCAATCAACTAATTAAACATCCAATCTAATGCCATTTCTGATAAAGAGAAAACAAAATCAGTGGCTGTGTCACTACAACTGAACAAACTAATTAAGAAATCTCCTCTGGCTTCAACAATCCTGAAGAGTGCATCAGTGTTGGCATGGCATCCCGACGGTGAGCGGACTTAACATTCAAGCTGTTACATCAGGCGGCGGCAGCTATTAAAGTTCCCTCACTTAACCTGAATATGTGACAGTTCGATGGCCGCACGGCTTCACCACTTTATTCAATTTATCTAATAAACTAAGTCAGCAAGACACCGATATCTCGATGGATATTTCTAAACGGATTTCTTTTTCTGACTACATGAATAGCTCACCAATATAACACGATTTAAATCTCATTTGTGCGTGTGACAATCAATACAGGGAACAGAGATTTAACCCATATGACATGTATGATGCAAACAGCTGTTTGTGAGAATTTGGATGACTAATCTCTTCACCTGGTCCATGGTGCAGAAGATGTGAGCATCATCCTGCTGGAAGCGGCGGACTCGGGTGAGGCCGGTGAGCGCTCCTGACAGCTCGTTCCTGTGCAGGACGCCAAAGTCGGCCATGCGAATCGGCAACTCTCTCCAGGAGCGCGGCCGATGATCAAACATCAGGCTGGAGCCAAACAGAGTGCGTGTCAAAACACATGTGCAAATACAGCATCATCCTGGAGTTAACACAATAGCTGAGAACTACGCTGCAGTACAACACACCACTGTGAAACCCAACATTTGATTACACCAGCATTCAAATCTCAAGCAAAATGTGTTTATAAGCTCGGTTGCAGTTTCAGTATGATTTCCTTGGGGGCTGCCTGTGTGGACGGCACAAACACCGGAACAGTAAAGGAGATAAAAGATTTAAATATAAAGAGCTGCAGTCTTTTCAGCCTGGCTCTTCACACTGCAATGCAGCATTCGGCACTACATTGAATTGGGTCATTCAACAGTCCACTACAAGTCAGGCTAAGATGCCATTGTACACAGCAGTCATGACTGATGACAAAGCCTCTGTGGAGATTTTTTTTTTTTATGAAGTCGTTCAACTGGACAAAAAATAAGTCAACAGCCACTACTCTTGCAGTGGAGTTCTTTAAGATACTATTGTGTCTATGTTGTACACAAACTTGCTTTCTTTTTTTAAAAACTTGATCCACAGCCTGTGACCGCAGACTGAACGTGTGCTACTAATTAGAAAAGCAATTATTTCTGATAGTGAAGGAAAGGAGGCTTCACCAGTGCCCGGGGCAGTTCATGGGTTTGAGGGCGAAGGTCTCCTTCTCCACCTCGAAGGAGAACATGTTCTCGCTGTAGTGCTGCCAGTGGCCAGAGGTCTGCCACAGCTTGCTGTTGTAAATGTTGGGCGTCACGACCTCCTGGAACCCCCTCTTCCTGTACTCACTCTGCCAGACACAAATTAAGGCTCTTACTTGATTTCATAAAGCAGTGTCTGTGAACACCTGGGGACTCTGATAAGAGAAACATAATGCACCAAAATATGCTGTGAGCACAGCTTGGAGAGAACAATCTCCCCCCAAGAATGTTTTTAATGCTAAACATCCTCATCCTTGTTTACTCATTATGAGGGGATTTGGGGGTAAACTGAAGAAAAAACAGCATAAGCACATTTTCTTCCTTGCAACAGCTTTATGGAGTTTTAATGTACGTTGGCCGGTCATATTGAATATATTTTAAATCTGTAATCAGTCAATAAGTCAACATGCATAAATACAAACATTTTCTTGTTTTGTTCTAATCTCTTTAACTCCACATATCTTCAGTCATTCATGCACATAAAGTATGTTCACTTTCTCTCTTTAAAATAGGATAGATAGATATATTTACTTAAATGTTTGTAGACATATCTCACTGTGAATATATCTGAATCTCCAAGACCAGTTTAAACGCGTTCCAAATAATTGTGGGGGTTTTAAATTGCAGCATTGCGTCGGGCGAATATTTAAAACCATTGTTATCAGACAAGCAGAGCAAAAACGTGCAAATCAGTTTCCCCCAGGTCTCCCTGCAAATTAAAACTTTCTTACTCCTACCCTTTTGTCTCTTATTTCTCAAAGGTAAGAGTTAAGATCTACACAATTATGAAATGTGGGTCTGACGGCTCTGACTTACTCTGATGAACTCAATCAGGGTGTTGTAGATGAAAGCTCCCTTAGGCAGGAAGAAACAGCTCCCTGGACTCAGGTCATGGAAGAAGAAGAGGTCCTGCTCCTGTTGAGATGAGAAGAAAAAAATTATAATGTTTAATGGGAAACAAGGCAGGCAGGCAGGCAGGCAGGCAGGCACTCAGGCTAAACAGGCTTCAATTTGAGATAATGAAATGATTTGCAACATTGTGTATTGGAAATTTATCTGACAACTGCTCATTTTTCCACACCCTGTCATTGTTGAACAAAGGGCAACAAGCGCACGCACACACACACACACACACAGACACACACACACCCTCTACACTCAGTTAACGAACAGATTAGACTTCACCAAATATTGGATTATGAAATACATTGTTAAAGAATATTGTTCTCTGCCATAGGTTCATTTTGCTGCTATAGTTTACAGCTGTAAGGAACATTTAGTAAATTTTGTACTTATGTTCTCAAGGCTGAGAAACATAATTAATACATGAAAGTGAACAGCTTTCTCTGTCTGGAGAAAAAAAAGGCAGTTTTGTCTTGAAGATTCAAATGAAAGACTCCGAAGGTCATGTGCTTTGTTTTGAATATCTAAAATGTTTGGTTTTTTTCCTTTTGCATTTCATGAATGTCTATTAATGTCTCCAGTTCAGAGGGTGTCAAAAGCATGAGTCACAATCTCATATTTCTAGCATTGGAAGGATTTTATGCTGGAAAACACAGATTAAAAAAAAACCCAATGAAAGCACACGAAATTGCCTAAAGAAGACAAACAGGAAATCGATTTTTGCTATAGATATTTTTAACTCGCTCTGTGATGGCGGCGCTTCATACCCGGCCCAGCTTGCGGTGATCCCTGTTCTTCGCTTCTTCCTGGAACTTCTCCCACTCTTTGAGCATTTTGGGGTCAGGGAAAGAGATTCCATAGATCCTCTGGAGCGTTTCCATGTCTGCCTTTCCCTCCCAGTATGTAGATGAGTTCTAGCACGTGTGAAATTTCGAAACTTTGAGTTAATCCTCAAGTTGTTGTGCATAAACAGTGACACACCACTGAAATAATCAGCTCACCTTGTGGATCTTAAGAGCCTTGATTTTACCGGTGTGCCTCACATGGGGTCCCCGACACAGATCAATTAAGGGGCCACACCTGAAATGCAGCATTGTTATGAGTTGTGCATATTTCAACAAATCTGTTTGCAATCTGTATTCTGAATAGTATACAGATGTCAGAAGGTAGTTTGATGAGACAAACAGGAATTAGAGCACACAAACAATTACCTGCACGGACTCACCTATAAACTGTAGTGGTGGGAGTGGTGACCTTCTCATTCAAAATGCGGCACTTGAACTTGTTATACTGTCAAAGAGTGGTTTTTGGAGACTTGTTACTTGTACAATATTTTTCAGAGCTTCCTACTGCATCTTTCTGGTGTCTTTAGTATTTTTGGGATACCTTGAACATGTCCAGGAGAGTTTCCTTCTTGATCTCGAGCCTCTCAAACGGCTGTTTCTCCTTGATAATTTTCTTGCACAGGGTCTCCAGGCCGGGGAAGTCATTGCTCGAAACGCCCCTGTCCAAAACAATGAGAGATTAACAAAACAGAAAAACAGCGTACTCGTTCTCACTTAGTAGCCTACATTAATATTCAAACTGCCTCCAATGCTAAATCTAGTCTGCTCGTGTTTCTGGAGGGCATCTTGGGTGTGAACAGACCTTTTGTTCGCCATTGTAATTGTTTGACTGCCAGAAAATGATAACCTCTGCCAAGCACGGGCAAACAGTTATAGTCCTTGGCTTTAGGGTTTAAGCAATGTCAAAATATCATTGCAAAAATCATTCTTAAGAATGCCATTAGCATAAAACAACTTCATTACAGAGGTTACAGAATTAATTAGACAGCACCGCTTGTGCTCTCCTGCAGCTCCAAGCGGGGAGAAACGCGCCCATTTTCAGGGAAAGGTCAAATGCAAAAGTTGTTTGCGAGAGAGAAATCTTCAAATCTCACTTTCAAAAGCTTCACTGAAAGAATCTTGGTTTTGTGTTTTGAAGAGATCTGGTTTTAGGCTTCCAATCTTGTGTGCAGATATGAGGGATGTCGCTTCAAATCCACACCCAAATCCAGTTTGACAGCATTGATGTCATTACAATCCACCCATTTTGTGTTTACCACTGGTCTGAGGTGAAACTGGTGAAACAATGTGGCAGCCTTGAAGTGTAAACAGAAATAACGCAGATGTACACGACTAATAATATAGACAAAGCAATGCCTGTGCCACTCACTCGTTCTCCAGGAACATGTCATAGTAGAAGCCATTTTCGATGGGAGGACCATAGCAGAGACAGCCTCCGTACACCCTCTCCATGGCTTCACCCAGGATGTGGGCGCTTGAGTGCCAGTATACCTAAAGAATATAGTGCGGGGAAAAGTATTCCTTGTTTAGCAAATCTGCAGTCAAACTGCTTCTGTTTATCGAGTCAGTGTCACTGTGGTGGAAAAATTGTTGACTTGTCTTTGCTGACGCTGCAGGCATTCGCCAAGCCTTTTAACACTGCAACTCACCGCCTCCGAATGCACAATATATTGGAATGCTAGCTGACAAAATATTCAGAACCCGAGGATTGAATTTTCTTTAAATGGACAACTCTCAGAAGCAGAAGCATAGTGATGTACACAAAGCGTATACAGTACACAGCGTTTACAGGGCCACATTATAGGACATCGAAAGGTCGTTCAACAAACAGCTGATCATTGATCAGCTGTTCTGTTTACGTATGCGAATTCTCTACAGCCTTTCTTGTCGATTGGACTTGCAATAGTGCAGGTTTATTTCATGTGCCGTCATTTGTTGCAACAGCCTTGTTCCTGATAGTAAATCACTCAATTATCATCCTTTCCTCACATGCTGAGGTCAACCAACTCCAAAGCTATGTTCTTGTTATGGCTGAGATGTTTTTAACAGGCTTTGTCATTGGCTGGTGAGTGCCATGGGTCGTAAAGTTCCAAGATGCACCCCATAAAAGAGGACTCTACATCCAGAGGCAGCTATTGAAAATGTTTTGTTGCATGAGCTCCATCTTCTAGTTCATATGAGGGGAACATTGATAATCCAATTAGTGTGTCAGACCAGCATGAAAGTGTTCTTACAGCTTGTGCCTCCTCATCATCAAACTTGAGCAAGTGAAGGCTGCAGTCATCCTCCAAAGGTCTATCCAGATCCCACACGCCATTGTTGACTTTGGCAATCACTGTGTTGTCGGCGAGGCCTTGACTGGACAGTAAAACATGAGAAGATCCATTAAATGAAGGCCTTGGTGTAAAATTATATTTGAATCATATATTAGCAAACACTCTTGAAAAAGAGAGCCCAGTCTAAAGTTTGACCTTAAGTGAGAGGACCCATTTCACATGAAAAATATAACAAATATAACAAGTCTGAATTAGTTTGAAGACCTTGTATGAGACACTAATGATTTTTAACTAGGGTTTTACTGCAGTTTTATGGAGAATGTGTCAACTAAATGCTGTGTAGCCTAAAACTCTCGAGTCAGCTAGAGTAATAACTGATGAACTGTAACATTGATTTATAAAAGGTTCTGAAATTTGAATGTATCTTATGATCATGCATTAAACGTGATTTGGTTACTCTTAAGAGGTCTACATTTTGATATTTCACAATATCAAAATTGCTTCTATTGCAAAAAAGATTAAACGAAGAGAGCTCATTCTTGGAGGAATTTTCTCTTTCAAGGTTGTTTTGCGTGTGTGTGTGCGTGCGTGCGTGCGTGCTTGTATTCAGATCTTCTGTGGATTCTCTAAGGTTGTCAATGTTATTTCCTGTTACTATTTTGTGTGCAGCCTGTGAAAACTGTTAAGGTAATTACAGGCAGCACAAAGAAACTTGACAACTATTCTGCAATTTAATTTCTGTGTAATCCTCGAGGTTATGCTCTCTTTTGTACAATAAGAAAATTAAGTGTCTGATTTACTGATGATACTGACTTTTTGAAAGGAATTTCTAATTTAGCACAAGTTCTATCATCACACTGACCTGATTCCACAAGCCACCTGGTATGGTGTGGTCTTCCAAGACTCAGCATCCACCACCTTCCCATCCGGTAGAGTGACTTTGATGGGTCGGCTGTCCTTCGCAGCCCGCTCAGCCATGAGGGCGTCATGCTCCGCTTTCAGCTTGCCATACAAGGTAAGGCGGTCCCCAATGTACTGAGGAGCTGGCGAAAGCTGGACACCAACCAAAAAAAGGCAAGAATGAATTAGAGATGAATACTGTCACTGTTTTTACCTGTACAATTTATCAGGTTCGCATCCAATGATAGTGTTGTTTACTCATTCCTTATTGAATATTACGCATGGATTGTTTAGCACCATATTTCCATGATTCATCAGAAATGCTGTAAAACTAAGGAGCAGCAGCGTTCATTTGACAAGAACCGGTTCAGATTGTAGACAGAGATCCTGCCCAAGATTTTTGAAAAGATATTTGTTTTTTCATTTAGCGGGTTTAGCAGGTTGATAGCATGTTACACTTATTTCATAGCTCACCTCAGCCCTGCCTGCAGAGTCTCCACCAGCAGCATTTTTGGCCTTCTTCTTCCCCTCTTTTCCACCTTCGGCTCCTCCCTGCTCAAACATCACATGGCAGTGGACATAGAGATGAGAAGCCACAATCGTCTCAACAAAACCACAGCTACAGTCAGACCATTATCACGAGACACATAAGCCCTATTCGTCACCTATGTATTTCATTATTACTTGTGATCGGTGCAGCAGAAAAGTCTGCACATATATTAATTGATACATAGAGGTTGGTGTGTGACACACACTGGGGATTAGAATAGAAATCTGTGAAAACATAACTTCACTTGGACAACATCCGGCCCAAACTCCTGAAAACCACAAAAACCATCGTTTTTAGTCGTAGTTTGAGTGAGATGTTGATGAAATTCGAGGGGTTTCTCGTTGAATGAGGTTAGCTCCAAAGTGCTACACGCGCAGAAGCGTGAATGCGAGCCGGCTATGCTAGCTGCTAACAGGCTAATGTCACTCCAACGTAGCCGGAAACGAGAATGAAACGTCACCTTTTTCCCTTCGTCCACTTTCAACTCGCTCATTTTCTCCGCCACAGTCTGGTCAGCCATCAGCAGACGAACGCGGCCCCGCTGTGAGGAGTAATCGTTGCGGGTGTGAGGTACCGGCGGCGAGTGAGGAGCAGGCAGGCTGTCACAGGCGCTGGTGAGGGTTGATGACGTACCCGGAAGTTGCGATTCTGATGCAATACCATCGTGCAACACTCCGTCACCTCCTCACCTCTGATAGCAGACACGTGGAACTTATTTTGAGTAAATGTATTCTTTTTTTTAGATTTTTTTTATTAATTATTTTCTATTTATGTGTGATATTCAAAGTACAAAAACACCAGGCTCAGATCAGACAACCCATGAAAAAAAAAATCAGACAAATCTAACAAACAAACTAAAGAATCAAGTCAAAATGTTCACTTTGGTGCAAGAATGAATGAATTAACTGCAGTAATGTTATTATCATTTTGATACTCTTATCAAATACAGGCTCACCTCAATGAAGAAACACATTTAAGATTCCTTCTCACATTTATTTATACATTGTACTGGTCCTTGTGAAATGTCTGTTATTTATTAATTCAAACAACAACAACAACAACGTCTTCCAATTCCTTTAATGTGAAAATAATCTTCCCTTAGATTTCCCTTTTTTTCCACAAACGTGGATTATTTGCTGACACGCCCTTATGAAGGGCATTATTGACATAAAAAGGGTGTACGATGATAGCAGCATATTAGATTGGCGGTAACAGTCTCCAGTGTTTTAATTATATGAATTATTAATGCATTCACTTACTCTGTTGACCATCATTTCAGCATTCTATAAATTTTACATGGCGCTACAAGGACCTCGACTTGTTGTGTCAAGACCTTTTCCACTCTGCAAAGAAAGAAACCAGGTGGGAGTAAAGAATGAACATGATACATTTTTGCGATTGTAAATAAATACTGTAATATATGGACATTACACCAGTGTTATCAGAGGATACATGATCCCCATCATCAACATCCCATTTAACCAACATAATTGTGTCAACATATTGTTGTTTTAACATATATTTTACAATATCTGACTGCAAAGACATCTGACATGAAACACTGACCAGCCTCAAAGTCCACTTAACATTGTCTAGGTCTTTATTCAAGGCACCGACCCTGAAATACTTGGTTCAGCACATTATAAAGACGCTCAATTGGATTCAGGCATTTTGGGATGTTGAGACAGTCAGTTTGAAATAACATAACTCAAACCACTTCCGAACAACTTTTGCAATCTTCATAGTGCTGCCATGGGGACACAAGACAATCTTTAGGGTCAATGCTATGCATCAAATATAGCATCTACGTGGACACCAAGATGCCGAGGTATCCAGAACATCATTTTCTGCTTTGCCAGTTGTTACCAACCACTGCGTACTGAGAAGCCATCACAAGTCTTGTCATTTTGAAGATGCCAATCATCCAGGCATCACAATATGGCCTCTGTCAGATACTCTTAGATCCCCACATTTACAAACCCATTTTCCCTTCGACACATCAACTTCAAGAGCTGACGGTTCACTACTTAATACACACCTCTGACAGGTGCTGCTGTAACAAAATAATCAGTGTTATTCAATTTCCACAATTATATGAACATTACGCCTGTCGGTGACTGCCAGCACGGCTTGATTTGCATTGATTTGTCCATTTTTTTGGTCTAAAATGACAAAAATATGGGTACTGCCTCTTGTTGCTTTTTTGTGGTGGATTAATGTTTTAAATACACTTTCTAGACTAGCTTGAACATCCGAGTATTGTTGCTGTTTTTTTATCCGCCATGTTGACATGAAATAGCAGGTAAACAAAGGTGTGACTAATTACCTTAATGAAGGTCATTTATATTCAGTATGGCTGTGGAGAATTAATTTATGCGATTCGTCACACCTGTGCTCATCCGCTATTTCAGGTGAACATGACTCCTGTGGTATTCACTGTTGAAGTATCGCAGTGTTTCGTGTTTAAATTATTTTTGGGCTTTACTTTGTTTATTGCTCTGCACTGGTTTCAGGGTTATTTCTTCCCTGATTTTTGGTATAAATACCCATGATAGGGTGATTCATGAGAAGAGGAGCATGACTAATAATTGACATGTAGGTGATGTGGAGATTTGTGGGTGCATCTAGTTGTCATAATTTTCTAAACTTAAAACTCTACAAAAAACATATGTAATAAGTAACAACATCTTGTCACTTACCGGCATGTCCAGCATCGCCCCCCCATGTTGTGTGTGCTTATTTCAATCATAGGAAACCAAGTAATCACACAAGATTGATACATTCAGAGCATGCATAATCAAAATAACAAAGAAGAGATTAGTCTTGTTGCTGATTACAATCATAACACTGATTACTCCGCTTACCCAGAGTATCTGAGGTAATGTTTGTCCTACATTTTCCCCATGCTTTGCTTGATGGCGCCAGACTTAAGATGCCGTGTACATTTCAATTACTGTCGAACACTCGTTTTAAACTTCTGACACTCACTGAGGGAATAAAGCAAAAGCAGCAGCGCACCGCACATCCCCGGAGTTCTTGGCTTGTTGTGAGGAGAGGGAAGTCTTGAATAATTAACCTTCAAGCACTTGAAAAGTCAGACACCGTGTTCTCTTTTTTGGCTCTATATTGGGCCCTAAACATCGTTCGAGTGCCAATTTAGACTTAACAGCTGAAGTATAAGGTTAGGTCAAATGCAAGTGCAAGTGTCATGATCATGTTATTATTTGCATTGTAAAACGTATATGATTGGTGGGAGATGTAAGAATAATCAAAAGTTGAATATAATAAAAAGTCAACATTAATTCAAGAGATTCACAAAATATTAGTATTACAGCCACAGACATGACCATTAAAAAGCCTGCTATCAAACATGTTCAGTGAATGAATCATTTGAGTATTTGACCTTTGTGTATTTGTTTTTGCAAGATGAGGATTAGAAGATATCGGCCTGTTCATTTCAAAAGGCAAATAGTGAAATTCCACAAGAGTATGAATTTTTTTTTTTTAAAGCAGCACATGTGGGAAGGAAATCAAGCAAAGAAAAGAAGTGAAAAAAGGATGCTTATTATTTATAGCGGGAGAGTGAAAAAAGACAAACCCTGTAAAAGTGGATTTATTCAGCTGTAGCCCCTGGTGAGGATAAGATTTATGTGCCATGTCTATATACATTCTCTAATTATTTGGAGATATTTTGAATATTTTATATCACTAGCCTTTAGGTGTCAGTAGAGAAACCTTGCTAAAGACAAACTGAGCCAGAATCCAGCACAAGCACAGCCTCAAAATGTTCTGTTTTCTGCCTGCAGTTTCCACTCCCCCACAGTTCTGCAGCTGACATTGTCACCTCCATCACAGAAGTTTTGATATAGCCAGCATTTGTCTACAGGCATCTCTGGAGAGAGCAGCAGCAGAGCTCCTACCTCTTTTCACTCTGCTCCACATTCAAAGCAAATTGCAGAGGCGAATTCATGATGGGATTTGTTCCAAATGCATCATAAATATTTGATCCTTTGCGTGGTACATTCATTTCTGTTCTCAATGCAGAGTAACCAGCCGTTCCCATTGTGTTCCATGAATCACTGCTCTTAAATAATACAGAGAAAGGCATCGTGATTAAAGAATTTATATAATCTCACCCGAAGATGGTTTCCGTGGAGTGATGTGACAAAGATGTAAAATCTGATCAGGGATTAACAATGACATTTAGGGAATGCTACAGTGCTGGCTACAGGCTACAGTGCTGAATATCACCTAATAAGGGTTATGAATATCTCATCTCGGTGTGACAATACAGATCTGAGCCTGAGAATTTCGCCCAGGTAAACATGCTTTCCCGCTCCAAGGGCAGCCTCCACTATGAAAACTCGCCGGCCTTCAGCTGCCCTCCACACCTAATAGGACAGGACCAGGTCAGACAAGGGCAGGGTGGATCACTGCTTGTCCCAACCAGGCAGACAACCATCTGCTGCCAAATCCTTTATGAGATGGTCCAGTCCTCCCCCGGCTCCTCCTGAGAGCTGTCACACCACTCCCACTGGCAGCCCCCGACACACAATCTCACACTCCTCATGACTCCTCACTGTGTCCGAGGCCCAATACCTACCGGCAGTGTTCTCACTTTGTCTAAAAATGTGGACATGAACATTTTTGAAAGTTCAAGAAAATGTGTAATTTCTTGTTTAACTTTGTTGATTGATTTGTCTCAGCCTACTTAGTGCTATATAGATGAGTCAAACCGCAAAGATTTGTTTACGTGAGGTTTTAAACACACACATACACACGCACACACACAGAACCCGTAATATAGACTATATTTCCCTGGAATGTTTTGCATTACTATTGTTCAGACACCCATTGGGAAAACAGACTGGAGAGAAAAATACTAATGTGGCCATTTTAGTTTCCTTGCTGTATTGAAATAACTATGCATCTGTTTTGCAGCCAGGCTTTAGTATAGTTTTTAAATTATATCTAACTACCGTTATAATTCCATTATCTATATTCCATTTTTAATATGTGGTACAGTGATGAATCATTCCCTACAAATAAGGGAAAGCATGAGTGAGTCACCTTTGTGCCTTATGAATAATTCTTTATCCTAAGCCACCCATTGTAACTCTGCAACGCGCGCACGCACGCACACACACACACACACACAGACCGTCTGTTTCTGGGTCATTTGCCTTCCTCCGCTGAGCTTCCTGTGGTTTCTGGTTCAGACAGAGGTTCTCCCTTTGAGTAGAGATTCAAATGCTGATGTGCATGAAACAGTTCACTGACAGCAGTCAAATGAAGCACAATAAACAGGAGGGTTTGGTGGTGGTGGTGTGAGGGGGGGTGGCTTTTTCAAATGGGAAACAAAAAATAGTGTTCTTTAAAGTGTTTTAGCAGCGAGTGCTGCATTATTTTCTGTCAAGGTGAATCACTCACATAAAATGCTTCCCCACTTAACAGTGAAGAGCGGCGCAATACAAAATATATTGCAACCGCACACTACTTATTCCTTTGCATTCTCTCAGGCGTAAACACACCCAAACATATCTGGAATAAATTGTCGCTGTCTGCATATGGCTTAAAACGTATAAATAACATTTTAAAGCACTTAAAAAGCAAGAGTCCGCCCCAATCCCAGGGAATTTGTAGGGGGTCAAGATTATGTGGCTCCCTCTTCCATCACTGCATTGCCACATGATGTTAAATATGCCAAAGAAAGGCTTTCAGAATGGCAGCATGCTTTCAAACGCTCTGTGCTGGCAGGGGAGAAGCTAAAGAGCAAAGAGAGGATGGAAGGAGAAAAAAAATCAAGGCACTCATACTTTTTTTTTTTGTTGCCGCTTGCATCCTACTAAGAAATGAGAATCATTCGATGTGGAAGACAATAAAATCCACATCACATTGCACCCAGAGGAACATTTATTGGCTTCTCCCCGCAGCCAGGGGTGATGGCAGATCAACTGGTAGTGGCGAGTTTGAGCGAGGGAGACCAAAAGAAGGGGAGATAGAAGGATTAGGCTCGATTCTGCTCCCTTATCATTCAGTTCAGTCTGCTGGCTCAGCAGCAGTAAGCAAATTGAAACTAACAGGATCTGCTGTAGCTACTACCTCTTCATAGTATTACGTGAGCCAAGTCGGGCCCGGCTGTCATTAGAGGATTACACTTTATGTCCTGCGCCATTGCCAAAAGAATTCTGATGTGCTTAAAGGAACAAACCCCCCTTAGAACAAAAATCGCATTAAACATTTGTTAATATGATGATGCATCTCCTGAGAGTGCAAGCCAAGAATTTTGATTTTTTTTTTTGTCCCCCCTCCCCACCAGTATCCTTTCAGGTGATTGAACAAGGACACTGTTTATGTTTATGTTCTTGAACTTTTGCAATTAATTATTATAGTGCTGTAGTTTTAGAGGCTGGAAATGCTCCCTGGGTGCTATAATGCAAAATCACTGTGACATTCATTGACTCATGCCATCACTACGCAGTCAGGAATTTAGATTCATTGACCGCTGCCTTTATATACCCATCATACTAAGTGTCATATGGGCTCTCTTTAATGCCGCCTCTTTGCTAAACTGCATCAGTAGCATTCCCTTCACTCTCTCTCTGCTGAATATTTTGTCACCGTGTACCAATGTGGCACGGCAAAAACAACTTAATTACACAATAGCGAATAGAACTCGCTTTGAATTCCAAACATACATTACACCAGGTTTATTCACTTCAATAGCAGAATAAGCCCCTTGGGATGAAACAGCTCATTAGAAGCATAAATCGACCCGGGCTTCAGTATGACTTTTTTTCTGACTCATTCCCACATCTTTGGAGCGTCTAAAAAAGCCTCTGCGATCCGCACAGGTAAGCCCTATTAATCCCACAATTCCTCATTTCATTCCACAAATTGAAAAGCAAGCGAAAGAGATCCAGAAAGTTTGTATGTTGCCAAACAGTTCTTCGTCATCCTAGGTGCTGATTCCCCTTGTAGATGTCAAATTTGACTTTGAAGGACATCCCTGTAAAATATGAGCCAGGTCTTATTACATCCCATAAAAGGTCCTTCCTGTGATGACAAAATGTTCACACTGATTATCTTTTAGTTCTGATGGTTCCAAACAGAGGTTATAATCAGTATTTTCTATAATAATAATGAGAGGACATCCCTCACAGAGAATATCCCTCATCGAATAATCACTGAACTCCGCAGCGCCCCTCAACTGTGCGCACAATGGATAATTTTATTCATGCTACCTGAAAAGATAGCTTTTGTGATTAGATGGATGGTGATATCCTCTCCAGGCGAAAATCATCTTCACATAAAAGTGTGGTGAGAGGTAGGTATTGTGGAACATATAATGAGACATGCACAATCCAGTAGCACCTGCTGTAGGATTCAAGTAATGGAGAGGGAACACGAAGCAAAAGCCAGTGAACCAGATAGCACATGAATAAAGCAGTAGGGAGATGGATGGAGCGGGGGGCCCGAGTCCAACCCCCCCCACCCCCACCCCCACCCCCCCACCCTCCACTCTCCTCTCCTGCGAGCAGGTCGAGAGGCATCCTTGGCTTTAATCAGGCTCACCTAAACATACCTCAGCGGTGCCGTGCCTCGATGATGGATGGCCCCAAGCAAAGCCCGTAATGGCAAGCTTGCCTCTGTGCTTTTTTGTTTGGCAAAGTGGGTGCATGCGCACAAGAAAAAAAA
>CAESWR010000178.1:600682-612434 GCA_903171835.1 Mullus surmuletus | reverse complement strand
CCCCCCCCCCCCCCCCCCGCTCCAAAAAAAAAAATAAGTCTGTACAAAGTTACTCAAGGTATGCTTGCTACAGCATCTATTTATCCAATATATTTTTGGTCTCGGCAGCCTAGATTTGAGGGAGAAAACTGTTTTTTAACAGATAGCTTTCAAAAGCATTTTTCTTCAGTGACAATAACTGTTTTTATCGGTTTTGGACAACAAGACAAAGATAAGTTTCTCTGCGTGAAAATGCTTGGAGATTAAATTATTTATGGTTTTATGTCTGTTTCAGTCCCCATCTGTAAGGCACTGTCTTCCCATCAAAGCCCCATGCAGGATACTGCAGCCTCATCAGGAAGAGTTTTTAATGTCTCCATAGTGCACATATTCATCAAAAACGCCTCTGTAGCAGGTGTTGAATTTTTTTTGCTTATCAGCAGGAGCCTTCATGCTGTGCTGCTCCTACAAGTGATATGAAATTTCATTATCTCTGATGTACCTCTCTTTAGTATTTCACAGCATTTGGCTGGAAGGTCTAATGAGTAGCTTCTCTTTTGTCGGCAGGGACAATGTTGCAACATTGCTGACCATGATGGTAAGCTGGGGGAGAATAACAACATGTGAGCTTAAATCCACAGTTCCCCGTCTGTGGACTGGAACTTCTTAAGTGGTCTCGATGGAATCACAAGCACATTGGCAGATCTTTCCCTGGCAAGATGGCTTTTTTTCCTAATGTTTTTTTCTGTCTGTGCTGTTTTGGCGTTTTCATTTTTGAATTTCCATTATCACGTCATAACCATGATCTCAAATATTTACTCGCCTTCACAAAATTATTCAACTAAATCCAAATTCCGCAGCAAGAAATTCACCAAATCTGTGTCACAGCATTGTCAAATCAGGAATTTATTTTCAAAACAGCAGTTTGTAGCTTTCGGCAGGCTGAAAATTCTGTCATTTTGATGATCGGACTGGTAAATCCCAAGTGTCAAATAGCAGGATATTTACAAATGATTTATTTTGATGACAAATGTGGAGAAATCCACGGCTGAATTTCAATTTTATTTCAAGGCAGGAGATCATTATTTGTTTGCTCTGTTTATAACTTCAAGGCTACCCGGATCTCTTTAAACAACACTGGTTGCTTTAAACTGCATACAAATAGACCTTCAAATTGGATGCTGTGGAGCAACGGCACCAGGTTGGCATGCAGGTGAAGCTCTAACAACTAATAGACAGAACATCCATTCTTCAGGACGTCTGTAGCAGGTGAAAAGAATCCATGAAAAATATATAAAGAAATTACTTCAATGGGAGTTTGAAGCGTTCACACAGGTGAAATTAGGGCTTTGTAATATTGGGCAACATGAACTTTTTTCTCACATTTTTTCTCGCCTGCGGTGCTGAGCATCCGTGAGTGATTTCAGCATTACGATCAGGTGAATGAACATGCGTGTTGCGTCTTCATTTTTGTATCTTCCACCTATTTCACAGATTTTCTGGATACCTTCCGACAGGATTTTTACCTGCACATCCCCAAAGCACATCACACCATCTTACTCTCTCACAAAACATTGCTGAGAGCTAATTCCAGGCGAGCAACAAGAAGAAGGCCTGCATGCAGTCTGATAATGTGGATTCTATTTTATTTCTGTTTTTGGCTATTTTAATGCCAAAAAAAGTTCCATACTGCAGCTGAAGCAGATATTGCTCCTAGCTCAGCACTGGCACACTTCCACTCGTGAAAAACTGATGCGCGGGTATCAGTTTGCTGATTTTTGGGGATAGCCGTGCATTTTTTACTGTCAAAAACGGTAGAAGAGTTTTGCTTTACAAAACACGGCGCATCCAACATAGCCAGCGACTCTCCATCTGAAGCTGCAGAAGCCCAGCAAGCTGTTCAGGGCTGACCAGACTGAACCCAGTCACTGACCCAACCTCCCGGCTCAGTGTCCCTCACCTCCCAGAGCAATATTCCGAGACCCTAATTGGCGAGACTGTGGGTTGTGAGCGAAGAATGAGCCAATCAGGATGTCTTCCTCTCCACAGGAGTGGAACTACATGCTGGCTGTGGAGCTTGTTAAAGCATAGTTACGTGCAGCATCACAGGAGCAGCTGCACACAAACATACACACACATACACATGCATTCACACATCACACTTACAGTATACATATTCAAATCACCATCTGTCTGGCAGAACTGAGCTGGAATTTTTTTCAATTTGACGGAAAAAAAACAAACAACAAAAACCTTCATGCTACGATCCGAACAAACATTTAATGACGAAGCCTTTCATTTAAACTCGCATTTTTATGCCTAAAAAACCTCAGTCAGCTTGATATATGTTTTTTCTTCAGATAGTAGAAATGCAGAATATAATATGTCAGGAGCTTGTGATTTTTAGTTCCGCACAAGACAGAATGCATTTGCTCAGAATCGTTCTTCAAATCTCTCTCTATAAAAAAAAAAGGGTACGACAGCGGGATGACAATTTGTTCTGTTTCTGCTCTGTCACCAGTGTTGTTTTTTAGTCTTTTTCCATCCATGTCACTGCCACTTCTCCTTGTCACCAACATCCTATTTTAAGTCACTTCTTGACGTCAGGAGGCAACAAAGATGCACATAATTCCAGCAAAAATCAACAGCATGAAAATGTAGAGGGTATAAAGTAAAGATATTTTTCATTCAAATTTGAATTCACAAATGAAAAAACGTGATGGTAATCAGGGATCAATGTGAGTGTCATCCTAGAGGCTGAATTTAAAAATGCGTCAGATGTGAGCGCCACGCATTGAAAAGATCACGACCCAGGTCACATCAGACTTTCAGACAGATCTGCTTTCATCTTCAGGGTTGATTGTTTTGTTGTGACAGTCAGCACCCGCACACAGGCCGTATCCCAGTAAACAACGATTTGAATAAGAGAAACGAAGGGCAGATGGAGGAAACGCCAACATAAATGCAACTAAATAAAAAAGCATGTAATGCCCGAAAAAGATGACACGCTCTTCAGTGTGTGAGCCACACATCACCGGCTCCTGTTGGCCTCAGAATCAGCAGGTAGTCAGTTTTTCAACAAAGTTTGAGAGAAGTAATTTCCCGTTCCTTTTTTTTTTTTCTTACTCATATGATTTGAAGCGATTTTAATAATTTTGTAACACTCAGCAGCTGGCACACGCCTCCATGCAGTGTGCTGATAGGTTTGGCTATTTAGCATAATGCATAACACCCTTGGAGCCAACGCAGAGGCCAGATGTATCTCATGATATAAAATAACCACTGTAGACCAAAATGCTCTCAGCTTTCCCCGCAATTAGAAAGTGTTTTGGAAGAGCTTCAGTTAACATAACATTATCATCCTTTAAGATTCCGAAATCACATCATGCAAGAGGGGTGATGGGATTAGCGCATGTTTAGGTGCCGGAGTCAGGCTGTGACACACATCTCCTGGTCTCTTCTCATGGTTTTACATTATTTTTCAGAATGTCTGCATGTGTTTAAAATAGGAAATGAGTAAATACCCACTGAAAAGAAAATAATAAACATAATAAAGATGAATAAACCGAATACAATGGGAGTCATTATGTAGCATGTGGCTATTATCATAAAAATTATTTATTCATTTCATTCATTAACTGCCCTTGGCAACCGACAGCGGATACAAACATGATCATAGTGTCCACAGTGGGAGCCACAAACGCCCTTTTGAGTGGTGTTTCATGAGCAGTTGTGGAGGAAAAAATCAGGAGAAATTAAAAAAAAAGGCCCCAATCGCATGAAAAAGACAGAAACATAATTTGAAAGCAGGTGACACTGCTGTGGATATTTTAATTACGACGATAATAGATGAGGAGGAAAGGGCGGTAATTTCCAGGTTCTTTAATAAATTTGGTGGATGTATTACTCAATTAAAACTCTTAAATTTTGCCCATTAATGCATTTAAATAGGTCTCTAATTAGTTGTACTGCAGTGTGTGAATAGGTCTGTGCGAATTCATTCTCATAAAGATGAGGCTATCTTTATCATTTGTACACTTGCTTGTCTACAACAGTTCTAATGGTTTGCAGGGTAAAAATATTTTTATTTTAATAATGGTGCGTTTGGTCAATGCTTGGAGAAGGATGTAAGAAAGCCTCTCCTGGCAATATGATGCAGAAGCCCCTCTGGGTAAGAATGTGATCAGATCTAAGGGTTCTCACCATCTCATGAAGGGAGTCCAAAATCTACAACAAAAACCTCCAGAGACACAACAATAATAAAAGCCACTGAATTATTTTAACTGTAGTGGATTCCCTAAAGGCTGTTTGACATGTTTTTTTTTGCCAATCTAACATTATCGTCATCTGTTAACTCATTTCATTAAATGTAATTTCCAAACTCAATTAACCGGTTTCTTACATTTCATATTCTTCAGATTAAGGAAATTGTTTAAGTGCTCATACGCCCACTGGCAATACATAGCAGAATGCAAACATCACAGGACGCATCACGGTAAAGTATCTTAGATGTGCACTTAATATATATTCTTATATCTGATGTCGTCAATACTAGTATTGACAAGTACTAGAGACCACTTTTTAAGGGTCTCGGAATCTCGGCCTTGTCTCTGTCTCCACTGTCTCGATAATGTCTTGGTCTCGATTGTTTAGGTCTTGACTATAACACTAGTTGTCACTGCACACATTTGACACTCTTAATATTCCATCAACCACAGCTGCAGTCTCTGAATTAACATCCAAATCCAAGTTGCTCATAAAATCATCTACTTCCATTAGTTCTATTGTGCACCAAGGCAACCCTGAAAATAGTCTTTTAGGCAACTTGCTCCTTTATAAGGTTATATGAGGGGAAAACCCACAGCGAAGGGGGGTGAAAACCCAGACAGTCAAGTGTGTGTGTGTGTGTGTGTGCGAGGNNNTCCTCGTCCAGGCTGATCAGATCAAATGTGAGGTTTTTGGGGCCCGAACACTCACTGATTTGTTACCGTGTTTGCTTCTTTTAATGAATGCTGAAATGTCAGCCAGTGTGCAGATGCAAACGCTTTTAAATATGGGTAGATGGAATTACCAAATCAGCCACGTTTGCATGACTTTTATAATATATTAGATGTCAACCTTACTTAGTATAATTGCTGCTCGGAAATGATGAATGCTGATTTGAAGAAGCCCCTCGCAGATGAGAACTTAATGAAACCGCTCGAAAACTTTGAAATACCGACGGTTTGGCATCTCAACAACAGAGCTGACATTGAGGAGTGATAATTAAAGCCCTTGTCCTTCTGGCACACCAGCACGCTGTCTTAGGCACTCACAACTGAGCCTAAACCGCAAGGACAAGCGCCCTTCATTCTGAAGCCGCGACATTATTGCATCTTCAACTGTGAGCATCATTAGCACACAGCGGACCCGGGGGCTTTTTTCGCAGTCATCATCGGCTCCCGTATGACGGATGTCTCTGAGGGGCCGCGCGGCTCCAGTGTTCCCTCTGAAATATAGCATGACCTTTTTGCTCTCATCACGCCGCCAGGCTGTCTGCTTGATGTGTTTGGGTCCGGCGCGCGCTGACAGAAATCCGAAGGAGGAGCTGAGCGGTGGCGAATCAGAGACGCCGTGCTGCTTATTCAGATCGGCGCTGTTTTGACAGTGTTCTCTCCCCTCCGCACACCTCTATTAAGCGCCCACTGCGAGGCCTTACATCGCTCGGATTTCATATGACTGTGAATGATCAGCATGTAAAAGATCAGACCGGTCAGAACGGCGCCGCTTTCAAAGAGAACCCGCAATGGCTGTTCATGTGTGACAATCCAGGCGTCGGCAGCCGTCATTTTGGAAATAGCACTTCGGGTTTTTTATCTCGGGGCAACAGGACCGAAGTGCTCCTGGGACACGGAAGTGCAGTAATCAGCATTCAGCACGTGTCAAAAAGCTATTCATAATTAGACACCAGCTTCCTTTTCACGAATATGAATATGGATGAGTGAGCAGACTAATGCACCTTCTCTTTACTTACAGTGTTTGGTACTTGAGGCTCGTGTTGCAAACTAATCACGGATTGAAAGAAAATGTTCCGTACAAATAGGAAGTCTTAAATAGCATTTATGGGCTATAGCTCCGTGCAAAACAGACTCTTGCGTTTTTCTTAATGTGCCCCGATGTCATGATGTTGATAATCGTTTTTCCTCGTCCAAGAGAGAAAAGAAAAAAGAAGATGCCATTTTAGATAATAATTCGCACGGAAGCAGTTTCACTTCAATATTTTTGTTTGTGGAGACTTTTATCTTCTGATTGATGATCAGCAGTCAAATATGATTCTGTTTATTTCCATAATTTGCACCTTTTTTTTAAACTTTTTCTTAGCAGCACAACATTGAGGTGGAGGTGGCGGCTAAATGAGAAAAGGCAACAAATCAGTGCGGCAAGTTGATACACAAATAAAATTAGAGACGGAAACAAAAACGAGCGTTACAGAATCAGAAAAGTTGGTACGCTTGACCTGATTTGGCCACAATGCAGATAAGTAAAGAGATTTTTATTTAACGGTCGTGAGTTTTTTCGCTCGCCATGCAGCTCTCAGCACCCGCCTGGTTAATCTCTGCCTTGTTCGGTCGTATTGCTGCATCAAGGCGTGCACACACACACCACTTCACTGGAAATTAATTACAGGCGGATCAAGCTCTGATTTCTGATGGAGCCCTCTTCATCTCCTCCTCGCCGCTATCTGAAGAGTTTGGCTTGTTCAGCGGCCCTGGCTCGACCCGCAGCCCCAAAAATTCTGATTCGGAGATAAAAGTCTGGATGTTCCCTTCGGTCTCACCGGCTGATAGAGCTACAACGTCCGTAACAGCCTCGTCTCTGTTTTTCCGCTCTCCTCTCCTAACTTCTAATCTCCCTCATGGACATTCGCTAATCTCTCATTTAAATTTAAATCACAACTTTATGCAGGAGTGTCTGGCTCATGAGGCAAATGAGGCTTGTTACCGTCTCAGGCTCGGGGAAAGCAGGAATTTAAGTGAGTGGTGCCGAGGAAAAAAGAAAGAGGGGAACTGTTTTGTCCTTTGATGGTTGATTTGGAGCACGGTCGGGCCGGCTTTGAGTTCTCCGCAGAAAATCCCGGCTAAACATTCACGAAACACCAGCCTTTGTTCATTCCCAGTAATTAAATTGGGAGGTCCAAGATTTAATTGATTCTTTATCAGATTGTATTAAGCCTGAAATAACCTGCCGTCATTACGGGATGTTGTTCGCACCCTGGGGTGCATCTGCTCCTATACAATTGTCTCATCTCTCCTCGTTGCTATGCAATCGTCCACAATAGACATTAGGCGGTTGATGACTCTCACCAGATGGACGTCCAAAGTGTTACAGATTGACCAACACGCCCGAGGGTTCGGAGCGTTGAGGGTGAAATGAAGCCATCTCGAATAAAAAGGCTCAATACAAAAGGGTCGCTGCAACGACTCATTGTTGCGTCTCCGTCAGACTCTCCTTCAGATTCCCCCCCGCGTTCCCCTCGCGTGTCTTTGTGCGTCGACCTTGGGCAGCCAGCGGTTATTCAGCCACAAGTCAAAGCCTTCGTGGAGCTCAAAAAATGTTCTTGACACAGCGATGGAGCATTATTCCTTAAATGAGAACATCTTAGAGGCGGCATTGAAGCTTTCTCGCTGCGGCGGTTTGTCCGTGCGTCGAGTAAAGCTGTCATTTTTCTCAATTGCGCTTCTTTTCTGTGACGCTCTCTTGTTCTGTCAAATGCACCTGAAATTCAAGGCTTTTATAACTCCTGGCAACTGCTTGCTGTCTGAAGAAGATTCGTTCTTTTTTTAAAGTCTCATTCTTGTGATGTCGCCGTGCCATGCATCATCTGCCCGCGTGGACACTTTGCAGACGCTCCCTTGGATTCATTTGGATTCAAAGTCGTCTTTTTCACCTGGGATCGGCACCGTGCCCACTCCCTGCCGTTCAGCTACGGCTCACCCTCCTTATTTGTGACATTTTAAATGGCTGCGAGACTGCGAAACTGGTCTCAGACGATGACAGAACACAATATCTTCCACCGCTTCTGCAGTAGTCTTTCTTTTTTAAATTGGCACATATAAAAGGCTGAGAGCTGACATACCTGGAAAAGACTGAAGAGGGGTTGATATTCACAGATATGCTCCGTGTAATAGGTGTCTGTTTTGTGCGAAGAAGAATCAAGATCTTGCAAATGGAGGTGAACAGTAACAGTGCTTAGTGCATCTATTAATGAACCTCCCATAAGACTTGTGTTGATGCAGTGAACTAGGCTGTCGCGGTGCACAGTATTGACGATAATCGTAGTAAAAATGCGAATATGACAATATCGTGTTAATGATCCGGTGCCAATTGAAAACAGTGTGTGGATCCTCTGTTTATTGATTTATCTGGTTACCTTTGAACTTGCTATTGAGTGCAACTTCACTTTTTATATGTAGTTGAACAGTTACTGTTTTCATATTGTCTTTATACCACCTTAGACAATTATTTTGATTGTAATTAATCTGCCAAAAGGGGAAAAAAAATACGCTCTATATTAATAGATAAAGTTAAAGATCATTTCATTGATCGTACCATTATTATTTACATTTTTGTTGATATCGTGATAATAACGTTATTGTGACATTTTTCTGCCTAAGATAATCGTGAAGTGAAAATCTGATATCGTGACCGCCCTGCAGTGGACGTACAAAAACGCTCTGTATAATCATTTGAACATAAGTGTCAAGCTACATAGAACAGCGGCGAACCCGGAGCAGCTGGATGCCTTCATGTTAAAAGTCAAGCAAAAAAGTAGTAATATCCATATTTTTGCAGCGTGCGGCCCGTCGTGTCTCAACCCGGTGCAGAAGCTGCCTGCTCTCAGCCCGTCTGTGGGTTTTTTGCTGAAGGAAAAACAGCAAATGCAAATAAGTGGAGCTGAAGTCGCTGTAGTGCTTTAGGTTATGGCGTGTCAGGGTAATAATCCAGTTAGATATGTTAGTCAAGAATTCATGAATACAAAGAAGGTACTCGCTTTAGTTCCATGTGCGGTGAATGCGCAGAGATATCTAGAAATTTTAATATCGAAGACCTTGTCATTTTGGTCTAATTTGTCTCATTAAGTTCAGTCGCAGGCCTTTTATTCCCGCCAAGGGGTGCACTCTGGACTTGGAAGATTGAGTCTCTTATTACAAGGTTTTCCATTACTTGGCTTTTCATTGAAGTGGCAGGGGAGTGACAGAAAGATGCCCCGGAATATACACAGCTTCAAAGTTTTTGTGTTGATCTAACCGCTGTTTCATTTTGCATTTCAATAAAATGATGTTCCTCCTGAGTCCCTTTAGAAGAGTGATTCTGAGATTATATGCTTGGACCAGAAGGGGTAAAGTGCCAATTTATGTTTCCTTTTGATGAGAGCAAGAGAGCCACAAAGACTCTTTATAATGCATAGGTTGCATGATTGTACCTTGTTCAAAGTAAAATAATCCAAAATGTAATGAAAGGATATGGTATGAGGCTGATTCATCAAAAGGAAGAAGAAGAAGAAGAAGAAGAATAGAGCCGCGGTAGTAAGGCAGCGCTGCATCTTTTTGCTGGGAAAATCTTTCAAATAAGGAATTCTGTTTTCCGTGTGCGTCTCTCCTCGCTCTGTAAAGAATAGAAACCTTATTTTAAAGATGTAAAGTGCCCTCCGGTGACCTCATTCAATCACTTTCTGAAAGCTCAACAGGAACACACAAAGAAAGGACGCGTGATTACCTACAGCAGCGGCAGTCGTAGGGAAAATGAGGAATTAAATTCCCGTTTATCTGGAGGTCGGGGGGGGGGGGGGTAAATGCTTTGTGGGCAAAACGTGAACAATAAAATGTTGATTGGATCATTAAAGTCATGAGGTGCATGTATGTGTGTTTATTTTGTATCCTCTCTGTGAAGTCGGGTGCAATTCTCTGCTCATTTACTGCATTTATATTGACGGATATTCACAACAACAACTGGTTCTACTGGTTCACGCGTGTCTGACAATTCCTGGACGAATGGTTTGATGAAAAGATGCGGCTCTAATGCGTGTCGTGCACGGTTTAAATTCAGCACACGCCAAATGCGTGTAAAAATATGTTTCAGCGAGTAAAATAATCAGGTCACTCACCATTGGCAGGCTAGTGAGAAATGCCAACTTTGTTATTGCATTTGCATTTCGAATTTCAAATTTGTCCCTCGCTGTCCACCGTCATTCGACATTTGTCAGACAGAAGAAGAAGAAACGTTTCTGTTAGTTAAATATGGTGCATATAGTATTGGAAATAAATGTTATGATTATTTTAACAGTATCTGAAAACTGTTCACTGTTTCCGGAAAATGTGTTAGTTAAGGTCGTGATTATGAACAGTTCAGTGGTCGGTAAAAACCCTGGCGTCGTGGCTTCGTTCAAGGATTTTTAAAAAACGACGGAGCAGCCTCGCTCGCCTCCGCCGAGCACGTTTGAAGCTCCGAGGTGCGCCTCGCTCTTTCATCTCTACGACAACCTTTTCTCACCGACGGGCAAGACCTGGCGAACGCTCTCCCACCGCTGCCCGCCGTCCCTCGGCTTCATATTTAGCATAAAGATATGAGCATTAGTGCCAATCCCTCCTATCTGACTCTTCGCACCGGAGCAAATATGTATTCTACCCATCAGATGTGTCAATCAAAAGTGTTCCGTTGGTGTAGTCTCAAGGCCAGATGCACACTTGCAAAAAAAAACAGGTAAAATCTGTCATTTTTTCTTACATTAACTGCTAAAAAAAGACTTCTCAAGCAAGCGGGTTGATAAATATTGAGAAGCGGCTGATGGATCACACCTAATTATGCATAAAGCAAATAGTCTCGCAGCAGTGCTTTTTCTCATATAAGAGGGGAGACTTCAGTGTATCGACAGCGCGCTCTGAAGCTGCCTTCACGCTGCCGCTCTGTGGGAGAATTATTTATCTCTTGCTCTATTCCTGGGAGGATGCTGTTGACAGCATCTCATCTCACTGTCTGAGTACCACTGGCTTCCATTAGGCCAGGGATTGCAATTTGATGTCTCGGTGGGCGGGTCACCAGTTGCACGGCGGCATTTAAAAGCTCGGAAAGCAGAGGTGATACTGAGGCAAAGAAAGAAAACATTTATTGTTTATGAATGTGGTGTCACACAGGTCCTGTCGGAAAAGAACAGGGAGGTGAGGTCTTGGGTTTGAGGTCTCTGAAATAATAATCCCACCTCCCCTTCTCTTTCAACAAGCAGCTGCACTTTGGAATTTGTTCCCCTCAAAGAACAACAGCACATTCGTGTAAAAGCGTTACATTGCAAAAAAGACAGTCTAACATTCCACGACGACTAGATTTGTTGTTTGTTTTTTGTTTGTTTTTTTACACTCGTGATGCCAACCGCAGTTCATATCGTTATAAAATTTTACAGAATAACATTTTTGTGTCTCAGTGCAAAAGATATATTCCAAAAAGAATTTCAAAAAAAGCCGTGCCCTTGATCAATGTCACACCGTATCGCCCCCTCCCGGTCCCCAACACGTTAATATATCTAGCCTGTTTACAAGACCACCAATAAATAACCAACAGAAGCAGTTTTACAGTCACCGTCAGATAGCAGCAGTGTTTCAGCTTTGACTTTAAATACATATTCACAAACACCAGTGTGTCACTGTACACCCACAATTCATCAGAACGACTTTAACTATAGATAATAATAACTGCAGTTGTATTGATAGTAAGTACCATGACAATAACAACAGAAAAAAAA
>CAESWR010000178.1:579581-596643 GCA_903171835.1 Mullus surmuletus | reverse complement strand
CCGTTCAAAAAAGACTTAGAATGATACAGCAGTGGCGGCACGCATGAATTTTGAAGGACTGTTGTTAATCTAAGAAGAAAAGAATCTCGTCTATGCTAAATTATACTGTCTTCGACCTCAGGTGCTCACGCTGAAGGGTTTACACGGTGGAATTAAACAGTACTTCATCACGCACTGTTTCTGCAGGATCCTCCAACTCTCAGAGCCAGAACTCCCACACAATTCAATGCAAAGTCTTCTCCAAGGAAGCCACAAACCATGTTTTCAAACTCATGTCAGAGGTTTGATGTTAAAGGCTTTTTTTTTTACCCCCTCCTCTAGAACCTTGCCTGAAAGACTATTATTTTTTATCTTCTCAGTTCAGGGAGCACATTATGACTCGGAGAAGAGTCAGTGAAAGTACAAGCTGACTTATAATGGAACTACAACCCATGACTAATACCCGCAGGCTGCAAAACTTTTAAAGCCCCCTCCATGCTAATGTAAAATAGCTCCAGTGGTCAGAAACCCACCATTTTTAGCCATGCACATGTTCTCGCCCTATGTGAGCCGAAGCGGCGGATTAATTTACAGGCTTGTTATTGGCATGAGGAACAAAAGAAAGACGACTCTGACACTCTTCATCTGCATGTTCGAACAAGCTTGTCCATTAATGTCAACCACACATTTTGCATTATGTAAATAAATAAATAAATAAATACACAAATAAATACATAAGTAAAAATGCTGCTGTGCAAGTGTCATTTTCCCAAAAAGAAAAAAAATGGCACACTGTAGGCAGATTCTTCCAGCTCTGCATTAATTAACCCTGGGAATTACTGTAGTCAACAAGTTAACACTCAGCCTATTTGGATATTCTGTTTGAATAAATAAATAAATAAATAGATAAATAAATAATAATAATTTTTGATCCTGTGTGAAGCGTGCTAATTTTATTCCCCACCTCTAAACTGCAGATATTTTAATCAGGTGTTTTAGCTTTGGCTGGTAATTTCTGCCCGTTTGCGAATGCCAGTAAACACACTGTAGAATAAACAGCTCTCAGGTTGCCGCTGCAGAGTAAATGTTTGAGTTGCCCTTACCCACGCTACTGCCATGATGCCCAGAGCAAACAGACTGGGTCCCAGCAGGTTCCACAGACCGTGACGGTCTAGCTGCAGCGCCATGGACAGAGACATCGCCCCCAGCAGATACAGCACCTTGAGAGAAAAGCGCACGGATCAATAACAGCCCTGTCTAAACATGGTCAACATTGTAACATCTCCAGCAGGCAACCGAATGTGTCGATAAGGAATAGCACAATGACATTTTCCACCCACGCGTTGGGGAAAAAGGAGCCTCGCAATTATGTCACAAAGGTCGCATAATTGACGGTGATTCGCTTTTATGTCACTGCCTTTCATTGCCACCATCCCTTTGTCGTCGTTTGCCGTCCTTTCGTCCGTCCATCGGGAAGATTATGCTAAAACTACCAGCTGATTTTCATGATGCTGCGGAGGCGTGGAGCCTTGGCCGAGCGAGGTCAAGCGCACAGTATTTACACGGATAACACCCATTACATGTGCAGATTTATCTCATGCAGATCCTCGTAGAAGTTTGCGCAAGAGCGATGATATCGGCCTTGGAGACGGCATGTGTGCATCTGCGTCCTTGTTTCTTTGTTTGTGTGAGACCAATTCATCTGGCGCCATCATACAGAAGAAAAAGAGAATAGAATATAGTGTGATACAGTGGTGTAGAATGAAAACATCCTGTCTGTAGCCGTATGGTGCTATTTAACACCCTCCTTTGAACTCTGGTTGAAAGATTATTGTTTACATCTTGCAAGAAAGAAAGGTGTGAATGTGTGATTATCTAATTCAGCGTTTTTTCACAAAAACTGCTTTTTCAAACCATCACACACACACACGCATATCTGCCCTGATTCTCAAAACCAGTGCAGCCTCACTAACAAACAAGGTCTCTGCAGCTGACGTTTGAAATGGTAGATTCATTATTTCTGTGTTACAGAACCCCGCTGAAGCCCAAAAAACTTCAAGAAACAAAAAAACACAGATGAGCCACACTGACGTATGCATGACGCACTCTTTTATTAACAAGACGCGGGTGCTGCAGGCTATTTTGATTTCCCTTCTGTCCGGGTGCCATAAATACAGCTGAGCACACTAAATCTGTGTCCCTTCTTGATTGAAAATAGCCCCCCACAGACGTTATTTAGTCCTGTTTGACTGGCTCCAAAATGTAATGCCCAGTTGCTGTTTGGTCTTGGGAAATGCAACAACATACTGTATTTGTGATCTTTATTTAATGGCTGTCAGAGCCCTAATGGGTTCCACAAACCGATGAGTAAAGTTGCTCATTGTAGTGTTTTCTTTTAATAGGATTTTTGCCAATATGAAAATTAGAAAATAATAACAGCCTTATTGAATGTTTTTTATAATCACGATAGAGGAGGCTCTCAATGATGGCGTGCAATCAGTGTTCGAAGAGATTAAAGCCAAACAGAAGTCATGGCACCACTTTGTTTTGTCAGTCAAAAATTGCTCAGCAAAGACAATAAGTGTTTACTGAGCACTGCTAGAATCAAAATATTTGTTTTAAAGTGTTGATGAGCCCCGCTCACAGATCACAGATCAATACTAGACTCGCAATGGTGAGTCAACACATCGATTAGGCCGTCAATAGCAGATTAATTGGCAACCATTTTAGTGGTATTCCAAGCAAGGACAAGAAAACACTGCAAAAATACTGGTTGTTTTCCAGCCTGTTATGATTGCCAACTGACCATACTTACATTTTGTTCTATTGGTTGATTAAAACACCTATTTTCTGGCAATTTTATTGGATGATTTTCTACTAATGAAAACTGATGAGCATGTGCGAGCGCACTTCCTCTCTGCCACAGCACAACAATGGAAAAGAAACTCAGGCGGAAAGAAGCAAATTCTATAAATAATACCAGTTTAACTTGTTTTTGTCAAGATCAAAAATTGACATAAAACATAAAAAAAGAAAGAGCCGAGAGAGGGAGGAAAAAATCAATAGGCTATGCTACACATGCTTTGGGAAAGCCTGTTTAAGAGGCCTGGGGGTCGGCATACTTCCCTCTGCTTGGGAGCATGGGGAGGAATTTGGGATTTTCAAGCAGGGAAGGGATGACCTGCCTGCAGGAGAACAAGACTAATTGGAACAGACCGAGGAGGAGAGGAGCCGCTCGGTGCAGCCCGAGGACGCGGCAGCAACAGTCATCAGTCATACTGCACCGCTGGGTCGCACTGTAGCACCCAAACATGCATGTATACATGTAGGGAATGCAAGCAGGAATGCGAGACCACTCATAGGAGGAGCAGGGGGGGGGCGCAATGTAATGTATCATTATCTGTCATGGTGACGGACGAGCTTGTACGGGTTCGTGTAGGAGGCCTATTTTTATCTGCCGTACGTTTTCAAGCTCGTAGACCTGTGGTGCGCCCGTGCATGCGCGGATTATTAAATGTCTGAACGCCATTTCTGCGGTAAGCCTCCTTACAAAAGGCCATCCCAAACAAAATGTCACTTAAAGATTAAATGTAATTTTAGAATGCAAGTTCATTCTTGACCTTTCGGAGCGATGAAAAGCCTCTCAGCACAAAGGTCGACGTACGAGATTTCAAATGAATCCGGTGGTCACTCACTAATGTGAAATATTGTCACTAAAAGTGTCGTCTTCAAAAAAAAAATCTCATTCTACATCTATGATTTACTGTAATCGGATGCAGTTCAATCGACATTTTGATGTCAAACTGATATTAATTCACTGCTGTTGATTTGTAGGTAATTGTTGTTTAACTGACTAATTGTGTAATGTCTAGAATTTATAAAAAATTGCGTTTGGTTCATTTAAATCAATGCATGTAGGCTTGGATAACATTATACATCACAACAAAAGCATTGCAGCAGAATATTGTTTTGGCTGTGGCCATCTTCTTCTTTTGCAAACCAGATGTGATCACATTGATGAGAGAAAGGAGGCGGACAGAAGCAGCTGCGTCTTTATTTAGCCCGGCCAGCGTTGCCGCAGCTCCCCTGTCAATCACGAGGAGGCCACGCCCTGAAGCACATCCTGCTTTATCATCTATTTTGCTGTAATTGAGACAATAGTTGACAAAACCAACAATGAAAAATGTTCACGGGAGCAATAAATCAAGCAACAAGCGGAGTCATTTGCGGGTAGACGTAAACGATATGCACAGACAATACAACCGCAGATGTTTTCTTACAGCCAGAGTTATTGGGTTCTGTTGGCCATTTAAAAAATACGCATTTAAAGGTACTTCAACTTTATTTTCAGGCGGGTAAGCTTGTTCAGTGTACAGTCTGTGCATCCTGGAATCATAATGCACTAAATTTAGAGAATGAACGGATCAATGGAGGTTCAATTTGACCGTGTTGTTTTTGCTCACGCACAATATTAAGTGATGGGAAGGGAAGGGGGCCAAATCTATAAACAACAGCACATGTTATCACTCTATTGTTATCCATTAAATTGAATCACAGCGTTCTGACACAATAACCTTCAGCCAGTTAAGATGGGGACTTGTCTTCCAGCACCAATTTTATGTGAACGTCCTTGCCTGGATGTTTTGCTGACGTTCTTGTGTAGACATCACAGACCTTTGGTGGGCCAAATATCACACATACACACACACACACACTAATGTGCCGCTCCCGGGTTATTCGCCCTCTGCTGCCGCCGTGGTCATGGGCATAGACAAACAAACACGCCCAAACAAACACGCACGGCGTCTGCCGTACACAGACACGCGTTTGCATTCGCCAGTCCTGACATGTGCGATTTGATTAGTGTGTGCATAGTGCAGCGCTCAGCAAAAACAAAAACTCAGGAGGACAGCAGATGTTCGTACACTCTCCCTCCCCTCCCACTGCTCCTCCCCCTCTCTCTGTCTCATTTATGGACCTGTACACAAACACACACACACACGCACGCACGTACTGATGCACACACACATTATTTTCCCTGAGACTGCTCCAGCTTGGCGCGCGGCCAGCGAGTGACCCGGGGAGAAGGTGCACCTGTTAGTGTTTGCTGTTATTCACCGCAATATGTCAACAGCCGGATAATTTCGCAAAACGCATCACTGACGCGAGCTCATTGATTGTTCAATTTGCGAGTAAAAAAATCCAAAGCGTGCAGTACACAGCGCTCGTTTGTAGCTCCTCTTCGTAGGTGCATAACTCCCCGTACTCTGCTCGGTAATCCCCCCCCCCCTTGCTTCTGGGGGGTTTATCTCAAATTGTCTGCGTCTTACAAGGAGCTGCGAGCTTTGGTGCTGCCAGCCTGCACCATGCGACAGGAGACATGCATTACGGTCAAATAATATCTGGTTCCACACCTCCGAAATCGCTGCTCCGCATCTAAAGTTTAGGCTCAAACATGTTTTGCTTCCTTGGCTGCCGGGAGAGGCGACAGAGCCAGACGGTGCAGCAGGCGCCCATTTGTTACATACTTAAAAAGGGGTCGGGGAAGCCACTTAAATGGAGCCGAGGTGGCTAATGAGGTGGCAGGTATGATGTCGAATCTGTATCAGCGGATGTTCAAACAGCGGCAGGTAATGAAGGGGCTGTGATGAATCTTGCAGCTCCTTTAAAGAGTTGGCAGCACAGCAAACTCAATCATGCGGACTTATGGTGCCTTTCAGCCCCCGCTCTCCTGCCGGGAACATCACCTGCCGCTTCGGGGGAGGCGCACAAGCCCAGGCGCCTTCTTCTTCCCGGCCCCCCCAGCGGCAGGGATGCAAACCTGGACTTCGTGTCTGGACTCCCATCCAGGCTTGCCCACACAACCCACTTTCTCTTTTTAATTAGACACCGAGGTGTACTTTATTCTAATGCTGATTGACGTGACGTGACAACAGCGAATGTGGGTGAAAGCAGCGCAGCGTTTCCCGTGTCCCGCTGCTTTCATTGCCATTGATTGCTGCCATGTTGATTTGAATGGCGGCGTGTCGCTTTGTCTCGCTGCCGTCTCTCCCGTTTTGCATCATGCGCGAAACCCGAAAGCTCAGCTCGCGCGGTACAAGCGCACAATGGGAGCGCCGGTGCTCTGTTTCTCTCCGATACGTATGCGTGTGAAAACCTACATTTACAGTCAACTGCCCACGGATGCTGCAGCCCGCGGGGACTTGGCCGGTGTCCCCAATGGCCTTTTCGTACCTGCTGGTAGAACAAGCTGTAACTGTCGGGGGCGTCGTTTTCCTATCCTCAAGAAGCCCCTGAATATCTACTGAGAGCGCCACTTCTCTCAACAGGATAACATGCCCGACTCCCTGCACTTTGTCTTTCCAAATAGCTTTAATACTTAACTCCTGGGTCTCCTATTATACCAAAGCCCGAGTGTTCATCACTTTGGATAGAAGCATCTGCCAAATGAGTAAATGTAAAAGCAGCACTTGGGACCGGGGATACTTATTTTATGTGTCTCCCGGTGTTAGTGATTCACATTGGCATGAGCGGGGTATGCTGGCATTGGAGGCAAATGAACACGGAGCAATAATCATGACTGTGACAAGTTGGTTGACAGTATATTAACAAATGTAACTGGAACAATCTAATGTGTGTGAAATCATCTGCTCTTCACTCACCATTAAGTTAAACAGAGAAAACACAAGCTCTCACAATGACCATAAGTGCGGAAACTTTAGGTTGCTTTATTCAGAATCGGTCATTTACCTGTTTGATGATGGACTTTAGCCGGGCCATAGCGATCACAGTGACCCACACGGACATGAGCGACCCGAGGAAGTCGCAGAACTGCAGGACATCGTACTCCATTATGCAAAAGACCACAATGCCAGGCTGGTCACATGCGTGGTAGAACTGCCGGGGGACAGACAGGTCAGAGGCAGCGGTTAGAGAACCGCAGACAAACAACACTGCACAGCTGCCATCAAAGAACGGCTCATTAGAATTCAAATATGAAGGTGAAAGATGCCCGCTGGGGCCGGGTCGTCTGCTGAGAATACCCTCACCTTAAAACTAGTCGCTGCCAGAATATGAGTTCGGAAGCCAATATTCAAGTGAGCTTAAGGTCAGGGATGAATGTCTGTAAACGCTTTTGAATTATTTGTCACTAGTAACAGGATATTGATTAGAATGTCTATCATTTCAGTGGGTCAACAGTGTACAAACAATGTTAAAAGCCTCTGCCAGAAATAAATCAAAGGTCTGTGCAGGCCCACCAAAGTGATATTTTTCGGTTTACACAAGCTTAAAAAATGTCTTGACTTGCTTCGTTAGATTTTTTTTTTCAACATCATATCATATTATAGAGTGGATTCCCAATGAAGCAAATACTATGTAATTACCCAATATCCTCCTTTCTTCATAAAACATTTAAAAGTCAACATTTTCTGGAGTTTATATTCATATTTGATTACAATTTCCTTATCTATACACAATTAGCATTAATTTGGTGGTGGAACTGGTTGACACCAAATCTGTATGCATTACACCATTTACCTACTGTTATCAGTACTAGTAGTAGCAGACTTGACAGGGGGCAGTGATTTATTCATGTATGTATTGTAATGGCATTATTCACTCACAGTGGAGAAGAACATGGTGAAGATGTAGACCGAAGCCTCCAGCAGGTAGTGGCTCCGCACCGCGATGGCCACCGGCGGGACGAACATCAGGTTGCTGAGGCAGAGCAGCAGCGTGGAGAGGAGCTGGAAACTGTAGGAATAAGCCTCCGAGTTGTCTGTGCATCCCCAGCCGTCCCAGCCTGACATATGCACACAAACACGCAGTCAGAACTGTATGCTGAAATCTTCGAGGTAGAGATCTGAGAGAGTCGAAAGCTTTTGATCTTGCAGCCTTTGTAGGTTTTAAAGAGAAGTCCCAGTTGTTTCTATCCACTGTAAACTCTAAACGAACTTTGGTAAAGTTTCACTAAATCCTTTGTCTGAACCGACAACACAAAACTTGATTATCGGTGAATCTGCTTTCCTCAAAAACTTCTCCGCTTTAAGAATTTACAGCATCTCTTAAATGAATCAAATATTTATCTCCAGAAGGGGAAAAACGCTCTGTAAGCCTTTGCATGAAAATAGAGGTTTCTTTGTGGGAAAAATAATCAAAATACATATTCGTGAAATTGTTTATCCCTCACAAGAAAGCCTCCCGGTGTGAACTGCTCCTATGCTAAAACACCCGTGCGCTGCTGCTTGAATTGGATCTTTATCAAGTGCTGGATTGGATAAGACAGTGCGAATTAAATATTTGTGAGCACTGTTGAATGGAGGGTTTGAGGCATGGGCGAGTGCTGAATGCAGAGCGCCTGCCAGGAAGCAGTCACACATATGAAGTATGACTATGGATTAACCGAAGAGAAACCAGCGCTGATAAAGAAGATCAAAGGCAGGATTTAAAAAAAGCCTCAGAGGACATGCTTTGTTTAGCTTCATAAGCTCATCTTTTATTGAAAAGCTGTTCATAATTAAGGCCTGCTCTATTGTCTTTTCAAAATGGCTTATATTTCGATATTAGCAACGGATGGACAACAGGACACGCACTTTAATTGCCGTCTTTTCTATTCAGCTGTGGAGGACGACCTCCATATACACACCTTTCTATTTTCTCTTTTCTTGTCACTCTGTGTTATGCATTTATGAAATTCTACGAAGCAGTGACGACCCAATTTCCCACAGTACGTTCATCTTATCATGTCTGCAAAAAAAAGCTGGTGACAACTGGAACATCCAATTTTTAGTTTATTTTCACACTTTTGCTAATTATTAATTACTGATTAATAATTAAAGCCTGTATTGTGTTGCTACAGTGATTTCCAAATGACTGCTTACTTTCCTTTTGTCAGCAAGCGCCCTCCACCATTGATGGATACTAATGTGCATGTTTGCACATTCAGAACACAGCATGTTTGAACATAATACAGATGTAAAGATGCAACGGTCAGCTCACACTGTGCGCAGACTCTCATCAGCTGACAGACAGAGTCCGCTGAGCATTCATGCACTGTTTTATTCGCTGCCTTTAATGATTACCTGCTTTGCATTCACATGCAGCGTAAAGGTAGTTGTTAGTCCGCAGCAGCTTGCACTGTCCGTACGTCCCGCAGTCATTGATGCACGGAGTAAGGTAGGCCCGCATGTACACCTCCGCTGTGACATTGGTGCACGCCTCAAATCTGGAAAAAGTCACAGACAGGGAGACTTTCAGACGAGGTGAGTCGGGGTAGCATCGGCGCTGAATCCCTGATGCGCGCACAGCGGGCAGATTTTAATCGGCATTAAGGCAGACGTTTGAAAAAAAGCTCCTTTTCAAATTCACGATTCCTCAAGCACTTGATTGACTTTCCCCCTGAGTGCCACAATGAAGCTGACATTTATGAATTTGAGTGAAATGTCTCAACAACGTTGGGATCCGGGACGTTTGACTCAAGCGAACCTGGATTGATGATAAAAGACGTTTCGTTAAAGAGACCTTCCGTTCCGGCTGGCTGACGGGCACTGACGGATATTCTAATCTCTGGAGGATCGTTTAAACCTTCAAGGTCATGGTTCATTATTCCTCTTGATGTGACCGCCATCAGAGTCATTAATGACACTGGTTCACCTCTATAAGCACCAGAGCGATGCGTTCGTTTACCACGGCGGCGAGGAACCCTTCAACTGGAACCGTCGTCTGGACAAATTTAAGTTTCACACACACATGCTAATGATATTCCCATCGACCTCCTTTGGTGCTTATTGGCTCCGATGTTGATGCACCATGTCTAGTCTAAGATTGGCATGTTTGTTGTTAGGATCACATTCTCACAGATGCTGGGCTGTCAATCAAAGATGTCTGGAGATCAAAAGTCTGTTTTAAGTTTGTCAGAAGTCAGACGGATTTACAAACCTGTACTTCTGATGTGCAAACCCAGGGATCAAGCAGACAAGGCAGGGATTTTTTTTAATCAACCAACAAAGAGATCTATAGTGGGATGGTTCAGCCTCCATTGGGTGGAGCTTTTATTTTTTTCTGAGAACTGCTGCTTAAAGAATTACAACAACTGCTTCTTAAAGATGGGGTCTAAATGATCTTTAAGCCCCCGCTTCTTGGTTGAGTGCTTTTTAAGTGGAGGGACGCTGAGTGAGATAAGTGTACGGTCACCATTGCATGTCACTTATTACTATGAAACCACATACTGTCAGCCAGCACTGAGCACACTGAGAGAGGGCACAGTTGTCTGTCACACTGAAGAAGAGTTGGAACTATCATTTAGGACCATCAATCCATTAGGAAAATGTTTCCACAGTTGACACATCAAGTGAGAAGTATAGGGTCTTTTCTGATAGACATCTATACAAATGAAGGTTATTCCAAACAATTGGATGTGCTGCTCGATATGACAGTTTTAAAGGACTTCAAACTGCTCTAATTTTCTAATTTAATTCATATTATTCCTTAAAACCAGTAATACCGAGTATACAGCATACTTCATTTTATTTTTCTACACATGTAAAAAAAACTATTGTAGCTTTTACAGAATTTGCAGTTGCTGTGTGGAAGCAATTGCTAGTGTGGGGAAAAAACAGTAGGCTACCTATAGTCTATAAGGAGGTACCTGAGCCAATTTCATGAATCCATTTCATCAAATTCCTGTGTCAACATACATCCAGCATGCTACTATACTGTGCGTACATACATCAGGTTCCGCATTTGCAGATAATGAAACTCCATGATGTAACAGGTACAGGTTGCCTTTTCCCAGAACTCATCCTCTAATTGAACCATCTGTTTCATATCAATCCTTGGAATTGTAGCTTGTCATTCACACTACCTCTGTTCCTCGCATGCACGGCCCGATTCATCGCGAGTGAGTAAATGCGCAAAAATCACAGTTAGCCATGTAAATGTTTCCCCACATTTTCATACCAGAACAAAGCTCTCATGTGAGGACGAGTCCACGTCCCACACCATCTGTTATTATCTGTTATTCAAATTCAATTGGAACTCCGGAGCGGCCTTGGGAAAAAAATAAAATCAGCTTAATTTCATTCTGCTCACATATGAGTCTGGCAAAACAGCTTAATCTACTGAATAGCAAATACTTAAGAACTCATGACAATATTGAGCCGGACAACTTAATGGAAACATTTCCCGCCACATTTTCTCTCCAGCATTCGTTAAACAATGTTTGCAGAGAGAATAACTACTGATTGCGTTCAGTCGTGGATTGAAGTGTGTGGGAGGGAAGAGGGAACAATGGAGATCACAAGAAATGTCCTACTTAAGACAAGATAACAGCTGCGCCCTTTACAAAAGAAAACAACATGTCTTTTAGTTGCATTTTGGTCATCGCGCCGCGGGTGAAAAATACTGTACGGTGCCTTTGACGGTGAATTTCTACAGCTGGTCCTTTTGAGCAGTGGTTGAAAAAAAATAAGAAGGGAAAAATAAATGATTGCTCGCCGAGACCGTGAGTCTTTCATTGAGGAGGAGAGAAAAGAATTCAGACCGAGTCGCTCAGCCGCCGGGGAAATAAAGTCATGTCGAACAAATCAAACAAACAGGAGAAAACAGAAGCAGGACTTTAATGTGCCCTGACTTAACTATCGGGTCTATATCGGTTAAAGCAAATCAATTGTATTTGTGGAGAATATGTGGAGAATATCTGCTCGACTCGAACTCCAACAGTGTTCCACGTCATATGCTAGGTGACAACCAGAGGCATATTTATGAAGCCAATCCCAAATTAATCTGCAGCATGACAGATGGGGAGGAATATGGCTGAATGGGGGAGGCTGCCCTGTTTAAACAGCCACCGTGGTGTCTTCATTAGAGCACTGAATTATTAATTTTGGTAAACAAACTAGTGATTGTTTTATGAAGATGAGTTTTAAGACATATTGAATGTCCCATTTTCCAATTGTCTTCCTGTAATAGACGGCAAATATTGTCTCACAATGGTAGCTTTGGGAGATTGGGGCGACGCCAAAGAACTGATTAAGGACTGTCAAAAATTAATGAGCAGCACACATTCCACTGCTTTTCAATGATTTTCAGCTTGTCACCAATGTTCTGGGGGATTTTCGACACATGCGTACAGTCAACACTTCATTCCATTTTTAAAGACTTATATCTGTGAATTTTTGCAGTACATTCCATATATTATGTGCCAAGCATGCATCTGGGGGATTCTTTTCCCCGCTTTGGATATTTTCGAATATCGGTGTGAATGTGTGCATGAAGATATTTCAATCCAATCCCATCTTAAGTTCTGGCCACAACCAAAGGTGGACTGGACAGCACGTGACCAAATTCTTTCAGAGTGTACGAGAGTGTTCCCATGGCCACATTGAAGGACTCAGTGGGATGATCATGTGTGATTTACTTTGCCCCGAATCAGCTGCCAGAATGCACCAAAATGCTGCTCTGCCACTTTTTTTTTTTTGCTACAATTCTGTGGATATAGTATTTGCAGATGGTTTTTATTTTTCAAACACACAAAGATTCATTCACCACCGAAACATCAGTAATACAAAATGGTCAACACACATAACAACTCAGCACATGGGAAACATTCCATTTAAGAGTAATAGCTGCCTGCCAACCTGCTTCAGGAATGGTGTGACATAAATCAGCCTTTTAAGAATTGAAAAGGTACAAACCAAAAAAGGGGGGAAAAAAGGATCCTCATGTCTCACCCGTGTTCAGTTGCACATAGAGAGCGCAGGCTGAGGTACCAGGTGCCTGTTTGTGGGTAAGGAATCCTCAGTTTGGTGATGTTAGTCGAGGTGTTCACGGTCAGGAAGAACCCGGCCACAGATTCTACAACGGAACAGTGGCAGAAAAAGCTCAATGTTGGCACACAAGCGGTTATTTGTGGAGGAACACAATGCACATATGAATTCAATTATTCATACCGATCGATAAAAAAATTAAATGACTGTTTACAGGAATTGCTAGTTACCTTGATCCGACATACCTGATTCGCATTTCAGCGATGAGTTTTCCCGCAGAAAAAGAGGCATCCCATGATTCAGGCAGCCGAACACCGTGACATTAGTCCCTTTCAGCGCCGACTGCAAGATGAAACACAAGCAGAACGTCACTCAGGCAGCCGACCGTCGGCCATCGAGACGATGAGAGAGCGCTTTTCATGATTAGCTCAGTTCTCATTCCCGCTCAGCCATCAGAGAGCAAACTTTAAAGCCAACAAATCATGTGAAACGGCTTTCCTTCTGTCTGCCCACAAGCACCTAAATGAAGATGTTGGCAGTTTATCTCCTTAAAGCATCAATTATACATTAACATGCTAATGCATTAAGAAAAAAAAAAGTCTTGGAGAATTATTCAAGCGCCGGGAACTGCATCTGCTTAAGCAAATTGGCTCATTCTGCTGAGAGGTGAAAGGAGACCACTACAGTCCAATTTGTTTAATTCCTTGAAAAACAACAGGAGTAAACATGAGCCGGAATACAGGGTGTGTTCACGAAACCTAAGTGTGCTCGAATCTAATTTGATACCTCACAAGTGTCGGAATGACTCCTAATTTATTCAGTGTGTCTGTGGAATCAAAGCTGTTGCCGTCATCTTGTTATTTGTCATCAAGCCCAAAACTTTTAGCTGAACATGAAGCAGCACCTTGGCCGCATTTGTTTGGGATCCAGAAGGAAATGTGCTTGAATAGCGACAAGTCTGGGTGATTATTTCTTGAATAAATAAGATTTCTATCATTCACCAGCTCAAAATGAGGATAATGTATATGCAATGACTTGGCAAAGTTGTTGATTAATGCAGTGACTCAACAAACACTTTGCCAGGTGCTGAGATTTCAGGCTTCCGAAACTCACCATCTGGTCTGCACTCTCTTGGTAGTAAGACTCAATCTCGCCCACTGGCATTTCAAGACTGCGCTTCCTCCTCCACCCTCTGCCCAGAACGAGTCAGAGCTATTGTTTTTTTCTGTTTGTTTTTTATTACCGCTGTGTTTATTTCCCTGCATAATAGCTGCAGAGTGCATACTCGTGCTCAGTAAGCTGAGATTTAGGTGTAGTTTCCAAACACTTATGGTTGCAGTTGCGCTATGGTTCATCTGCAATATGTTGCTCGGGAGACAGAAAACGCAGCTGTTGTATATATGAGACGAGCGCATATACGTGTCAGCTCCAAAGGGGCACATATTCCTATAATCTGCGCATGTAAACAATCTACCCCACGCAGTATCCTCAGTGCACTCTTTTAAACCTGCACAGGATGGATGGATTCTCATTAGCAACTTCTCCACTATCCACTTGAAAAATAAGTTGCCTTTCAAAATAAAAGAGAGAAGTCTTCGAAAATGTATTTTACGATGTGTCACTATAACTATAAGTTCCCTGTGCACAAATCAGTCATGAGATATCATGGTTGTGACAAATAGTCTGCAATTTAATTCTATTATTTTGGCAAGTTTTTCTCTTGATTAAAAATATTTGCAGAAATGACTTTTTGTTTGTTTAAATATATAACTGAAGTCTAGACTTTGCACTTCGAAATGTGCAGGTTTGCATGTTTGTGTCAAAAAATAATCAGTCATCTTTGCAGTTTCCAACCAAGCACTTGCATCCCACTCCACAAGGTTAAGTGACTTTCTTGGCCACGGTGCTAATAGTAAAAACTGCTGCATGGAAATGTGAATTTACAAACACGAAAATCTGGTGTTTTGTGGCACTCAAAAAACAGTCTAGACCTTCCTATTGAGTGCCTCAGCTGAGTCAAACTGCACTCCCACAATGCTAAATAAGGTGAGCCACTGTCGCCCAGTAGTCTCAGATTCTAAAACATCAGATTCTCTTCTCTTTTTGCTTTACTCCGCTGGATATAGTTTTGCAAATCCAAAACTGACAGCTCACCGCAGCATCGCAGTTTAACGCCACGAGCCACCGACCAGGCTTCAGTGCCTGACGAGATGGGAGTGAGAGCTCCTTGACTGAGAGGATACAATATATGATGGCACGGCTGAGACGGGAGGAAATAAATTCCCTTCAGGTCGCCGCCCCTCCTTCTGGCTCTGCGGAGGCTTTATACGACTCAACACCCCTGTGAGGACTCCACTTTGCTTCATGAATAGTGTAATTGGCCAACCCTGAGCCAAAAAAACAACAAGAGAAAATGTGTTTTCTTGTGTTGCGGTTCAAGATCATCTCACTTGTTCTCGGAAAATCCCAGCCGTAAACACCATCACAGGATCCAGCTTTTTTTCCACACCGGCAGCGTAAAAAAAAAAGATTGCCCATTGCACCTGAACTGATGTATTTTCAGAATAAATGCATTGCAACATGGCTTGGGTGTGACAGCATTTCACAGATGTCCGCCCCCCCACCCACTTTTCCTGCACAAGCATTTAATGTAATTCTGCCTTGTTGTAGTTTACTCCCTTATGTCTCTCTAAACAAATCAGCAAAGGTAAACGTTGGGCTTCAGCCTGGAGAGCGATTGTGTTGTTCAATGTACTGCTACACCTCTAACATCCTAATTGCTGCTCTTCACTTGTAAAAGGACGCGCGGCCCGCAACCCGCCCACATCGCGGCTCACCAGGGAAACACATTGAATTTAAGGAGCAGGATCACTTTATAGCGAATCGTATAGAAACCGAAAAACCATCTTCAAGCTCCTCCTCAAACAAACACGCCGATTGTTTTGTCGTTTAAAGGTTTTCAGTCACTTTTAGGAAGAAAACGATCTGCCTGCCTTGTTTTCTGCACTCGGATTTAAATTCGCGTCTGGAATTTTTAATGGTAATTTTGTTTGGTTTAATTTATTGCCGCTTCTCGTCAAGCGCTTTGTGTAACATTGCTTTGAACATTGCTACATTCATCACATTTAATGTAGCAATTTACATTCCTGATCCATTATGCAGCTGTTAGTTATGATTGTGCGATGTGAATGGTTGAGCCATAATTCAATCAGGGGAACTATCTCTCCGACAGTGCGGCGTTCAAGGTCACCGATGGAGCGAATACTGAGGAAGAACCCCTGACTGAACCTCCCTTCAGTGGCGCTATTATCACAGAGCCGATGCCTCGACTCTGCACAAATGCCACAGGCGGGGAAAACTTTTGATGAATACCAGTTTGTTCTCTTCTGCACTCGTGTGGCTTTTGATTTGCGGAAATTACCCCAGAGTTCCGCTGATAGCATGTGCCAGGCGAGGACGCCACGCCAACTGATGCAAGAACATGGATGGAGTTGGCAGGACGCGGTGCACCATGCTGCACATCGCGGCACCCAAACTAATTAAAATAAACTCCATGATGAGTTTTCACTTGGCTCAAAAACAAACAAACTTCACTGTATTTTTTTCTCCTTTTCATTCAAATAACGATTGAAAAAAATAAACCGGGGTTGCATGATCGTCACAACTGCTCAAACCGCACCAAACCTTTATATATTTTAGTATTATTTTAATTTTGGGTTGGTTCAGCTCAGTGTTCCGTGCTAAAATTAAGCACCAAGAGACTGAGGCTTTACAGTGATAAAACAACTGTAATGAATAAAAGCTGAGCAGACGCTCTGGTAATCTAGCAAAGACTAACACTCATTACCGCGCTTTCAAATCATTTCCCCACCTAAGCCCTACCTAGAAAACTCTGAAAATGGATCTTAAGCGAGTCAACCCATCCAATGCCGTAAAAAAAAAAAATCCATATGCATTCTTTTCACATTCGTTTGCAGGGAAAGTGATGCGCGGCAGACAAGCGGTTCCAGCTATTGTCTCCTAAAGCCCTGCAAATCTGCCCGAGTCCCCCACTGGCAGCGGCTGACTGGATCCTACGCCGATGACAAGCAAGTGACAGATCATTGCTGGAAGGGTGGGGGGGTTGGGGGGTTGGAGGGGGGGAGGGGGGGCTAGTGTCCATAGAATATTATAGCACGACAGCCTCTCTGAAGAATACATCTCACGGCTCATACAACAATCACAGCAACCAGGTTTCATAACAAAATGCCGTCTACGAGCAACTCTTCCCACTTATGATTATTAATCTTCTTGTTTTGTGAGGGGGGGGGGGGGGG